>JAWNZC010000349.1:1375000-1975000 GCA_035771165.1 Paragorgia papillata
GATAAGATACTGATGCAATTCACATTTTTTTTGCTGGACATTTAGTCATTTGTGGTGCAGACTATTAGCTCCACTCCAGGATACTGACTAAAGATACAACTATTAGGCTGTATGCATGTGTATGACATGAAGAATTATGCAGACCAATGTTGCTGTTACTAATGGCAGACTTATGCAGACTGTGTGCTATGCACTATCTGCAAATAAATGAAGGCTCAGGCAGATAAATGCTGAGTATATAATATATAAGATCCAGTTTGTTCATTAAATTTTGCTATTTTGTCAATTTTATACTTTGAAGTCATTAATTTCCCATAGCTTTTGGTACTCAGACTTCAAGATCTATGTCAGCCCATGTCATTTATTTTTGAAAGCTTTTTATTATATATATGGACAATTTGTATCATTTATCTATTTTTGATTAATTACTTATCTAATAAAAAATTAATTGGAGGAGTAAATTGGACTTAAATCACAATTGAGTCAGAGTAAATTTTGCATAATAATTATAATTAGACCTATGATTATTTCTACTTATTGTTTTATGTTTTATTAATTAGAGACGGCCACATTTCAGGACATTCATTCTTTCCAAAGGTATATAATATTAGTAAAAATGGACTGTATCTGCCCCAATTTATTTCTTATACCTTGATGAGTCGATGTTATGAATTAATTAGTTAATTGCAGTTATCTGTTAGCCATTAAAGCCATTAATGTATAGACAATTAGGATAGCAATAAATTAAAATTCAGTGTCAATATTTTAAGCCAGATTAAATATTTTTTGAATTATTATCATTTCTGCATATTTACTATGTTGTTGAAATATATTCTCAGAAACTAAAAAGGAACTACTCTTGGTCAATTCAAACTAGAGAGGACATATCAATGTTTAGTATTAAATATTATTATATGACTATTTTCTCGAGCTGGAATGTGACATCCAGCCTGGATGAGTGGCCTGGAATCTGCCATTCTGGACCGCTGACAGTGAGAATTTTATAAACAAAATGAAAGTCATGTTAGTATAATTGCAACAAGATGGATAATAATTTCAGAACTATTTTGTTAGAAATTTTGTCATTAACTCATTCCTGTCTGAGGGCTTCCCCAGAAGTGAATAAAATCGTCTGGCGTTAGCCAGAATAAAATACTAAAGACCAATTCGGACAGGAAAGAGTTAGAGAGATAGTTTATAACTCATTCCTGTCCGAGGGCTTCCCCAGAGGTGAATAAAATCATCTGGTGTTAGCCAGAATAAAATACTAAAGACCAATTCGGACAGGAAAGAGTTAAATGTACAATATAGTGGAAACCTAGCCATTTTTCCAGCCATGATCTCACAATTTCATGATTATACTGTATACTAGCTCCGTCATGGTTAAAATATGTAAATGTGTAAAATAATGTATTAGAATTGTAATTAACCTAATAAATTACCGTTTTATCATTAAGATCTCAAGTATCTCCAGTGGCAAGCACCTAAAAAGTCTAGGGGAGAATCATTTGGTATGTTTTATTGTCATTATGACAACTGTAATAGAATAGAAGAATAGAATAAAACTTTATTTCACGAGGGGAAAGACGTATTAACCAAAAAGGTTAATATCTAACTATATGGCTATAACTGTACTGCATGATCATTTGTTAAACATTTAACTTTTTCCATCTTTTATAAGTACCTTTTGTATTTTGCATGAATACCAGGATCTTTTATTATAAAAGTAAAAAAAATATATTATGTAAATAATTGTACAGCTACAGTGCTTAATGTTTTTATTAAAAAATCCAAACAAATTACGTTTTGGGTCGCTATCTAGGAAATAATTGTGCTGGATTCAGTAAACTCTATAACTACATACTGGGTATAGGGCCATATGAGGCAGCTCAGGAAAAACGTGTTGAAGTTGCCGAACGTCGGAAAAATGTTCAGCTTGTAGAAAATTAAATGAAAAGGTCATGTCAAGTTTGAAAATAAGACGCTTCTTCTGTGGTTTGCCGTATCATATTATTTACCACCTGATAGGGGAAGAATGGCACGTACTTTTATATCTGAAAGCGAATGGTTAGAACTTAGAACCACTGAAATCTAGTGGCAGGCCTATTGAAAGGCAAGCAAACCTGTCTGAAATTAAAGACGTTGTGCAGTCCCACGGTTCAGTGTTTGATTCAGATCGAGGCGGTCATGACTTTGGTGGGATTAATAAGAAAAGCTGCATGGGCATGCATGTGTAGCAGCGGGAACGACCGCAAGAAAATATACACTTTAAACTAAAGAATGAAGAATCACGGATGTTTATATTTCGAATGGTTGTTGTGGTATAGTGAACTCGGGTGGAGAATAATAAGGCGTTACTCCGAGTGACGAACCATACCGGACAAGTAGAAACTCTACTTGGTCTGGCTGGGATTCGAACCCGCGACCTTCGGTTTACTAAACTAAGTCCGATGCTCTCCTCTTCAATATCTAGACAACAGTCTTCACACATGACGATTTCGAATGGTTGTTTATATATTATGGGCAATATAGCAAATACACGTTTATAAAAAAAAAGATATCAAAAGGTTATTGGTGAAAATAGATCACATATTTTGCAAAATGTGAAAATTATGATTAATAGTATCTTTAAAAGTGAAGGATGAAATGTTAGAGGAAATTTGCGGTTGGTAGGGTCAAATATATATAACCACGTTGAAGAAAAAGATCTCACTGGTTCACAAAAACGGCTTGTAAAAAGATAAATCATGATGTAATTGGAGAAGAATAGTATTAACTGATATTGGAATATCAGTTAGCTGTCCGGTGTCCATCTTAATCCGGTATAAAATAATATATATCAACTATCAAGTACAATTCCTTGATTAAAGCAAGATTTTTCAAGCACATGTGTGTAAATGTAGACCACACACCAAAGCCTGCAGCTAGAAGAAGAAAGCTTCTCGGTACAGTTTTATGGTAGAAAAAATCTATATCTGTGAGATACGAGTGTACTGCTGCATGACTACTGTATTGTTCCAATTTTTCAATAAAAGAAGAAATAGGTACGCACAGCGTACACGATGTCGACTGTTACTTGGCTCTTTCATCCACATCCCAACAAATTATTTATTATTATTTATATCATATTTATATTTCATTATTTTTTGCTAGTGCTTATTTCTCAGATTACACAAGTTCTTGATGGCCAAAAGACGGATAATTCTGAAAACTGCCAAATTCCTGAAGAATACAAAGTTAGTTCTTTTTTTCCTTATGTTATTTATGCGTTATTTATTTATTTATTTATTTATTTATTTATTTATTTATTTATTTATTTATTAAGTTTTGCCACAAGGTTCAACAAGACTAGGAATGAATTAAAATTTTTAAAAAAGTACTTAATTACTCATAGTGAAAGTTAAGTTATATCGTAAAATATATAATAATGTGGCAGGGTTGCCGCAACAGCGAACGCCAATTACTGCGGTCCCAAACAAAACAAAAAGAAAAGGCCATATTAATTATTTAGGTTGTGTTAATTATTATTTTGTAAGTATTAATTATTAACCATTAATTATTGTCAAGTATTAATTATTTCTTATTGATGTTGTAAATATAATACAGTTATGTTATATGTGGTTGGTGGTTTTTTTTTTCGCTAGTTCACATTAAATTCTGTTTAGCTGACTTACCTAGGCCACAAATTGGATTATTCATTTAAACAAGTTGGATTCTACACAACTTGGCTCGATTGAACTGACAAAATTATTCTTCTTGTAGCCCCTGTCATTCTGTGTGATTTATTCGACTGAACAAGGACAAGAAAGTCTGAATATTATTAGCAAAGATAAGAAAGAATGTGATGTTTGGCTGATAGGCTTGAGGGTGAGTTATCTTATTCGATAATATAATTGAGATGTTCGTTGTATGGAGGTGTTCGTTGTATATTCATGTATTTATTAAATAAATAAATAAATAAATAAATAAATAAATAAATAAATAAATGATCCTTGCCGGGGCTCAAACATTTTCTGACCATTTGAGCTTGGTCGTCTACCAAACGTTTGCTATATTACACCAAACTCGCAAACCATTGATTGTTGTAGAATTTTACCTTTTGACGTATGAAATATTTTAGGCCTTAATATCTGGAATGCAAGATATAGAACTTATTGAAGAACTGATTAATTGCGACGAAGACCTTGATAAATCAGTGAAAAGTATTGTTACGACGTTGGAAAAAAATAATAAGGTAGATTTCACCCTTTCTTTCTCAAAATAAAACTGCTATACAGTAGTGTTGCTATTTATTTTATAAACTCTGTTTAATGTGACGAGTTTTTGGCTACTGCGAAAAATCGTATTTAAACAGATGTAGAAGATATTTTGTATACGATATGTAAAATTTGTTTCGATTCAGATCCAATGAAAATTGTACTTGTTAATGTTCTTGAGTACAGCAAAAGTTGAGCCTTATTGTAGATTGTTCGCGTTATGTTTATAAAGTAAGCAGAATTATATAGGAATTTACTATAGTGACGGGTCATAAAGTAGCTACAAACCCGCGGGGCGTCACACAGAAACGTTTTACATTAACAGCTATTATTACAAACAACAAGGTGCATGCATGTTAGGTTTGACACAGTCTTGACACGAACTTTGTACGAGTTGGAGTTCGAGTCTGACTGTGACACAGGTTAGGTGCGTGTATGCTAGCCCAACAAGTACTTGTGATACGTACGGATTGACTAGTTATAATATATGCGTATAAATATCGAAAAAAATCTCGGTCTTACCATCTGAGTTCCAGTGGCTCAATGGTGAGAGCATCCGGCTGGCATTCGGAAGGTTGTGGGTTCGATTCCCGTCTGGAGCTCAGAGTTTTTCTCGGAGTTTAACTTACGACAGCTTGTACAGCAAAAACATACGAAAAAACTTTACCAACTCAAGCTGAAAAAACTAATAACATACGAATTAAAATTTATGCATGTAGAATCGTCGTCATCAAATTAAAATGCCTATGTGCTCTTTTCAAGTTTACTTTTTTTAATTCGAAATTGTCATAGACAGAAACAGAAACAACAAACCGTGGAAGTATAGCTCGTGGAAGTAAACTTTCAACTGTCTCACTGCGTCGAAATGGTAAGTTTATATGACTTAACAACAACAACAACAACAACAATAACTACAACGACAACTACAACAACAACAACAACAACAACAACAACAACAACAACAACAAAAATAATAACAACAACAACAACAACAGCACAGCAGCAACAACACAAAACAACAACAATATCAATAATTAACTATATTTATTCATTGTAAACAACTCGATATATAATTATACACTAAATGTCTGGTCAGGAGGGAAACATTAAGTTTTGTTTTCCCGAGAGTCGTCGAGGGAAACATCGAGACTCGAGGGAAAACAAAACTAAATGTTTCCCGAGGGATCAGCTGGGTTTTATATATAGCTGGGTTTTCGTTGGATTTTTGCTTGGTTTAGGCTGTTTCGCTAGACTTTCACTAAGCAGTTGTTGCCCGCTCAATTGTTGCAATATTGCTGGCGGGGGAAACATTTGATTTGTCTAATCCCACGTGACCATAAATAAACCAATAGCAGTCTGAGTTACAACTATAGCAAAAACGCAGCTATATAACAATGTTTATTGTTATATATCAAGTGTCAAAATCCGTTTTTCTAGCTCTCTGATTGGGCGAGCGGTCCTCACGTGGCGGTCCGAAAATCGTGATGTTTCCCGCGTAACCCATGGCAGCATTTGTTGTCATTTGATACTTGATATATAACAAAACACTTATTTACTGGTACCTCGGGAAAACAGTGTGTTTTGTGGCCCCTCGATCGCTCGTTGTTGCCCTCGGCTTCGCCTCGGGAAACAACGGCAGTCTCGGAGCCACAAAACACACTGTTTCCCTCGATGCCAGTAAATAAGTGTTTATTATTTCCTGTATTACATCTGGTTTTCATATTTTTCCCTAGAGAAACAATAAAAGTAACGTTGCCTGCTGCCATGGGTTACGCGGGAAACATCACGATTCGGACTTTGACACTTGATATATAACAAATAATAATTATATACTAATCTTAATCTGGAGTATAAGATGCAATTTATTTCCTACATAAACATAAAATATAGCATAAAATTGCCATGTTTGTTTTGTTATACAGTTATACTATCGAGGGAACTGTTAGTGAGATATTTGTATTGCAATCTTGGAATAAATTATTTTTTCTTTTTTAAAAGATGCTTATGTTTGTTTGATAATTTTAGCTGGATCATCTGACTTGTACACTTGGGGAGATGGCTCAAGAAGCATGCTGGGACATGGTGAAGAAATTGAGGAGCACAGACCGCGAATAGTAGATGCTTTGTCGACATTTAGTATTAAACTGGTGGCCTGCGGAACTTATCACACTTTGTGTGTTACTGGTGAGAGTAGATATTGTGAATTCATATTATACAATACCTTGGTAAGAACATCAGTAGTGACTCGGCTGCGTCTCGTGGTCCACTTTTTTTGTTCTTACCACGTTGTGACGTCATCTGTGCAACTATAACTGAACAGACAACGGCAAAATGGAATATATTTGTTAATCAACGTTCGGAACAACTGTGCGCGCGATTATCAACAACGATAAGCTAGTAAACTACTGCTCACACTTAGAACCTGAGTAGTACTATTGTAACGTTTGTCGGTGGTGAGGGCTAGCCAGAATAGAAAGACAATGGCTGGTTGTAAAAGGTGTAACTCAACAACAACTGCCGTATCACAACAGTGCTCATGCTATTTATACAAACACACACGTCATACAATCACGACTACAGTACACTAAGTACAAGTCCCCAATCCCCAATAGCGCTGGACGCTACATTATGTTTAAATACTTTAACCCTTTAGCAGGCAAGTTTCTGCAAGAGGTATACCCAGTTGACAAGTAAAACCGTCTGGCGTTCAGGGACGTAGCCAGAGGGGAGCAAATTTTGCTTTGAACACTCGTACTCAGATGCACAGGTGATTTACCCAGCGGTTGTTGACTGGATCTCAGTCGCTCTCGAGTCTGACGCTAGTGACTAATAATTAACAATTATTGGATGCCAGGTTGAGCAAAATATCGTAATTTGTCAGTGGCGAGCAGATCAATTATTTGCCGATGCCGAAGGCAGAGGCAAATAACTGAACTGCGAGACACTGACAAATCACGATATTTTGTGAAAACCGAGTTCAATAATTGTTTTATTATTCGATTTATTTTTTATTTGACATTGTTTACCTGTAATTATGTCCATTCATTTCTTTCCAGCTTTGCTGAACGAGCGATTTACGTTTGCCGAAATTGAGTGTAACGCGCATGAGTAGAATATTATTTGCTGCAAAACAACATTTCCGGCTAATGCGCATGAGCAGACTGTTATTTGTAGGCAGTTATTTGCAGGTGACGTAGTTAGTGGTCCCTCAACCAATTAAAAGGAAGATAAAAATAAATCGAATAATAATATGAAATAGTACCTTCCTTGGCTCCTAATCCAGTCTCCGTATGTATCGCACGCATATAACTTAACTCAACGGTTTTTTTTTTTTTAGTATTTTATGACTTTTCAAACTTTCAGAATTGTGTAAAATCTTCTCCCAAAATGCAGGAAATGCTATTTTAGAGACTCTAGATTTCAAAATTTTCCGGGGGGCACGCCCCCGGACCCCCCAAGAAGTTCCGCTCCTCCCCATTCAAAATCCTGGCTACGTCCCTGCTGGCGTTAGCCAGAGAAAAATATATAAGAAGGGACAAAAATGTCCGATTGCCTGTTAAAAAGTTAAGATTGAGATAATTTGGCTTTTTGGCAAGCTTTTACATGATTGATCATGAGTCTCTTATGGCAGCATGGCAGCTTTGAAAATGTTCTCTATTCACGTTGTTCTTTTACCGGCGGAAACCATTTCATTTTCAGTGATAAGATATCGTTTATATTAATTAGCATATCTACCTAACACGAGACTCGCTAGCAGTATAGAGCGGGGCTTAATGTTCAGGGGCTTACTATGTGAACTGCAAGTACCTTTTGGATGATCATCGTGTTTTGCATAGTCAATAAGGCCGAAGACCCACCGAAGCGTTTCCGACTCCGATAAAGTATTAACACCGATTTGGTCGATAATCTTATGGTATAATTCCCTATCGATAAGACATTTATTCATATGAAAGCATAAATATAAGTGTCTGCCTCATTGACTATGCAAAACACAATTGTCATCTAAAATTTAAAGTTTACACTTTACATAGCGAGGCCCTCAACGGTTCGTTAAGCCCTGCTCTATATACAGATACTACTGTGGCTGCTGCTTTTTGTAGCTTTAAATTTTATCTATTAAGTAACTTAGATAGTGAGATATATATTTTATCATTGTGATGTAGTTTAAAACTAGACACTTATTTACTGGCACCGAGCAAACTAACAGTATACGTGTGGTTTGTAGCTTCGAGACCGCGCTGTTTTCCCGAGGGACCAAAACAAATACGACGTGGTTGGCATGTCAGAGTTTACTTCTAATTTGTCTTTGAATATGATGACTATATTTTATTAATCTTTTCTAAAGTATAACCATTCTCTATTTTTACTTTCAGCTTCTGGTGAAACTCTTTCTTGGGGAGCAGGCTCAAAAGGTCAACTTGGTCAAGGTCATTTGAGGGACAGGTTTACCCCACTACGAGTAGAAGCACTTCAACAGGAGGTTGTTATACAGATATCGTGCAACGAATACCATTCTGCTGCAGTTACAGGTATTTTGGAGGAACAGGAACATTTCTGACTACTACAACAGGCTTAGCTCATGCATGCACTTTACGGCGTCGGGGCACTCCAACAGCCAACAGGGGGGTGTTATACATATATTATATACAATGGATACCATTCTACTACTGCAGGTGTTATAAGCCGTGTTTACACTGCAAGCCTTGGCCTGGCCTTGGCCTAACTTTGGCCTACTTTTTGGCAGTGTAAACACGTCCTAGGCTGGCAGTAGTGATACCCCCCCATATGGAGTACAAAGGGATGCCGCCTCATTAAATATTCAATTTTTAATTATTCATTCTCAGGCTCCTTTGGGACCCTCTAACCCTAATCTCATTACGTCATTATGTCTCAGGCTCCTTTGGGACCTCCAAACCCTAACCTCATTATTTATGCCTACATCATTATTTCTCAGGTTCCTTTGGGACTTCCCAACCCTAACTTCCCCCCTAAACCTTAGCTGTTATTCAACCCCCCTGGTTTTCACTACGTCATAATCGACTTATTACTTATGCATCGTCATCGTTAGCTTTTATTCCAACCCCCCCGGTATTCACTATACGTCATAACCGATAGCTCTCCGACTGATTTCCGAAGTTCTGGGTTACGTCATTATCAAAAGGCATTCGACTTATATTCCTTATAAGTAATAGTAATTACCTTTTCATTTATACACTTTATCCTACTACCAGTTAACACTTGTGGGACATGTAAGCATACAGAGCATGCGTGCAATAAACTCAAGACAAAATAGAGGTTCTTTACAAGGAACTAAAGAGAAATTAGTAGACACACTTTATATTTTTATCCTAAATCTTGTCTAGAGGAATATAGTGGGTTTCGAACATTCTAAATGACTGAATCTGGTGAGATAACTTAACTCGAATATTATCTGAATAAGCTATGAATATTATATTAGGGTTAGAACCTAACAGAATAAATCATCTTAGAATCATACCTAACTAAACCCTCGTTTATAAGTAAAGGAAGATAGAATGAGGAATCATTTCGAGAAGCTGAACTTAGGATACGTACGAATCAATCCGAAAAGCCGTGAGCTCAGAAAAAACATATTGGCACATAGCAATGAAAAGCTTATATATGGATATTATATTAGATATTTGGTTCGCTTTTGAATATTATATTAGATATTTGTGTCGCTTTTGTGATGTTTATACGTATAGGAACCGTATGAAGTTAAAAAGAGTCGCCTTGAAGGGTAGCGAATCGTTATTGTACACTTAGAAGAACATTATTCGACAACATCGTTGACCAAGCACTTTGAAAAATTACAGAGCTTGGTTAAATAATTCGTCGCTATGATTTAGTATGTTATAAGGTTCTCGCACGTGCAGAACACAAAAGGGAAAAGTCATTAAAATTACTAATGGCTAAAACATAACCGGATTTGCATATAAGTAGAATATTTAATTCATTTTAGGGGGGTGATCATGAGCTTTGGGGAATAATAAGGGGTATTAATGCATGGGCAAGTTTAGGCGGGGCGTTGATGTAACCATGGAGAATGTACAGCGTCGCGTCGTCTCACAAGGCAGAATTCAAAGTATTCAGTTTAAAATATTTATTTCTTGGTCCAAAAAATCAAAGCATAGTCGAAAGTGTTATCGTATTTGAAGAAAACACAGTTAATCAACCTGTTGGAGACAGTCCTGTTGTTAGTTTGGCAAGCGAAGAGTGTGTAAATGATTCTAGCTTCCCCCTAACCTTAGCTGGATAGAGTAAATGATGCCTTCAATGAAGAAACCGTTCGGTAAGCTGTTCGAAAGATATTGAAACACTTTCTTTCAAAAGTTTGTATAAGCACTAATGTTTCTGTTTCGATTAAATGATTAACATATCTAAAACTGCCTAGTCTCTTCGTATAACATATCCCTTGACTGTTCGAATATCCGCTCGATATAAGCCTCGGGAAATCGTACTAGCGTAGATTCTCTTCTTTTCCTTCTTTTCTCCAGTTGCATACTAGCATAAATTGTTAACCAATATGATATTTTATCGTTACGATAAGAGCACCGTTTTTTATTCAGACACCAAGTCGCGAGTATGAGGAATTGAAGCGAGAAACTGTAAGAACGTAAGGTACAGACGAAATATTATTTGTCTATAGAATGGCTGAGTGCAATGTTTAAGTCCATGTACACTATTGGTATTAATGACTCATTAGCAATTTAAACAAAAGAACGTGTCTGGGCGAGTTTGGGCGACGTCAGAGCTTAGACAAAGAAATCCTAATTAATATGCTTATTCACGGCGTCGGTTTTCTCGGCGTATCATTTGCTAGCTATTTGCTGTTGGAGTAAGACCGCAGAGATGGAGGGTTTATATGAAAAATTGTTTTCAATGTTCGAAGCTATTTACAATGAAACTTTGTGGGAAGAATATTCGAAGCTTTGTCATGAAAAGTGCTACGGTTGTAGGACTAACCATCCTAGTCAGAAACAACACAGTTGCCTAACAGATGATGAGCAATGGAGATCGTGCTACGAAGAGACCAGGACAAACGTCAACGAACGTATCTGGATAGAGTTCAACGAAGCGATGCAGGCGTTGAAATTACGAATCCAAAGAGACAATAATAAATACTCTCAAGACGCTACAGAGACAATGGTTGAGCCGGTGGAAATTGACGACTCGCCAAATATTCTTTCTATATCTGTTCTGTTTAGCTGTCCATTAAAGTATCTGTACCAAGTAAAAGACACTGGTGTAAAATTTACGAGTACGATAAAGAATCCTCGGGAGGCTTACGAGGAGTATCTTCTTGAAAAGTCTAGAAACTTAACGACAAAAAGCAATCTGAACTATATGTGAACTAATGCTATATGTGTTATGAGAACATTATCGAGTTAATCCAAAGTTAAATTATGTTTTAAGTTAAATAAAATTTCTTGGACTATTTAGTGTGTAAGAAAGATGTGTAATTTTATATGTGTGTAATTTTATCTGAAGAGAAATTAATAAAGACATATGAGCAACATTATAATAGTTCTTTGTAGTTTATTTTTATATTGTAACAAATTACAGTGTACATATTGACAGCTAATTATTTACATAAACAAATGTTTTTAAATGAACTGTCCTGCGTTTACGATTTCTTCTAGCGCACCCACTTCTTATAGATATCGTTTGTTTCTCTGTTTTGCATAATATAACTCGACAAGACCTTTTATACGAGAGTTGATAAGCGGTAACTTATACATTTAACATGTACCAAAGGAATATCAGAAAGACATACACATTAATGGTAAATACTTTATTTAAATTCAGCATAGTACAGAAGATAATGTTTCAACGATTCAACAGTAACTTTAATTCTTATAAGGGGTGTCATTCCAATACTATGGCGTTTGGATTGATTGTAGGAGTACACTAGTTTTTTGTAATAATGATTTTTTTTTTCGTTTGATGAAATCTAAACATATATTCAAAATGCAGTCCGATATAGCCTTTAATAAACCATTATCAGTATGTCTCAATGTCGCTTTTCTCAGGTATTCAGCACTTATTCTTATACCCTGGGTTGATATACATAATGTGTATCAGTCGGAAATATCCCGGATCTTACTCGGATTTCATCGGGACATGTCGGCGTGAGATCGACAAACAGGTAAGAATACGGCTCTTTAGTCGCCATCTGATAGGCTTGCTGAAAAAATTTAGTGTTGCTAGGATACAACTGTTTGGCAAGATGAGTCACTTGACTTGCATCACGAACATTTTTTGTTAGGACAAAGTAACTAGCGTTGAGAGAGATGGTACGATGGTCTTTGCTTTGATGAAATAAGTTTTGCACGATATAAATTACACTGAGATTACCATGATGGGATTTCTTCGTGAATAGTTTGGCAATAATCGTATCTTTTTCACCCATCATATCATCAATGATAAACAAATTTCTTATTTGGGGATTAATACTATCCAATATAGATTCGGATAAACCTTGCACAAACTGAATGCCTGGAATAAGAAGTTCCATTTTAGCAAACGTGTCTTGGTACTCAGAATAAAAATAAATTATATTTTCTGGGACAGGGTCGATCATGATTTGGGCGTTGACTAACAATTCCTTGACAAAGCTTGTCTTCCCAGTCTTGGTCCCTCCAGAGACCAAGAGTCCAAAGGGATGAGTTAATTGTATGGAGTATGTCTTTTTGTTGTCTTGGTAATTCGATGCGTTTCCATCAAATGGAGAATACTTAAATGTAGAATCAGTAGACATCGTTTGTATTGGCCGAGTTCCCCCATGCAGGACCTTTACGTGACGTTGTAAATTAAACTGTCTTGAAAAGCTCTTTCCGCAAATATTACAAGCGCAAGGCATGTTCTCACAACAACTCTCAAACTACTTGTGAAAATTTATGTGAGAAAAGTAAGATTATATCCTTGAGTGTCTTCTCTAATGCATGTGGGGATACCAAAACGAACCAATGCGCATGCATAGCTGGACGTCACTTGGACGCTACTTAGACGCCGCCTCTAAGGGATTAACTCATGAGTAAATGAGTAACTCATGAGTAAATGAGTAACTCGTGAGTAAAGGAGTAACTCGTGAGTAAAGGAGTAACTCATGAGTAAAGGAGTAGCTTGTGAGTTACTCATGAGTAAATGAGTAACTCGTGAGTAAAGGAGTAGCTCATGAGTTACTCATGAGTAAATGAGTAACTGGGTAACTCGTGAGTTACTCATGAGTAAATGAGTAACTCATGAGTAAATTAGTAACTCTTGAGTAAATGAGAAACTCGTGAGTAAATGAGTAACTCGTGAGTTAGGGGATCAGAGAGGGCACATGATGTACAATAAACGTTTAGAGTTTTAGTGACAACTTAAATTACGTTAGATTCTTAAGGACTTATGTGTCCCGGAAGGACTTTTATTTGATAATTAGTCCCGTTTGAACAATACATCATGTGCCCTCTCTGATCCCCTAACTCACGAGTTACTCATTTACTCACGAGTTTCTCATTTACTCAAGAGTTACTAATTTACTCATGAGTTACTCATTTACTCATGAGTAACTCACGAGTTACCCAGTTACTCATTTACTCATGAGTAACTCATGAGCTACTCCTTTACTCACGAGTTACTCATTTACTCATGAGTAACTCACAAGCTACTCCTTTACTCATGAGTTACTCCTTTACTCACGAGTTACTCCTTTACTCACGAGTTACTCATTTACTCATGAGTTACTCATTTACTCATGAGTTAATCCCTTAGAGGCGGCGTCTAAGTAGCGTCCAAGTGACGTCCAGCTATGCATGCGCATTGGTTCGTTTTGGTATCCCCACATGCATTAGAGAAGACACTCAAGGATATAATCTTACTTTTCTCACATAAATTTTCATCATGACAAAGCTTCGAATATTCTTCCCACAAAGTTTCATTGTAAATAGCTTCGAACATTGAAAACAATTTTTCATATAAACCCTCCATCTCTGCGGTCTTACTCCAACAGCAAATAGCAAGCAAATGATACGCCGAGAAAACCGACGCCGTGAATAAGCATATTAATTAGGATTTCTTTGTCTAAGCTCTGACGTCGCCCAAACTCGCCCAGACACGTTCTTTTGTTTAAATTGCTAATGAGTCATTAATACCAATAGTGTACATGGACTTAAACATTGCACTCAGCCATTCTATAGACAAATAATATTTCGTCTGTACCTTACGTTCTTACAGTTTCTCGATTCAATTCCTCATACTCGCGACTTGGTGTCTGAATGAAAAGCAGACATTTGAAAAACGGTGCTCTTATCGTAACGATAAAATATCATATTGGTTAACAATTTATGCTAGTATGCAACTGGAGAAAAGAAGGAAAAGAAGAGAATCTACGCTAGTACGATTTCCCGAGGCTTATATCGAGCGGATATTCGAACAGTCAAGGGATATGTTATACGAAGAGACTAGGCAGTTTTAGATATGTTAATCATTTAATCGAAACAGAAACATTAGTGCTTATACAAACTTTTGAAAGAAAGTGTTTCAATATCTTTCGAACAGCTTACCGAACGGTTTCTTCATTGAAGGCATCATTTACTCTATCCAGCTAAGGTTAGGGGGAAGCTAGAATCATTTACACACTCTTCGCTTGCCAAACTAACAACAGGACTGTCTCCAACAGGTTGATTAACTGTGTTTTCTTCAAATACGATAACACTTTCGACTATGCTTTGATTTTTTGGATCAAGAAATAAATATTTTAAACTGAATACTTTGAATTCTGCCTTGTGAGACGACGCGACGCTGTACATTCTCCATGGTTACATCAACGCCCCGCCTAAACTTGCCCATGCATTAATACCCCTTATTATTCCCCAAAGCTCATGATCACCCCCCTAAAATGAATTAAATATTCTACTTATATGCAAATCCGGTTATGTTTTAGCCATTTTAATGACTTTTCCCTTTTGTGTTCTGCACGTGCGAGAACCTTATAACATACTAAATCATAGCGACGAATTATTTAACTTTAACCAAGCTCTGTAATTTTTCAAAGTGCTTGGTCAACGATGTTGTCGAATAATGTTCTTCTAAGTGTACAATAACGATTCGCTACCCTTCAAGGCGACTCTTTTTAACTTCATACGGTTCCTATACGTATAAACATCACAAAAGCGACACAAATATCTAATATAATATTCAAAAGCGAACCAAATATCTAATATAATATCCATATATAAGCTTTTCATTGCTATGTGCCAATATGTTTTTTCTGAGCTCACGGCTTTTCGGATTGATTCGTACGTATCCTAAGTTCAGCTTCTCGAAATGATTCCTCATTCTATCTTCCTTTACTTATAAACGAGGGTTTAGTTAGGTATGATTCTAAGATGATTTATTCTGTTAGGTTCTAACCCTACATATAATATTCATAGCTTATTCAGATAATATTCGAGTTAAGTTATCTCACCAGATTCAGTCATTTAGAATGTTCGAAACCCACTATATTCCTCTAGACAAGATTTAGGATAAAAATATAAAGTGTGTCTACTAATTTCTCTTTAGTTCCTTGTAAAGAACCTCTATTTTGTCTTGAGTTTATTGCACGCATGCTCTGTATGCTTACATGTCCCACAAGTGTTAACTGGTAGTAGGATAAAGTGTATAAATGAAAAGGTAATTACTATTACTTATAAGGAATATAACCCAGAACTTCGGAAATCAGCCGGAGAGCTATCGGTTATGACGTGTAGTGAATACCGGGGGGGGGTTGGAATAAAAGCTAACGATGACGATGCATAAGTAATAAGTCGATTATGACGTAGTGAAAACCAGGGGGGGTTGAATAACAGCTAGGGTTTAAGGGGGAAGTTAGGGTTGGGAAGTCCCAAAGGAACCTGAGAAATAATGATGTAAGCATAAATAATGAGGTTAGGGTTTGGAGGTCCCAAAGGAGCCTGAGACATAATGACGTAATGAGATTAGGGTTTGGATCAAGTTGGGGTACTACCATCACCAGATCTAATTCTACCAAATAAAACATTTGAACTGTTTGGGTTCTTGATAACCGCTGAGAATCCAGACACAGAAGAAGAAGAGTGTCACTTCTGTTTGGAGAGTATCAAAAGAGGAGAACGATGGGCGTTATCAACTCCCTGTTGTAAACATTTTACACATGCAAGATGTTTGCAAAAGTGGATGATCACTTCTTCATCCCAAGCTGAAGAAGTTCGGTGCGCCTATTGCCGAAGGAAGTACGATGCTTCCAAGGTTTGTTTCTTATGCTTAGCCCAAACTGAGGGACAAGAGAACCTGTTAAAAACATCCTGCTGTCAGTCTACGGTCCACGAGGCGTGCGTGAAGGAGTTAAGGAGGATAACTAATGGTTTGAATGTGAATGCTGCAATGTTTTGCGGGCAGTCAACAACATGTGGTTGTCTCTGGGTTGCTATATAACCCAAAACAAAACAAAAACGGCTCTTTTAAGAGCCACCAAATCATTGAAAGAAAACAAACGAAATATACTCCTAAACTAATATACTCCTAACGAAATATACTCCCAGTAATATTTATTATACAACGTAATATTTTGCAACACACATACGCAATCTTCTTCATATTTGTTCAGAATTTTTCTAAATTAACTCAAAAGGGAGAAAAAGCGGGTTAGGCGAATGCGTGGGGGATCAGAGGGGACAGGGAGTGTATTCAAGCGATAGGGCCACAGGGCCACGAAAAAGGCCCCCAGGGCCATATAAAGTATTTACTCATTTACTCAAGACCCCCACCCCTACCCCTGTGCTCTAAAAGACCCTCATTAAGCCCTCTAAGATTGAATCATTGAATCCTAAGATTGAATCATTGAATCCTAAGATTGAATCATTGAATCCTAAGATTGAATCATTGAATCCTAAGATTGAATCATTGAATCCTAAGATTGAATCATTGAATCTCACCTCCTATCCCTCACACCAGAATAACACAAATGAATAGTGTTTATAAAAAATGTATAATTTCAGTTTCCTATTTACAAACATACACAAAAGTTTAAAGTTATTTACAAACACACAAGTTAAAATCCGTAAGATAAAGTACCAAAGTTATTTACAAGCACACGTTTATTATACACCACTCTATAATCTTTAGCAACGATGCTGTCGAATAATGTTCTTCTAAGTTTACAATAACGATTCGCTACCATTCAAGGCGACTCTTTTTAACTTCAAAGGGTTCCTATACGTATAAACATCACAAAAGCGAACCAAATATCTAATATAATATTCAAAAGCGAAGCAAATATCAAATATAATATTCAAAAGCGAAGCAAATATCTAATATATTATTCATATATAAGCTTTTCATTGCTATGTGCCAATATGTTTTTTCTGAGCTCACGGCTTTTCGGCTTGATTCGTACGTATCCTAAGTTCAGCTTCTCAAAGTGATTCCTCATTCTATCTTCCTCCACTTATAAACGAAGGTTTAGTTAGGTATGATTCTAAGATGATTTATTCTGTTAGGTTCTAACCCTATTATAATATTCATAGATTATTCAGATAATATTCGAGTTAAGTTATCTCAGCAGATTCAATCATTTAGAATGTTCAAAACCCGCTATATTCCTTCAGACAAGATTTAGGATAAAAATATAAAGTGTGTCTACAAATATTAGCCATATTTAAGACAAAACACAACATTTATTCAAGAAAATCATTTATTACTTTCTCTCCAGTAAGAAAGATATCCTTGAATACATTTCATTTCTGGATTCTCCGCATTACTATACAATTGACGCGGTTTTGCTATGGTAACACTGTTAATGACCTTCCCGCCTAGACTTGCCTGAGCGCTTAATCTCCTTAATGACCCCTAATGAGTTTCTCTTTTCTCTCCTGCACGTGCACTGAGGATAAATATGCAAATATCACACTTAGTAACAGAAAGCGTAGCAACGTTTTCAAAGTAATAAATCGCTTTGCCTTTAGTTCATATTTCGACACTTAAAATCGTTCTTTTCATGACTTCTCGAACTGATTCCTCATCTAAAATATATCTTAAGTTCTTCTTACGATATCTTGACTTGCTTTATAAACGAGAGTTTAGTTAGTAATGATTCTAGGATGACTTACTCTCTTTGAATATTTAGGTTCTAAAAATATAATATTCATGATATACTATTAATTCAAGTCTATACGTTATCTCAGCCGATTCAGACATTTAGGCTGTTCAAAACTCTCTCTATTCCTCAAGACAAGGTTTCAGATAAAAAATATAAAGTGTCTCTATCAATTTCTCTCTTGTTCCTTGTAAAGAACGTCTATTTCGTTAAAGCTTACTGTACGCATGCTCTTTGTACCTATGTGTCCCACAAGTGTTGACTGACAGTGGGGTAAAGTGTATAAATGAAAAGGTAATTACTAATACTTATAAGGAACATAAGTCGAGTGCCTTTTGATAATGACGTAACCCCGAACGTCGGAAATCAGTCGGAGAGCTATCGGTTATGACGTAGTGAAAACCAGGGGGGTTGAATTGGATGAAAGCTAGCGATGACGATGCATAAATAATAAGTCTGTATGACGTAGTGAAAACCAGGGGGGTTGAGTAACAGCTAGGGTTTAGGGGGGTAGTTAGGGTATAAGGATATAAGTCTAGTGCCTTTAGGGTTAGAGGCTCCTATGGATCGTTTTCACTCACGTGATCGGTGACCCCATGGGGGTGGTGAAACAATACGAAATATTTGAATAAGAAAGAGCTAATTCCCATACCGTACACCAATATGGCCGCCATTTCATTGTTTTGGTACACAAATATGGCCGCCGTGACGTCAGGTGAAAACGATCTATAGGAGCATGAGAAATGATGATGTAAGCGTAAATAATCGTATGACGTATTACACGGGGGGTTGAGCGACAGCTAGGGTTAGGGGGGAAACTAGGGTTAGAAGGCCCCAAAGGAGCACGAATAAGTGTGACGTAGAAGAAAAGCGGGGGGATTGATTGTCAGTTAGGGTTAGGGGGTCATATAGGAGCACGAGGCATAATGAGATTAGGGTTAGATGGTCGCAAAGGAGCATGAGAATGAATAATTAAAAATTGAATATTTAATGAGGCGGCATCCCTTTGTACTCCATATGGGGGGGTATCACTACTGCTGGCCTTGACCAGGATATTTGGGCTTGCTTCTTTTGTTGCCTATATATGCTTTGGCCTTGGCCAGGCTTGTGCCAGTGTAAACACGACACACTTGGCCATGGCTTGCAGTGTAAACACGGCTATAGAGGGGGATAGAGACTCCAATTACGGGTACAAGACTCCAATTACCACCACTGCAACGACAGGTTTACCCGACTATACGGTATAGAAGCACTCCAACAGGAGGTTAATTGTTGTGCAGCTATTTTGCAACAAATATACCATTCTGCTGCAGTTATAGGTATTTTGGAGAGAGAGGGATATATTTCTTCTGCGGTTACAGATGTTATGGAAGAGTAAAGACGTTTTTTTTACTACTATTATACGGGTACATACACTACAACAGGTTTACCCCACTGCGGGTAGGGACTGGAGACTGTTGTACAGATATCATGCAATGGATACTATTCTGTTGCTAACCAGTGTTATACTTAATAGGGGAAGAGAGACGTTTTTGAGTTCTATTACTTCCACTATGGGTGGATCTACGAGAGTTGTTGCATGTACAGATATTAATATGCAAAAGTTATGAAAAACGCGAGGACGTTTTTGAAGTAAATTTTGTTGAACCCTGACCTACTGCTTTTAATCAAGACGCTTGGGTCAGCACACTGGTGAACATATTTAATACAATCAAGACAGTTGTCAGCCACATCTGATCACTGTTAAACTACAAAGTCAGTCAGTCACTTTCAAAATCCACCAACAACGTGCAAGAACACCTTGATGAAAAAGTCAAAGCTGTTCAACTTTTGTCTAACTCCAAAAGCGAAAGGAGCAAAGAACTTACAATATACCTCACGGCCTTACTCAGTAACTGTGCTCAGTCACTTGGCCACTGTGATATGGCTAACAACTCACCGGAAGCATGAATAGTAGCGGAAGTAAAATGTTCAAAAATGCAAAATCGTGACACCCAAAAAAAAAGGTGAAAAAAACCCGAGCCGAAACCTAGATTGCGCCTACCACACGTAGCCCGAGTAAAAACACTGCCAGTGTCGTAGCGATGTATCAGCACTGACTGTATCAGTAAATAATATTTTATCACTCAATCCTAAGCCGCATCCAGTGATGTATTATAGGATTAGGAACAGTTTTGGCAATGATAAAAATATGTTTGATTTAACTGAAGTATCTGTGTCTACGGTGTAAATTAGAGTGATGATATAATTTATAAATTTAGTTGCGAAAAATATCATAGTTAGTTACAAAATTAGATGTACGCAGGGACATAGCCAGGATTTTGGAGGGGGAGGAGCGAAAGTTCTTGGGGGGTCCGGGGCATGCTCCCCCGGAAAATTTTGAAATCTAGAGTCTCTAAAATGGCATTTTGTGAGAAGATTTTACACAATTCTGAAAGTTTGAAAAGTCATAAAATACGGGGGGGAAACAGCCGTTGAGTTAAGTTACATGCGTGCGATACATACGGAGACTGGATTAGGAGCCAAGGAAGGTAGCATTTCATATTATTAGTCACCAGCGTCAGAAGAGCGACTGAGATCCAGTCAATAACCGCTGGGTAAATCACCTGTGCATCTGAGTACGAGTGTTCAAAACAAAATTTCATCATGCAAAGGGGGGGAGCCGAGCGACCGCTCCCCCTCTGGCTACGTCCCCTGGATGTACGAGAGAGGTCCATGCTTAATTAAACGCTCAAGTGTGACTCGTGTCTGCGGTAGAATCGTAATAGTTTTTAAGGAGCTGTAATCATTTAGAGAAAATAAAATTTAGAATAGTAATTATTTTTTAAATTCTTATTCTAAATTTCTGTTAATTGAGGGTAATTTTATCGAGGACAGATATATAGTGCCATTATCCATCTTTCAACGCCAGTATCCAATCTCTCATTCTATTTTAACTTTCGTTCTCTATAAATAAATATACACCTCCTTTAACAAGGATTACTTGATTTGTAATTAACTTAGCTATTAAGCCCTAATCAAACGAGAACGCAAGTCATCGCAAGTTGGCAGTCAGATATTTCTGTGGCAGTCGTTCAAACACCCAAATTAACAAAATAAAGGTTTCATGAGTGTTTTAAACAAGTTTTAACTTTGTCATGGTACATGCTATTTTCGGGAAACTATTCAGAGCAACTGGCTGAGATAGCGTGACTGCCAACTTGCGATGACTTGAGTCCTCGTTTGATTAGGGCTTTTCGTTGAGACTTGTAGATGTCTCTCAGTTAACCAAGAGGTGAGGGTCATTGAGTTATCAGCAGCTATAAATATAGTGTCGTATGTTACTCTCAAGAAATAAGGTTGTTTTACCTTTACATTTAGGTATATTGTAAGGCGCATATTTGACATTACACTACGCTTCTATAAAGATTTTTGGTGAAGCAAAATTTTGAGTCGGTTAAAATAGTATACATTTTAAGACCAGGGATCAGTTGCGAAAATGCCGCAATACTAAGCTCATCAAGGTGTTTGCGTCCAAACCTCAGTATTTCTTTACAACGAAAAATGGGTGAAATCAATTGAAGGGAATATAAGAACTAGAAGATTTTAAACTTATTTATTGATGTGGCATTCAAAACGACTTAATTCGCTAATTGAGTAAGTGTGTTTTTTTTTCTCTAGATGAAGGCAAACTTTATACGTGGGGATATGGAAGTATAAAACTGGGCTACGAAACACCCGCTAATTATAAACAGCTTTCTCCAAAAGTTGTTGAAAGTCTTACACCGTACATTGTGATTCACGTGTCTTGCGGAAAGGATTTTACTCTTGGTACGTTTTTTGTAGAATATGGCTTTAATTATTTTTGTATTGACTTCAAAGTTTCATTAATTATCTCGGCAAACATCGTGTGGCAGCACTTGGGTCCCTCGCCTTCTATACCTCACTTCTTTCCACCACAAAAAAATAAAAGAAATAGAAAAAGGAAACAAATTAAAAAAACAAATTAACGAGAACAAAATTAACAGGAAACAAAATTAAAAGGAAACAAATTAACTGTAATGTTTGCACTGTAGTTGTTGTGTGTTATACGTTGTCGATTAACTCGATTCTAATGTGTATATATATCTTTTATAAGGTAAGCAAAATTAACAGGAAACAAAATTAAAAGGAAACAAATTAACTGTAATGTTTGCACTGTAGTTATTGTGTGTTATACGTTGTCGATTAACTCGATTCTAATGTGTATACCTTTTATAAGGTAAGCAAGGTGTGTAAAATTGTAAAAGGTGTATAAGGTGTGTAAAATTCCATACAGTTCGGACGCAATAAATGTTGCAAGTATACGTTTTATCCAAATCACACATCTAACTGTTCAGGTTTATCAACAATCTTTGAGGTATAAGCTGTTTAAGCTGAGAAAATCGATCGGAAAGTTTATGTAAATTAGGAGGAATTTGTATCCGATTTACACATTCATTTCTTTTGAATTTTCTTCATGAATTATTAATGATTTGATAAGTGAATGTGCTGGCCATGCATACAGTGGCGGCAGAAGCGTGGGGCCAGTCGGGGACGACTGATGCGCTTCGCAAATTCACTAATAATTCATGAGCTAATTAGCCAATCAGAGAAAAATATTTGGTCATGTGTACGAGTTTTGAAACCCAGTAATGTCGCGCAAACTGAATTCATAATTAAGAAATCAGATAATAAACGGCGCAAACAAAGACTGAACCGTTTATTACCACATTTCTTAATTGTAAATTCAACGTGAAACCATTGTCTAATTTAATACGCACCAATATCACCAAGTTCCTCTCTACTATATAACTGACGATTGAGAACTAGCTATTTCATAAACTCGTGTATCGTGTTTTACCAGGGGTTTCAAACACTAGAGAGCAACAAAGATCACTAGGCCTATTACCTCGTAATTTTCAATGTTCTCTCGCGTTTGTAAAACATTCGAAAACAATAAAAATCATTCGGCTTGCAGCCTCGTGATTTTCATTCTCTCATGTTTTACAAACACTCGAGAATAATGAAAATTACTCGGTTAACGGCCTCGTGATTTTCATTGTCCTCTCGTGTTTGTAACCCCTGGTAAAACACTCGCACTCGTTTATGAAATATTACTTCACAAATTTCGACCTGTGCAATAGTAAGTAGGTTTATAGAAGAAGATCAGGAATATATACATAACTAACAAATGAATAGACGTTATCTGACCAAAGAAAATATTCTATTCGAGTTTTCGCTATTTATATACTTCTTAGTTAAATAAATACTGGATTGTCTGATTATTTTTTCTGTTGTAAAATATTTATGCTTTGTACCTA
Organism: Paragorgia papillata; assembly: GCA_035771165.1. Classification (NCBI taxonomy): domain Eukaryota; kingdom Metazoa; phylum Cnidaria; class Anthozoa; order Scleralcyonacea; family Coralliidae; genus Paragorgia; species Paragorgia papillata. The sequence continues at coordinate 1,398,697 of JAWNZC010000349.1, forward strand.
TCTATTTCAGCTTGTACCTGTGATGGTCAGGTATTTGCATTTGGAAACAATAAATTTTATCAGCTTGGTTTAGGAGACAATAATCCTCATTGCGATCCAACACTGGTGGAATTTGAAAATTTGGAAGAAGATTGTATAATACAAGTTGCTTGTGGTCAATATCACAGCGCCGCTATATCTGGTATGAAAATTTATTTCACTTTGTTCTAAATGTATTTTATATATAGAATGATTTATATAGAATGGTTTGAACTATTGAACTATATGTTCTGACTGCACCTGAAGTGCTGCTCCTTTTTGAAAAATAATTAATGTACTTATTTGTAAGCGCATTTTCTTTTGAAACTTTATAGTGGTACACTGTTGAAAAATACGTAATTGTTGAGCACATAATCCATTTGGCAATTGATGGTGATTGTATATTTTTAGATGGAGGTAATATTTGGATGTGGGGAACGAATGAATATGGCCAACTTGGTACAGAAGACAATTTCACAATGATTAGCAAGCCTTGCAAACTTCAAATAGTAAAAGAAGACAGGTGTAGTTGTGTAACCTTGCAGTGTTTGTGTATTGGTAGTCAGTGCTGTGAGTAACTTCGTTACAAGTAACTAGTTACAGTAACTAGTTACATTTTTAAGTAACTGTAACTGAAACTAGTTACTTTTTCTGAAGAAATAATTGTAACTATAGCTAGTTACTTTTTTAAAGAACTGTAACTAGTTACAATATTTGGTTCAAAAATGTGACTATAGTTACTGATATTCAGTTGAGGATGTCATTCTTTCTTGATAAAATGGTTTTGATATAATAATGAAGGTACATTATGTACACATTTGACTATTACTATATTTATGCATTTAGCTGTAAAAACATAATTATGGTACTGGTATCTAAAAACTAGTAATTTCTTTGTTGATTCTAGTAACACGGACAATGGAATGTAACTTTGTAACTAGTTACAAAATTTTTGAAGTAACTTTGTAACTGTAACTGTAACTAGTTACTTTCTTTTCATTGTAACTTTTATCGGTTACTAGTTACTTTTCTAACAATGTAACTGTAACTGTAACTAGTTACAAAAGTTATGTAACTTTTATAGCACTGTTGCTAGTTCTTAGTTTATATGGTATACAAATGTTATCTACCAAGCTACATGTCCGTATAGGGATTATAGGAAATTCTGAGTAGTCGCTATGTCAGACCCAGTGATCACACCCAATGTCCCAATACTGTAGTCACTTTTCCAGTCATCATAGAAACTGGGCCGCAGCTCGCTGCAAGTACTTGCATCTAATTAATAGGACCTCGCATTGCTTATTTTAATTTTTGTACTCGCAACTTACTGCGAGTTTGCTTCTGCAATGACTGAAAAAAGGCCTGACACTCGTGTTATGATAGCTCTGTCAGACTCTGTGATCACACCCGATACTGCATGTAATAGGCGTGGCACCGGCGTGGTATATCTGTTAAGATATAGCGGTTATGAGATTAAATATGGAATACTATAGCTATTAAATTTATGCATTCATCAAGAGACTAAGGTCCTAATTTGACTTGAATTAATTTGAATTTAATAATCAGGGGCGTCCTATTCAGCAAAAGCTGGTTTAAAAGAAATTGTGGATATACTACGACGTTCGGTGCAAATAGTCTGCAAATAGTTTGTCCATAAAACTGCTATTCACTGATTGCTTCTTGTAGTAATATGGATCTCTCACTTCAAAAATAAAACTTTCTTTGTAGTTCGGATGCATTTGTGACCGATGTAAGCTGTGGAAATCGCCACACAGCACTTGTTACGTGTAAGTTTGTTAGTGAAGTGAAGTGAAGTGAAGTGAAGTGAAGTGAAGTGAAGTGAAGTGAAGTGAAGTGAAGTGAAGTGACGTGTAGTGAAGTGGAGTGGAGCGAAGTGGAATGGAGTTGAGTGAAGTGAAGTGAGGTGTGAAGTGAAGTGAAGTGAAGTGGAATGGAGTGGAGTGAAGTGAAGTGTGAAGTGAAGTAAAGTGAAGTGGAGTGAAGTGAGGTGTGAAGTGAAGTGAAGTGAAGTGAGGTGTGAAGTGAAGTGAAGTGAAGTGAAGTGAAGTGGAGTGGAGTGAAGTGAAGTGAGGTGTGAAGTGAAGTGAAGTGAAGTGAAGTGAAGTGAAGTGAAGTGGAGTGAAGTGAAGTGAGGTGTGAAGTGAAGTGAAGTGAGGAGTGAAGTGAAGTGAAGTGAAGTGTACTGACTGAACTGAAAAGAAACGAAACGAAACGAAATTAAATGAACGCTGCTCCAATGTTGCTGGTGAAACACTTTCATTTTGTGTTTCTTTGTTCACTTTCTAACCGTCAACTATTTACTATTTTTTTTATTATGAAAATGTAGTCTGTGGTTTAGTCTACTGTTTTGGAGACAACAGTTATAACCAACTGGGAAGAAAAAATCAAACTGACAACGCATCTAAATGCAATAGACCAGAGAAGACGAAACTTCCTTCCGGAGTTAAAATTAAGAAAGTTTCTTGTGGAGCATATTATTCTGCTGCAGTATCAGGTAGGTTTTTTTATTTAATACACCTGTATATACTTTCGATTGTCAGTGGACGAGTATAAGCTCTGCTACACACGTAAAAACCATGTAACAACTAACATGTCTGCTAACAGGTCCTTTTTGAAAATCATGTAATGTGAAAAAGCTTCCTGATTAAATATTATTATTAAATATTATTATTAACAGCCTTGTTACAACTTCTCAATCATGGCCAACTGGCATTAGAATCTGAATATATTCCCATAGGTTGCTCTGATTTGTTTAGACAACCGTGCAACAAGTTGTTTGTAAGTTGTGATCAACTTAGCCTGTGTCAGGTCGTTTAAACAACTTTCTGCGGCATTGTTCGCATAGTAAGAGGTTGTACAAAGTTGGCAACATAAAGCTCGTAGAATCTTCATCAAACAACATTATTGTTACAACATGTTCACAGACTTGTTATAAGCCGTTGTAAACGCATTTTGTTGACAAGCTGTGAAGCTGACACAAATTTTGTTCGACACAAAGTCTGCTCAGCAGGCTGTTACGTAACGACATTGGAAAACATAATTTCATGAACATAACCTATAGTGAAGTCTTTCTTGGGCGTCAGAATGATAGGATCCCGAGAAGGATGGAGGGACCCATTAGTACCCTTGTATATAGAATTGTGATAAGGCGGTGTTCCTTTAAAAGCTAGAGTGGGTCTATTACCAGTTTTACTACTGATAAACATCGCTATTTATATAGAGTATGGTGAGATTTTTACTTGGGGAAATAATTCTGACGGCCAGCTCGGGCATGGTGACGATGCCTTAAGGTAAGGCATTTAAACTAAAATGATCTTTACCTAATTGTGCACTGAATAAATGTAGCTTATTTGATTATTTGGCTTATAATACGCAGACAAGTATATATATATTTATAAAACTCATTAATAATCCATGAGGAAAACAAAGAAAATCCATGTTTAATTAGGGTCTATATATGTGATATATAGATTCCTATTGATTTACATAAACTTTAGCTTTGATTTTCTCGACTTAGACAACGTTTTTTTAGAAAAATTACTATGCTAATGAACTTACTAAATAGATCGTTTTAGAAGTAATTTCCAGAATTCGTGTCCGTTCTGTATCGGGATACCGGCACTCGGCTTCGCCTCGTATCTGTATACCCCGATACAGAACGGCCACTCATTCTGTAAATAGTATATATATATATATATATACGCTGGCTGTTGCCGAGGGCTTATAGCTTAATATCTCGCGCCATATTTAGAAATTCCAGTATATGTTACAAAACCCCGTTATATTGGAAAATCCTTGGTATATTAGAAAATTCCATGTATATACTAAGATGTTCTGTATAGCGACCGTTTCATTCGATTAAATACAATTACACTTTGGAAAAAGATTACTGATAAGTTTGGTTGAATGATATTACTATATTAGTGTTAGATTTGGAAAGTAAAATGCGGGGAAAGCAAAATGCGGGGTCATTTTGTTTGTTTGTTTGGCGGGAATTGTATTCGTTGATCATGCATGCACGTATGGCATTCTAATCTTTGACAAGTTTTCTGTGGTAATTGTGAGAAAATTCAGTGGCACTACAAAGTCAAAGTCCGAAACAAAATTTTGGATTTTATTCTATAGGAGTTTTCATCACTCAACTATTTCAGGGCAGAAAAATTAAACTTTTGCTTGCACAAATTACTGTACAATTTCAGATCGCCACACCCGAGAATATAAAAACTTCTGTTTTTTAAAATCCGTGGAATCTAAATTGGACAAGTGTAAACTATAGTTTTCTAACCAATTTTTCGCTTTTGAACCTGTATCTTCGGTGTGTCGATATTATCGACCTTTCCTAGGCTTGCTATTATACATTTTTCTCTAAAACATTTAGATTGCAGCCAACACAAATAACTGAATGTTTTGAAGGAAAGCAAGTACTATCAGTGTCATGTGGCTCATCTCACTCAGCTTGCACAGCAGCAATACTTCCAAGAGGAATTGGAGTTAGGAGCTGCATGGGTTGTCATGTAAAGTTCTCAAGGTTAAGGGTAAGGGTAAGAATAGTGTTTAGTATTTACTATTTACGACTTAACAACTCACTACAGCCGGCGGCTGAACATATCTTATATTCGAGGGGCTATCAATCAATAGAATGAATGATAAAAAAAGAATAATTTTCCCATTCCCCGATAAATTTTACGCCATTCTTAGGCCCATCTTCAGAGTTATTAGGGGGATTTAATATATCCCTCGTTAGAAATAGTAGAGGGGGGTATTGCCCTTGTAACTCAGTCTACATTATCTGTTTACGTTTCTCTCTGACGAAGGGCCCCTTCGCTCGAAACGTTAGACTACTACGTTCTCTGTTTCGGCAGTATATCTAACCTTACTATATTTCGATTGTTGTTTCTACACTGCCTACGCAGCACGCTACTTTTATTTCACTATTTTGTTATCTGTTTAGTCTTCTTGACTTAATAACTCTATTTTTCGTAATTTTATTTTCAGTCTCGATACCATTGTGACCGATGTGAAGGAACCTTTTGTTCATCTTGTGCTCCTAAACGACCACGTCGTCTTTGTGATAAATGCTTCAAAATCATAGCAGATGTATCTAACTCGTAACAGAAGTCTAAATTGTAACAAATATGTCTAAATTACAGGAGAAGTATCTAAATTGTAGATCATGGCAGATGTCAGCCTCGTCCCCAGGGCGTTCGTGGTAAAGGCTGGATTTCTGTGGGAGCACCTTAAAAAATTTTTCGATACAATTAGAAGATAAAATTTTCTGGTGAGTTAATTCAGCACGCTGGAAGGACAGTAAGAGTAAAATACTTTGTCTGCTTTTCACATTTGCTTGCTGCACAAAGGTGTTCTTTCATCTCCTTGCATCTTCCCCACAAACACCCTGGGGACAAGGTTGAGCAGATCATAGTAATTTTATCTAAACTATAGTAGAAGTATCTAAATTGTAGCAGGAGTATCTAAATCAGAGTAGTTGTATGTAAATTTTAGCATAAATATATCTATATTACTCAATAGCATTTGTACTAGGTAGAAAGCAGACGGAATTTACAGTTGCAGGTGAATCTGGGTAAGAGTTTTAGTTTTATGTCTGGTGTAAAAGGTCTAGATCTCAGGTTATTTTTCTTTCCAAATAGAAAAACACATTTCCAAATAGAAAAACACACACACAGCCTTAATTAAGTCTGTAATTCATGCAGCACTGAATTCAGAAATAGTCATCTTTGTCTTGATATTGTTAAATCAGGCTTGAACAATGGCACAATGCCAGTCCACACCTGTTTTAAGTATCAAGGATGACTTCTTTTGAGTTCAGTGTTTTAAAAATCACTGTTATGAATGGATACGACAAATGTCAATTTTGCTTTGCATAATTATTTACAATAAATGAACAAATAGATTACATTTTTCAATTCATTTGTACTGTAAAGTGCACAGAAAATATGGAGAGAATGAAAAAGTACACCACATGATGGAGTTGTACAGTATTTACTAGTACATAGAGATGGAAATTTGTTTTATTTAGCAAGTCTTGAATTTTCCATAATTTGAGATTCTTTTTCAAGTACCAGTAAAATAAAACTTATGTAAACTTCATTGTTATAAATGATTTACATAAATGGAGCAACCTGATTGGCTTTTGTAAGTTGACACTTCATGATGTCATCTGCGTGTCAACAGGGGCATTGCCAGCCCTGGAAAAGTGGGGGGACTAGGTAATGATGTCACACTTTTGATGATGTCATAGAGTGGTTTTGAAGAGTAAAATGCTGGTACTGCTGTACTAAGTGAGAAACAACATGTAAATCACTGCAGTGATGGTCTCAGCTGTCAAATAGTAGGAGACTTTTTAAAATATTATTTTTTGGGCTCACACACTTTTCAATTTTAGGAAAACCCTTTCACAAGTTTCTTAACACCCACCCACTTTCTCCTCCAGTTTTGAACAAATTAGAAAATCAACTTTCATGAGAAGTGGGGGGACTCATCCCCCCAGTCCCCTCCCTGGTGATGCCCCTGCATGTCAATACTGTCATAACATGATATAGCTCTTAACCAATAAGATGCTTGTTTTACTTGGGTTGTTGGACACATCATACTACAGTACCATTTGTGATCAACCGTTAGGTGTGAGATTTCAAACACATTTGTTTACGTTTCAAAGGTGCAAGTTTAACTGGAAAATTTGGTGTTCCAGCAATACCCCAATCAATCACCTGTCAAAAAAAAATGGTGGGGATTCATCAGGCTGTTGTTAAAACATCAAAATTTTCCAGTTAAACTTGCACCTTTGAAACATAAACAAACACACGTTTTAACTCTCACACCTAACAGTTGATTGCAAATGGTAGTAATATAGTGCTCCGTTGAGATGATGTCAATACTCATGCTTGTAATAATTCTTGTAGTCTGAACACTATACATGTATAATGGTTATTTGCAATCAAGTTAATTTTGGTTGGTTTGTCTGCATTTTCTGCTACTGTATATTAAAATAGCAATTTATTGTTAATATTGATCTCATCAAATAGAGCGACAAAAATATGTACTGTACATTGCTCAGGACACACTGTATCAGGAACAGGTTGTTATAATATGACTAGATGTATTAGAGTTTAAAGGCATAAAATGGGCATCAAAAGAGGTTTTGCTCTTGACAATATTAGCTAGTACCACGTGTATTATCGTTCCAAGAACCGCAGTCTTTCACAGGTTTTACAGGTCAAAATATCCTCTCGTAATATCTCCGTTGTACTGAAACCAGTATTCCTTAACAAAACTTCTTTTCTTTTCCTGCTTGCTTCTGTTTGTGTCTTGGATGTTCTTTACAAATCACTCGCAGAACTCCTCTTCGTTTCACAAAACGACAGTGGCTGCATCGCAGTCTCAAAGATGTTCTCACTTTATAGTTTCTAATAGTGATCAGTGAAGAGGCAAAGCCTTTCTCATACAGTTGTCGGAATATACCACGGTAGAAAATAAAGCCAAACATAATCTTGTGTCTCCAAGCCAGTTGCTCGTTTGTCCGTTCTTCTGCTTGATCCCTTACGATTGCTTACCGTGGATTGACGAAGAATTTACGAATATGAAGCATACTGCACAGTTGCCTCGACAGTTGCCCAAGTTGACGCTAACGCCGTTCGAAACTATTGCAACTACAAGTTTCAACTCACTGAATATAGAGTCTCAACATGAGAGAGATGAACTGTCAAAAGTAAGTTTATTTTATTGACTTACTTGACAGGAAACATTTTCCAAGGTTATACTATAACAATTCTCATACAACTGTAACAACTGTGAACCTAGCATCATATTGGGCAGCCAGTGATTGGTGCTGTGATTTTCAATACAATACTATAATATTTATTCAAATTTCCTTTGACCTTCGACACCCCCGTGCAGGGTTCATGGTAACCTGAACGTCAACAAAGCCGTCAGTAATATTTTACATGCGTTCCCTTCACAAAGTACAGTAATATGCCGTTGTCAACACCAAAATACCAGTTGGCCCGTTGTGTTAAGTATGGTCTGCCCGAACGTTCTGAAGAAGAAATTCGAAAGTTGGAAAAAGCCTTCGTTTTGGACTGCGTATTTGTGAGCACGTTGTCGGATGATTCTGGACGCGCTAATCCTAAAATGGCAACTGCAATCCCTCCGTATAATGGGCAAAAGGACAAGTTTGCTCAAAATTACTTTGACTGTCCCGTAGTGAGTAAGGTGTTAAGAAAAACTGGACAGGTTGGTATTATAAACTTTAGTTTAAATTCTGTAAATTATGTGAACTGATGAGCCATATGAGGTTATTCAGGTTAATGATTGCGAGTTTATCACCACCAGAGGACGGTCTAAAGTTAGTACAAGTATAGTTCATTGTAATTTATTGGTTATACAGTACTCTATTTGGATGAATCTACTACCTCCACCCCCTGGTCAACACCCAGTATTTTGATTTTTGATTGACATGTTTGTTGGGATGACAGTTACAAGGAGAATTGTAGCATGTACAGTAACATTTTGACAGCAACTGGTATTGAAAATATATGACATACAGTTGTGATACAGTGGTTCCTGAACCATAATATTTATTTATTTGTTATGAGCCCAGTTGTATGTATGTACTGTATACATATGTGTATGTATTTTTAAGAATGTTTCCTCAATCACATGATCAATAATCAGCCCAGGGTGGATTCCATGTTAATGTCATGCTGCAGATACAACCTAAACCATTTGCAACCATACACTAAGAGCCTGTTTATATGATCCCAGGGTACTGGGATGTCCCAGTTGCATGGGATAAATTTCAACTCATGTTTATATGGAGTAAACAAAGTGCTTGTCCCGGTTGACTGGGGTGAATTTCATTTTCAGGTCAAAAAGCATGGGAATTTAAGGAAACGGAGCAAAAAACAAAAAACTCACCCTAATTCTACTATGTTAGAAGTTATTTCACTTTTATTCAGTGTTTTGTCTCTAGACCTGCATGACCGTTGAGATGAAATTCTGACTGTAATATTCAAAGTTACAAGCATTGCAGTTCAGTAAACTTCATCCTGGTTGACCGGGATGTTGCGTTTATATGGACAAACATAATGTTGCACCTGACCAGGATCCCGGTAGCTTCAACCGAGATCCCGGTCAGGTGGGATGTCCCAGTCACCATATAAACGTAACTTGGAAAACAACAGTAATAGGTTGAGCCCCTGTAGGTACCTGGCACTCACATGCTCCTGGGCAGAACCCTGATTACTTGATATATAAATTGGGGTAAGACATTGAGTTTGACTAATGATTATTTATTAGTCATAAAACTTTTGAGAGAGAGAGGTTACGCCAATTAACACGGTCCAATGTCTGGAGCTTCACACTGGATATCTCCAGTGTATTCTACATGGAATCCACCCTGGTAATCAGCATCCTTCAGAAGCCTTATTCACATGTCTGAAGGGTTAACAAACGCGTACCAAAACAATGGATCATGGAAGACTGAGTTGAGTTTTGCTTTAAGTATGGATATTTAGGTACATGCCGCCAATTACATTGATTAGACACCAAATCCATGACAAGTCAACAGCTGAGCTGTTGTCTGTTGATATAAAGTTACTTTGAATGATTTTTGTGGATTGACTGGTTTCTAAACCATTTATCTACATATAATAACCAAGTGCTGTGCAATCAACACCTTATAAATGTGGTGTTGGTGGCATAGTGGTTAGCACCTCAGCTCTGTGACCCAGGTTCGATTCCTGCTCTTAGTAGTTATCTTATCTGATTAAAAATTTTACCTTGGCCACATGTGGACTGTTTGACTCTACCAAACGTCACAGGTTTCCTACAGGTACTCTGGTTTTCTCCTGTAGAAACACTGACCAATGAGGGATGGCCCTTACTGGACCTCTAGGGATAACAGTGTAGATATAACTGATAGAGTTATCCAGTATAAATATAGTTATAAGTTTATATAGTATGTATTTCAGTAGTTAACTGTGTTATTTTATACTATTAGCAAATGCCTGGTCAGACTTTACATTTACATGCAATACTTTCCCATATTCAGTAATTCATCATTGCATAATAAAACTATATACAAAGTCATTCATAAAATGAAGAAGAAGAATTTCAAATGAAGTCGAATCACTGCTGTATAGAGAAAAGTTTTCTGACTGCCCCAACGAGGAATCGAACCCAAGGTCTCTGGTTTAACGTACCAGCGCTCTACCACTGAGCTATTGGGACTCCCGGCTGAGGCAGTCAGACCTTGGGTTCGATTCCCGGTTGGGGCAGTCAGAAAACTTTTCTCTACAGCAGTGATTCGACTTCATTTGAAATTCTTCTTCTTCACATATATACGCTGCTGAAGGGCAACTGAATGTTTATAAAAGTCATTATAATTATTAATGCACCTCAACTTTTTGTTAAAACAACAAGCTTTGAGTTTCTAAGGACCAAGAGACAGAGTGAGCACTTGTTTGGCTGAATATAGCTGAAATCCACTGTGCTTAGCACTGCTTGAGTTATATGCATGACATATCCAAATATCCAATGCTGCTTATCTAAAAAGCGTGTTCACTTGATTGTTTTTGAGATGAATCAATGCACATGTTATTAACAATGGTGTATAGCTAGAGGGGGGGGGGCACTCATTAGCCTGCGATTTCGCCCAAGGTACAGTAGCTGCCATTTGCGTTGGCGTGGGAAACAAAGCCACCAATCACTACTGTATAGCCTCCACGACGTGTTCATACGTTGTCTGCCATGCCTATTAGCCACAGCCATTTTTTCGGAGAATTTGAGTGCTTGCCTCCCCCTCCCCCCCCCCCCCCCCCCCCCCCCCCAAGAAAATACCCTAGCTACACCACTGGATTAATAATGTGACTAGTGACTGCGTTCCCTGTTTTTAATGATTTATGTAAACATGAGGATCAAACAGGCAAAAACGTCATTCTAGGATTAGGGTTGGGATTTAGGTTAGGATTAGGGTTTGGGCTAGGAATTGGGTTGGAGTTTGGGTAAGGGCTAAGAACTAACGATTTTTGTTAATTTTAGGGCATTCGGAAATTAATGATTTTGGCAATACTATGTGAGACTTGAGAGGATATGCTGATATTTTGCAAGCCAGATTATCTAGTATTCTCTAGTATATTTTAGTGAACTATAGTATATTTCATTTGTTCAATCATAATCTGTAAGCCGCTGCATGTACGCAATGCGAACCTATTTTTATGTATTCTTACCAGCCTGTTATGTATTCTACACCTACCATACTTTAGGATTTAAGGATTCTGATCTGTGCCTATTGTATGTGGACTTGGATTATTACTGTATACAGTGGCAAACAATTTCAAACAGCCCTTTAACTCAATTTAGGGACAATTGTAGTCATTCATATATAAATTGTTTGTTCCTACATCTCTGGTGACATTGTTCACTCTCAGTGATGATTTGTATTGCCAATTGGGGAGTGTACAGTATCATGCGCAGTAGAATATATCAATAGAGTTGATGTTCGCGGGCATAAATATGTTTTTGGCCCGACTCAGATTCATTTTAGCCCGAGCTGCAGACGATGGTTAAAACCTGGGAAGGGCCAAAAACATATTTATGCCCAAGAACGTCAACTGTATTACTATTATAATAATTTTAGTGGGCATTTAGAAGAAAATCAAAGACAGTACAGTACAGTAAAGTAGTAAACAGTATCTTGAACAGTGCCGCCATCCCGCCGGCATGTATTTCATCAGTTGCAATAAATATTTACATAACTCATAACTTACATACATGTAAGTAACAGAAAACGCAACATTTGTCATCAGAACAATCTTTGCTGCAAAGTATATTGACAAGGAAAGTATACAATTCCGTAAACAACAAACCAAATATATTTTAGCCGCCTGAATTTTTCATTTTAGCCCGCAAAATACACCACAATGCCCAGTGAAATTATTATAATATGTGAATACTATTGATCTTTGTCATTTTCAGCTAACAGCAGGTTTGGAGTAATGCATATCTATTAGAGCTATACTGTACATATACCGGGTTATTTTTGTAATTGATTAATTGTGACCAACAGTGGATTAATAATCTATTAATTACATTACACGAGTCACATACTAAATATTTAAACTGACGACATTGATTAAGAACAATAATTAAAATGTGAATTAACAGTCTAGTTGTTGATGATCTGCTTAGTTATTGGTATATTAGCAGTAGTTGATTGCCGGAAAACAAAAAAATGATTAATTATTAATGAATGCCGATTGGGTGCAGCTCTAACATCTGTACAACATATGTTTATGATTAATTCATTTTGTTAACTTAGGATATCAATCAAGGTGAGTCACTTTGTGGAAAACAAATGGACAGGTTTTATTATAGTGGTAACATGGGGACTCATATTCGTCTACGGAATCAAAATGGAGCAGGTGAGTTACCTACCTATGGTTTTCAAGAGTTGTTTTTGCTTCAGGATTAAATACTGGACAGTACTTTTCTGTTCAAAACAACACTGTCTGACAGTTTTGTGAGGTATTTTTCTGTTATACCGTTAATTTTCTACTGTAAGGCCTGGTTCAGATTTTAATTCAGAAGAATTTAATTCATGTTTAGATTCGTCGAATAGTCGACGTAAACTTATACGACGAATTTAATTCACACAAATCGAAGGTTTTTTTGGCTTTTCAAAGATTTGGCCACACCCATTAATGCCTGAGTCAAACGCCGAACTTCACCTGAACTGCATGTAATTCAGCATGCAAATGAAGTACTATACTGATACTATTAAAATCAACGTTTGTTCCAATTGTCCAAATTCGGCTGATTACATTTAAATCCACTATAGCTGTTTTCACTGTCAGTTATGGTTGACACAGTGGGCAATCACACTACATGTAGAAGAGGATCGACAATAGGTTTGTTGGGACACACGAAACGCGATACAAGAGAAAAAACCGAGCTAACCAAACTTGTGGAGAAACGGGAAGGGTAGCAAATATCGAGCGCGATTCGGCATTTAAGAAGCCTATTATGGACCCTCCTAGAAGATCGATTCCGAGACCAACGCCTGTCTAATTTACTAGCCTGAGAGCAGCGGGTATACACAGGCTAGTCTTTACATGATCTGAAATAAATTGTGTTCACTCAAACTGCAATTAAATTTGGCTCATATGAAGATCCCAAGATGCTTGAAGGCCAGGGAGGCTAGTGAAGTTTGAAACAGCGTCTAACGTGCATGGACCGGCTAAGTGTATAATAAACACCGCCAATCGAACAGTATACGCCAGGATCAAAATGTTGCTTTGATTTGTTTTCCTACTGACAAATCTTTCAACATTTATTGAGTTGGAGTAGAAATGTACAAACTCCTCGGTATTGATTTTTTTTTCACCTGTCACACTGAATGCTTAATTATACACTGCAATGCTATATTAAGGATTTGAATGTAAATGTTCTTCTAGCTATCAGAAAAATTTCGATAAATAACTTTGCGTGTCGGCCAATGAGATACACTCTTTTCTTTTCGTCAAGCAAAGTGCTATTAAGCTAAGCCCAAGGTCTTGAAAATATTCACTGTTATGTCAGAAGGTCAAGAAATACAATAACTGTATAGGGAAAACTGCAATGCATGTTCTGAAATATACCTGGCTGTATGATCAGGTCTAATCGCTACATTTAAATGGTTGAAACATTTGATGAAAGACCCATGAAAATAAACTCGTTGTCATTGAAGTAACATTAAAAGTAACCTAATAGGGAATATTTCATAGGGAATTCTCAACAACTCGTGAGAGGTCATAGTATGTTTATGGAGTCTCCCAAACCAATAATTGGATATCATGGTCTGTATGGTTTTCGGAGAAATACCCCTTGGTTGCGCCAAAAACCATCTGTATTTATAGGTAAGTACTACTGTATAACTTAGTCTATTTATATAGTAATGTCATTTTTATCCCCTAGATGATAGGATGTTGATATGTATAATTATATTAAACTTGTGTACATGCAGAATAATTGAAGCAACTAGCTCCACTTATACCATGTGTTATAAGGCGTGCAATGTACTACACTTGTACAATATACTATATTTTGTATAAACTGACACTGTTTAAGTTACTTTTTTTATATTTAGTGATTTTTGTGGAACGTGTAGTTGAGTTACTTTCCTTGCAGGCATTATTAACTTTTCTATAGTGTTTACTTAGAAAGTTACTATGAGAATTTTCAGTTTTTGTTTTGTAATTACCAACAAATTTGTTACTTACTTATATATTCTTGTATGAACTAAAGCCTGGTTCTCGATCGCCCCAATCGTCCCGATCGCCTGAATCCATCCAATCAGATTGGGCGATTCGAAATATCTCTAGTCTGATTGGAGAAATTTGGGCAACCAGGGCAATCGTATGGAAACCAGGCGTTAGAGTAGCCTGCTCGCAGCCCCAAATTTTATAAAATTCGAGACTTTGAACTCGCTGAATAATTTATTACTAATCTCGTCTAAACGTGTTTTCCAGGTAAAGTTGATAATCGATCCTTGGTTCCTTAATAAGTATACATGGTCAAGAAATTGTGTGATTGCTGGTTAATGCTGCTTAAGTTACTGCTCTAAATACAGTACTTTTTTTTGAACTTTTTTATCTTTACTATAATTGTACTGTTATTGTTACTGATTGACTATTATGCAGTGAAGTTTGCATAATATTGGAATAATGAGCGCAATCAAGCATTTTTTCATTCATTTTTTCTACATGGAGAATCTTGCAATCAGATTTTTATGAAATTCTCATTCACTTATCAACTAAATTCAACTTAAAACTGGCCAAAATATGGGAAAAGGTGGTACTCCAAGTCTATTTGGAGAGCACGGAACAGAACAGTGTAAAGAGAAGATTTGGACAAAGTTGATGGAAAGACTAATTGAAGTCCTTGTTCATACTGTTCTCCCTTACTATACCTTTGGAACTTGATATACCACTTTTCTACACACTATAAATATTTTATTTTTATTATGATTTTTACTTTGAATTCATTCTTATTAATTTAATATTAACAAAAGACAGTGAACCATGTGTAAATACCTTTTTTGTATTTTTCTGTAACATTAAGACAACATGATGGAAATCCTTTGATGGACATATTTGTTTTAATATATCATATTTTTTAATGATTTCTATTAACCTACCTTGATGCAATTATTTTTGGCGATCGTAAAATCTAATTCTTGTGGGATCCTAGTTTTCTAGGATCCTCTTAGGATCTTGAAAAAATTCTGTTTCCTGCAGGATTCTGTCCAGGATCAATCATTGTTCAAGGTCCTATTACTTGGGATCATGGAAAATCTTGTTTCTTGTAGGATTATGTACAACGTGCATTCATAGTCTTTCAGGATCTTTTTAGGATAGTTTTTTTCAGAATCCTATTTACCATAGAGATCATAATATAAAAACTAGAGGGGGCATTGGGGCCAAGATCAAGAATGCGAGGAATATTGCAATTGACGGCCACCATTAGAGGGGAAAAACGAGCTAAAATTCGTCTAAAACAAACCTTTTACTAAATTTTCATCACGATTTTTAAGAAAATAAAACTTTTAGAGTGTGTTTTTTTTTACCTTAGTTCTTTTTTGAGGCGTCTATTATCTGTTGAATTTTTCCACTCCCTGGATATAAATTGTGGCCGCGTATTGGCAAGTCTGATAGGCAAGTCAAAGGGCCTGGATACTAGCTCTTCCCCCTCAATTGACTGGACTCAGCATGGGAATGCCCTCGGCTCTAGTATTATATTATCATCTCTATGCCTATTACGGCATTCGCTTAGCATCATGAAAAAAAATCTGTTTCTTGTTGAGTTTTATGTAAAGTGGTTCTCTGATTAAAATATTGTTGGCAATGTTTTTGCATAATTTCAAAATTCGTTGAAGAAAAGGTTATACCTTACGTATGAAGTTTTATTTTGAACCGCTGCCATTAAAGTGACTGAGTCGAAGAAGCTCATGACGTCATCTACTCAATAACAACAATGACCCTTTTGTTGACAACAACAATGATCTTTTGTTCTTGTTGAGTCTATGACGTCATAAGTTCTCCTCAACCGGTTCTTCTCAAACACGGTCAATTTAATGGCGGCGCTCCAAAATACAAACTTCGCACGTAAAACACAATTTTGTTTTTGAGAATGTTGAAATGAAACTTTGCACAATTACTAAGAACCAGAACATCTTTAGGATTATGCAGAAAAATTACCAACAATATTTTAATCAGAGAACCACTTTAAAGGAACTTTTCCGTCTCTTTTTCGTTTTTTGCATATTATAAAGATTTTTCATAGTTGAGATTGCTAAAACACATTTTGCTCAAATGCAAAATAAATTTTCACAGATATTGATGTCTGAAGAGATGACTGTAATGATGAGCATAGAGAATTATGAACCGATGATTTCTAGAGCAATGATCACTAGACCTCAATTCGTTCGTAGATGTTAGTTTAACAATATTTGCAGTATCAGGAATGCTTATGACAGACATATGTTTGAGTAAGCATAATCTAATAGGTCTGACAATTTCGTAAGAATTAATCAAAAACTCTTTAAAATCTTGATATACCCGAAATTGGTGAAATTGGTGAAACGGAAATCTTTACATCATTTAGAAACTTGGTTTCGAGTCAAAACTCAATCATGAAACTGAAAGTGTGGCTAAAAACAGAAGATGGTAAAAATCCCAAAAATTGCGCTTTTGAAGGGAAAAAACGCTAAAACATGCACCGTGTCATTCAGCAGAATTATGTCATTCAGCAGAATTATGGCATTTAAATTTTACTATGAGAGTCAGACTTTGAAATAAAGCAAAAAAAAAGAAGAAAGTTTCATATTTTTTAACTGTCGTGTCCGAAATGGCACCAGTTAATATCAGTTACTTCTTTTTTAACCATCTAATTTCTAGTAACCTAGTAACTACTATAATGTTCTAAGGATTTTGGGTGAAGGAAAATTGGAGTGTAGAATATATACATTTTAAGACCAAACCGGGACCAGATGCAACTACACAGGCCTTCCGGCAGGAATTGAACCCACGACCTTGCGATTCTAGTGCAATGCTCTGACCACTGAGCCACGGAGGGCGTTGCAGAGAGCTTGATCGATCAACACTTGAATTTTCCTTCACCCAAAATCCTTAGAACATGCTATGTAATCGAGTGAAATGCCCAATATCACTTATAACTACGATAACATTACTTGTTATTGAGAAAAAGGAACGTTTTATTATGTGATTTATGTACACAATACATACAATTTAAAACTGATGAAGTCCATCAATTTAGTGTAATTAACTCTTTGTCCGAAATCCCCCCCAGTTTTAGAAAACCGTTTAGCGTAGCTAGAATAAAATATCGTGTATTCCTCCGAATAAGCGTCGTTGGTGCTATTTTTTATTTCTCTACTCATAGCGGAAGCGCTAAATTAAAGGGGCCAATAATTTTGACAAGAGTACGTTGTTGCCAGGCAAATTACACGAAGCATTGCAAGGTATCATGCAATAACCAAGATCCTTGCAAGACAAGTTGCTGAAATCGTTCCACAGAGTATAATAGAACTATATTCTGCTTTGCGAAACGATTGCCGCAAGTTGTCTCGTACAATTTAGAGTATTGCCCAGCACGTGATACGCCGCAGTGAGTGGTTCGTGCGACTTGTCTCGCACGATTTGGGACATTGCACATCATGTTACACGCTGCAATATGATTCGTGCAACTTGCCTTGCAAACAACACCTCAATGCCGTTGTGAGACAAGTTACATGCAAAATTGCACTGGGTATAATAGGGCCTTTAGCATTAGAAATTATAAGCGAAACAGGGGCGCGTATTTGGGGAGTAGTGCATATTTTATTTCCTTTCTTCGTGGGGCGTCTACTCAGTTCAGAGGAATACGCCACATTACTAGAAAAAAACTGCTCTAAAATACATTTAAAAAATAACTAAACTATTTGGGTTTTTTACAATTTAACAAGAATTACGGTAAACAACTCGTCATGTTTTTTTCTCTAAAATATATGCGAAAGTGCACTAGTCATGTTTTCTTGTCCTTGTTTCTTTTCAAGATACCTATCCTCTTCTATTAATGAATTTAGAAGTGTGTTCATGTCATTAACAACCATATTTGAAGGACCGTTAGCTTGAACAGCTTCCTCTACGATCTCACTTGTGTTTAAGTTTCCCATACCATTAACCATAACTTCAAAAGGACCATCTTGCCCTGGAACGTCTCCGTTGATCATTTGTGTACCACTGCTGTCAGCATATGACTTTTGTGACGTCATGTAGTGATTGCTTTGTTGATTTCTTATCTGATCTAACTGTTGATTGATTTGTTGCTCGTATTCCCATAATCCTTTCTGGGGTGGATCTCTTACATGTTGATGACTCTTGTTTCTTTGCGGGTAATTTGGTGGATGAGGGTAAAGGTGATCTTGATTTGGTGCTTCCATAGAATATGGATAATGTGTTAGTTTTTGCCCCCTTTCAAGAGGTTGGGGTCCCGATTGTGGCACTTGTCTGTTTAATGTATTTGAATCTCTATGCTGACCTTGATAGATATCTGGAAGTGGCAGCTGGTTTCTCTGTTTGTCCATTGATATTTGAGTCTTATGTTGCCTTGAAGAGTAGTTTGGCATATGAAGTTCATTTGAACCACTCGAGTAGTAATGAGTTGCAGGTTCACTACTCCTTCTTGGTACG
This sequence comes from Paragorgia papillata, assembly GCA_035771165.1. NCBI lineage: Eukaryota > Metazoa > Cnidaria > Anthozoa > Scleralcyonacea > Coralliidae > Paragorgia > Paragorgia papillata. The sequence goes on from JAWNZC010000349.1 coordinate 1,417,482, forward strand.
ACATTGCCGTTACTATGCAGAGGTAGATATCTGTTCGAGCTATCAGCTTCACATATAATGCTATCACTCATGCGCCTGTTCGACACCCGTGGAGGATCTGGGGTATTCTGGATAGGAACTTTATGAAAAACAGGACTTCTAATAACGGCGAGGTTATGGTGACTTCCATATCCACTGCTGGAACGCCTTTGACCCAAGTCGAATGTATCAGGGATAGGTGAAGGTCTGATAATCTCATCGTAAAAATCATTTCGTCTGGGATTATTATTCCATTGATTAACCGGAGGAAATTGCTGCGTGTAGTACGCATCACTTGCCTGTCTATTGGGCGGATATTCATCTGCTAGCATTTCTCCAGGCCCCGGTGGTGCTGCATGAGGTTGGCGGTTGTGGTGTGTGCTGACTTCACTTGAGCGCCGACTACTGATGTATGAGGAAACGCCACTTTCACTTGATCTTCGGCTACTGAAGTCAGCAGGAAGATTATCTTTTATTTCACTGGAATACTTCGAAGCATTGTTCATTCTTTGACTTACATCTGCAATCCATTTTCCAACTTCGTTCTGCTTGTTAATCGTCGGTAAAGAAATTTGGTTAGGAATCACAGGATTTTCAACAAGAACGTCACCTCCTTGTCGGCCCATCTCTGGTCTTTCTGGAAAAGGTTGTACATGAGCAGCCTGGGGAGATCTAGGCAAACTACTGTTTTTAGGAGTGTTACTGTTTGCTTTAGTCTGCGAGGTCTCTTCAGGTTGATCTGCTCCGTCGCATGCAAAATTGATCGACTGTGGACTATCAACGCAGCTTGATGAGGATGTTAAATCACCAGTATAGCTTTGAGGGGAGAAATCTTGTTGGATAGTACCAAGAGTGTTTGCTTGTGTGTTCTTTGTCTGATCTCTTACTATGCTCTCACTTGGACTAGAAGGATTGCCAGTTGCTGCATGTGTTCTTTGAGTCACACTAGAGCCTTGTGGAACTTTTCCTCTTGAATCTGTAGCCAACGTTTTTGTGGATGATGGAGAACCTTTGTTAGTGTCAGGTTTTCCTTTAGTCTCGTCAATTTTAGGCTAAAAGAGTTAAGAAGAACAGTAGGTTAGGATAAGCTTAACATTAGGCACGTGTCTCGTTATAACTTTTCATACGACAGACCTACTGCAGTGAAACTCAATCATTGCTGATTTTTGTGTCTGCCATAGGCGGGCAATTAGTCAGAGGCAGCTTTTCGGCCACTTTTTAAGTTTGGGGGAGAGAAAATTTGAGTAAATAAACGAAAGAATTGAGGTGCGTATATAGATTCCGACTATATCATGACCAACATTTTAAATAAGACTTTCTTAGAAAAAATATAAGTGAAAAGCCATGTTCTGTGCAAGATTGGAACCAGCAATCTTTTGATGTAAAAAATGAACACCTACACGATTTTCCGAAGTAAACCTTGGAAAACATGCAAGAAAACATCTACACATCTGATATTTTCCCCCCTTAAAACAAACGAAGAAATTATTATTCGTCATAAAACGTTTTACTACCTTTTTTGCTCCTGTAAAATGTTCAGGGTGACACGTCTTTTTGTGCTTTCTTAAAGAACTAGGATCCGTGTAACGTTTTGTGCAGTCGGCAACTGTGCACACATATGGTTTCTATAAGGAAAGAAAAGTCTAAAGAATTAATCCCAGTGGGACGAGGTTGACGCTTATGTGAGTAGAATTATTGTCGATTCTCTCCTGTGCCTCAAAGACCAACTATACAGTACAGTATTGTATTGTAGAGACGGTGGAGGAAACCTTTTTTAATGATTTAACGGCGGAACTTTGAAGTTGTCTTTCAGATCGGCGTTCTGACGTCATGTGAAATCTAATCTATACACCATTTTCTTAATAGCAATTAATTAAAAAATATTTTTTATGTCATCTTAATCAGCCCTTTTCGCCTCGTTTGTGCGTCTGCAGTTTAAAATTATCCTTGCTTCATATCGAGGCCAGAAACGCTCATTTAGATGCACATAAGAGAATATTTAAAGTCAAGGCCTTTATGAAAATGGTAAATATACTATAAATCGTTTTCACTGACATCACGACTTTTTTCCAGCTAAATTTAATAGTGTGATATCGAAATGTATTGGAATATAGATTTATAAGTTTTGTGGAAACACCACGTATAATGTTTATTTGCTAAGCTTTCGGCCTGTTGAGTTTCTATATTACATTATCGCCAAAGAATGTATTGGAATAGTTATAAACGTGATACAGTATAGTTATAAGTACATACCACAGACGAATGAGTCCTGTTTTGATGTTTAGCACGATCCGATGCATTTGTAAAAGCTTTGGTACAATTCTCGTATTCACAGACATATGGTCTTTCCCCTGTATGAGATCTTTCATGTGTCTTCAAGTTCTCTAACCTAGAATAAGCTTTGTTGCATCCTTCATACTATAAAAAAAAACATTGAAACGTATATATCACACACATGCTTGGGAGGTGGAAATTACAGGACATTAAAAGAGGCGAAGCAGAGGAATCAGATCAGAGAGAGAACTTGAGAGCAACTTTTATATTCATTTTGCATGCTGAAGTACGTGTTGGCGTGGATACTTGTTACCATGTCTCGCAATATTTCGTGCAAAATATATCGTCTTCTGGAAACTTTCGAGTGTACGAATGAAAGACCAAACCGGGACCACAAAAATGCAATATGTATCTTCTGGGAAATTGTTCAAACCCATTCCTGACTGAACCGGCCAAAACCAGCCCCTTTATTAAAGAATTTTACTCCCAAACTGTATATAATGCCAGACGAGTTTACTCATCAAAGAGAGAACCATCAGCCATGGGTAAAACCCAATGTCACTCACAGTGGCCGTATTCAACGGTATAGATGATCCGGATACCGGAATCCGGTAAAATTCCGCTATCCGGTAGTATCTGGTAAACTTTTACCGGTTATTTACCGGATAATGCTGTGTTTACTAGGAAGTAGGAAGTACTTCTGCTTAGCGCCTAGGTCTGTTTCCCTGGGTAGGACAGAAAATATCTGACAATTATTTTCATTTTCATGTCAATGGAGTAAATGGACTATTGGACTCCATGACCAGGTCCTGTACACTGAGTGACGATAGCATTCCCATTTTTTTCTCCAACCAGGTCCCTTAGTACTATCCGGTATCCGGTAAATAGCTATCCGGTTAAATCCGGTATCGGCAACAATGATCATACAGTACGCAACCAAAATAGCACTTGTAAGGAAGGTCAAACTGTTGCAAGTTGATGCATGAACAACGCTGCCACAATGTCGTCATCATGCATGACTGAACAAAGTCAAGAGTAGTACATGTACATGTAGGAGTAGTACATGTAGTAGTAGTACGGCTGCTGATTCGTTGGTGTTCACTTTTTGAACGTGGAAAAAAATGCATTGGTAAACAATAAACAATGCTGTTCATTGTTGTTAACATGGTTGTCTGTATTGACGCATGGTTGAACATTGTTCGTGTTTGGCAACACAACATGTTTATGCATGTTTGGCAGTACAATATTAATCACGTCTGCTAAGAACTTGGAACTTGTTGCGTATACAACATCGAGTTGTTTTTAATTTTTTACATTAAACGTTTTGACCTGAATATCGTTCATTTTAATAAACCTCTGAATCAATCTTCTTACCGTACACTTGTTAGGTTTTTCACCAGTATGTCTTCGCATGTGTACAACCAACATATACTGAGCCTTGAAAGGTTTCTGTTCTCTTTGACAGTCAACCCAGTAACAAGTAAAGTCTCTTCTTTCTTTCTTAATGTGGTCTGTGTTCACGTGTTTCACCAATTCATCTTGACTTTGAAATATCATGTTGCAGTCTTTCCATAAACACACCAACTCATTGTTGTTCTCATCTTTCTCAGCATCGTTATTCTCCTCGATTTCGATATCAGATTCTCTCTGAAAAATGTTAATAACACCAGAGTTTCACTTCACCTGAACAAGCGTGTTCCAACAATTACGGCTATGATACAAAACGCATTACAAAAATATTAACCTATAGCTTCAACTATATATAGCTCTACTGTATATGCGCATGTTTTGGTCTTCTAGGGTTGGAGAGCGGAAAGTGCCCGCGGTGAATATCTCCAAAACTATTGGACGTATTTCATTGAAATTGATGGTATGCTAAATCCGAAATATGTTACACATGTTAATGATGTTATGAAACCAAATTTTCCAGTCAAACCATCCCAGGCCTCAAACGAATCGTGTTCCATTTAACCGGACTGACCGGTCTAACCGTGTAAATGGAAAGCCCCCTAAGTAAGACTCGAATATTCATTTGTGTTTCAAAAAAAGGGTAATGAAAATTATGAAGAGGTCATTTCAGAATATGTTACAATATTGACAAAGAAGCCATGCACAAATTACCTACCTTATCTTTTTGGTAGTATGCTTATAATTTTAACTTTTGTGTGGGACTCTCGGACCATTTCAAATATTTCAGTGTTTTCCCGCTCGTTTTTGAGGTACGAGCTCGGATGTCGCGCATGCGCAAAACGTTTGGCAGAAGTGTTATTCTAACCCTAATTAGCGAGACATGACATGCATCCGCTTCTTCGAACAGCCGGAATAAGTATGGCGCGTAGTTGATTAAATTGGGTGACCAAGAACACGAAAATGACAAAGTAATTGACAAACAGTTTCGTAGTTTACAAAATTGCAATGATCTGCCGGACACCTATACATTGGGGGTGGGGGTTCGTCACCTGACTTTGATAAACACTGACCTTGGAACGGAAAATGACCTTAAGATACGTTTATTGACTTACTATATTCAAATCCGACAGTTTCAGTTTTGATACTATTTAGAGAATCGCAAGGCCCGCAGCAACTAAGGAAAATATTCTTTGAGACGTCAATATAAGTGTTTATATAAAACAAATCAAATGGATAAAAAGTAGAGTGCTGCGGATATAGACAGTACATGTTTCGGAATGCCAAGATTCTTACTAGAAATACCAACGTTTCGAGGGAGCCTTTCATCAGAGTGAAATGAAGGGCTCCGCTAGAAACGTCAGTATTTCGTTATTAACCCTTTAACGCGCTTAAAATGTATTTCTTTTGTCCTTTGTTTTCCCATTACTTTTGCTTTATTCTCTCGTTTATTCTTTTGTTATGGACATCCGATATATTGGACATTGAGCGTTAAAGGGTTAAAGCTATCTCGGTAGTTTACCACCTTTTCACTTTGCTTAAATGTATAAAGATAATTACTGGTTTATTACAACCTAAAAGAAATTTATCGATCCGATCATCAGTTTCTCATTCTAAGATTTCTCAGTTTGAAAAAGTGGTGTTTGCTACTTTGCTTAATCGTGCTTTTCTTATTCCAATTTTGAAGCGGAAAATATTGTTATTTTATGTACAGTATAGCTCATTTAAAGGGGATATTACACGGTGGCGAGAAGATATGGATTTTATGTTTCGAGTGGCGAGGACAACCATGAAATTATGCGTGGAAGTGATGTTGATAAAACTGAGTTTAATGCAAAAACTACAACCACTTGACCCAAACCTTTTAGAAAATACAAATGAAGAATACAACAGCTTATTCGAATACGTCATTTTACGTGAAAAACTGAATTAAGAGAAGTTACTGGCTCAAATTTACTTGATTCGAAACTTACGGCCAAAGGCGAAAATTTGACTTGTCGATATGTCACTCGCGAGCGTTACATAACCCCAAATTGTTATACATAAGTAATATCCCAGTAGTGGATCATGAGCTTAAGGATATTGATATTTATTATATGGAGAAGAATATTTTACTAGCAACTAAAACACTCGAAGAATCCATATTTCACTATGTTTATACAGACTAGATTTAGATTTTTAGCCGATTAAATACTCTTGTTGGCTTCTGTCCATCAGACAGACTTTTTGTTTATTGCTTTTAATTCTGCATTACTGTTTAGTGTTTAGTTGCTGTTTCGTACACTATGTACTAATCGTTTTGTCAAAGTTGTGGTTATAGATGTGTGGACGAACGATCTAGGAACAGACTTGTGGGTTCAATGCTATTGGAATGAATGACAATGACCCAGGTTACTGCCTTGCCAGCCTGAGCTAAATAAGACCCTCCTAATGAGCTTGTCTCACTCCCACGTGACCCTGACCTCTTCCTTCCTGCGATTGGTCAGTTATAGCGTTTGAGGGCAAAATGTTTGGCCCTCAAACGCTAATTGACGGTACCGAAAAAGATGGCGGTGGTACATTTAACCACAATGCTTTGCGACCTCAAATCAGCTCAAAAAAACAACTAAACATTGTTTATCATGCTAAGATGGATTAAGTAAGCAAGAACATCATTCTTACCAAAATTGATCGTTTTAAAACCGTATCTTCCAATAACTTTGCAAGAAACAATATTTATTACACACAAAGGATTGTTGTTAAATGTACAAGTCGCCATCTTTTTCGGTACGGTCAATTGACCAATCACAATAAGGCAGAGGTCAGGGTCACATGGGGGGTGAGACAAGCCCATTACTCATAATCCATGACGCAAATAAAATAATGACGTATATTAAAACTATATAACGAAAACAATGGTAGTTTAAACCGCCACAACATACCACATTACCACCTGAAAACATTTACAGATTACTATCTATACAGCTCAGGTGTTTTTCGCCTGAGGCCCCTGTTCCTTCAATCGCCCCAGGCCATGTATTGTTCGGATGCCCCCTTAGCTTTAGAAACTGCCCGCAATTTCCTAAATAGTTTGCGGAAAAAACGGTTGACTAATTTGTAGAATGAAAAGCTCTTTCTTGAATTAACATCAGTACTTGTTACCTGTATATATATAATAAATGAAACACGGTTAGGTATATGTTTTTCCTCCGCTTTCTAAATACAGCCAATCATATATACATGGCAAATATGAAGTGAAACCGAATTTCCCTAATCACATTGCGATATAAAAAGGAAAAACAGAGATTTGTATTTGATATAGCTTGTGAAAGTAGTCAAGAAAATATAGAAAATATATTTTGACAGAAAATCAAGATAAAAGTTTCCTAAATTTATGTCTACTCTTTTTCCGTTTCAAAATGCTGATTCAAAATATTCAGAAACTTTTTTTGTTTCAGAAAAGCAATTTAGGAATGGGGTTATTTAGCAAAATTTTATTTTTGAGCTCTATCTCATATGGTATCAAGCACTCGACAACAGGAAGCAAGTTAATCTTGGGGGGGGGGGCGCAGCTTCAAAAGGGCACTTTGTTCACTTTGTTCAGGGGGTAGGAGTTCAAAAGGACACTTGAAACACATGTTTTATCATAAAAAGGGAACTTTTCTGTTGCAAAAAGGGCACTTCATGACAAAGTTGTGGGGCACATACCCCGTTTCCCCCCGGTTCCTACACCCCTGCTCGACAATACATCGTGAATAGTTTTACAAACTCCTGTATTCCTATCAAAAATATATATAAATAATTGTTTACAAAATTATTTGGCAGGTTTGAGTGAACGTCTTTGTTCTATGTTTTTGTTCTCCTTTATATTTAGTTTTGCACTTTCTCACTCACTGAACACATTCTATTTTTGTATACTGAAGCAATTAGGCAACATAAATATTTGATGGGTTCCATCGCTCAACTACACTCTTTAAATGTTAATAAACATAAAAAAAAGAATTTTTGCACTTTCATTTAGGCACTTTTAGCATAATTTGTTAGACACTTTGAAGTTTACCGACCTTCCAAACCAGCTTAATTATTTAATATGTTTAACTATAAACTTCTTATTAAAACACAAACACTTACATATTTCAAAAATCCTGACTGTAACTTAATTGAACTGTTTCCATAGTCTTGTAATTCTATAGCTACTTCACATGACTCAATCATGAATTTGCACGTCGAGTGTGGAGGGTTGAGGGTAGTTGGTCGAGGGTCGTAAAATACGCTAAAATTTACGCATATAATTTCCTTCTAGCGGCACAAATAATATTTAGGCGGAAGATATATATTTTTTGGACATTTAATGCGCGCAGCAAGGTGTTTTACTCGGCACTGACTGACAGGAAATATTTAGTAAATTCATCTACAAAAATCCTGCCCAAAAGAACTTTAATACTGATAACCTATTAGCCATGCATTTTTCGCATTCTTACTCGTGTATTATCTTCGTGCATTCCGATCCTTTACCATTTCGCAAGCGGTAGGAGCAACTCAAGGGACAAACAAAAAAGGGTAAACCTCCGCGCTATTTTTGTAAACCGACAGAATTGCCTGCGGATGAATCATGAAGTTAGGCCAAACGTGATGTACATTATTTAGATTTCGACGTTGGAAACAAGTCGTAAATTGTAATTATATAAATTCTTAATTTAAAGCCATGCTAGTTTTAACCCTTTCATGCGCACTGTTGTTAAAGGAGAGTCGTCTTCGAAAGCAATGCATGCAGGAAAGGTTGAATCGGACCTTCTTATGAAAAGTTTTCCAAAACATTGAAGCATCATCATTCAGTTGGCGTATAATTGTCGCGACAAGAGTTTTTTACTTGAAACGAAAAATAACTAATCATATTAGTGTATTTCAAGACCCTTGACCAACTATACCCTCGACTTGCAACCCTCGACCCTCGACCAAAACCCAAACTCCTTAATCATTGGACATTGATTATTCAGGGATTGGCAGACGTCCCAGCTCCTGGTCACGGCCCACCTTCCCTTGATCGTGTTCCGACTTTCCCGTTGGCTATGCATGGACGGCTGTGGTACTGCTGCTATGGTTGAAATGTCGCGTTTCTTATAAACAAACTCAAGCCATAAAAAGCATAACAGAATTAAGGTTTGGGCTTCAGTATATCTGTCACCACTTAGCCCATAAGTTGCTTTTTATAACGTGCGCCACCACATCTTATATTTATACTCTTTCTATTTGCATGCCTAGCATGTGTGAAAAATATGTTTTGTCCACTTGACGTAGGATTGTGATATATGAGAATGAACGTTTTCACTAGGTGCACATGCCATCAGATTAATGATAGACCATTTAACACGAAAGAAAACAACAACAAATCGTTGCTCCGTTTTGAGAAGCCCTGAAAATTAAGACGTTGGCACTGCGATAACGCTATACTACAGTCTGCATGTATACCGTCTAAATTCTAAACGCATCTCTGGGTTAACACAAGAACTTTGATAATGTAAAAAAAGGATATTAACATTTTAAGGGAGACCTGTGCAATGTTATTATTAGAACGTTTTATAAGTGGCTAAAAGATTTTATATAATAAAGTACGTAGGTTAGGCATAATAAAGATATAAATCATAAATCATGCTTATAGATGTTATCTTTTGAAACAATTGTCTTGTTCTGCAATGAAACTTTATGAAAGGAACAGGAACAGAAAGGACAGATTAAATTCTACTTGATATACAAAAACTGGTGTTGGCTATAGTTTGAACTCGAGAGCAGAGACTCGAGACAATATAATTATTATAAAATATTTGTTTTTTCACTAGAAGTTTTCGGCTCGTTGGTCGTTATATGGTGCACCTATGACTCATGGCGATAATTTTTTGATATCACTCGTTGCTGATATCACTCGTCGCAGCAACTATAGTGAATTATTTCACGCTTTCGCAAAATGGGTCATTTGTGGTTGGCGTTGAATTGACAACATACCAACCTAATAAAACTGCAGACTTTAGTACTTTACTAAGAATAAAAACAGTTTTCCACCAAAATGATGTGACAGGTAAACTCTGAAATCTTGTCCAATCCTAAACTATTAAGCCCTCAATTATGCTAGACAATAGTCCAATCCCAAACTATAATAAGTAGATAATGATACTTTGTAACAATGAGTATGTGTTACCGTATGGGCAATCACGACATGAAAAGCAAATAAAAAATACACCACACAAACAAAACATGGACTCACCTTATCCGATTCGGTGGGTGAATTGACAGACGTTAATTTGTTCTCTTCCACGTTATTGTTACTATCCACGATCATACTTTCCTCCTCTTTTGGCTCACTCTTTATTTCCTTTTCTGGACATTCCCTTTTGATGGTTGGCGCGGTTTTCGTTTCCTTAGAATCCTTTACGTTACCTATCTGCGACTTTGGCCTTGAACCCGATGGGGTCGATTGCCAGCAACCAAAGCGCATTGGAGATCTCATAGACGGTGAGCGCTGGGGTTTGGGTGAAGGGCTAATGCCGTTTGCACTAAGATGTCCATAGGATCCGGCAGAAGAAATTCTCGGAGCATTGATGTATGCTATCAAAGAATCTGGTGAAGTACGAATCAAGCTGTTTATGTCGATTGAATCAACAGAAAGAGGCGAAGAAGATATTGCTCTTTTTCTGTTTAACCGCGCAGATTGTCTAGGGCTTGAAAAATTCGAAGAGTACATGTACGGTTCTAAATTGATAGATCTCAGCGATGTAGCTGTAGAGGGGGGATTGCTAACACTATCTTTACCAGAAAGAGCTGCTAAATATTGCGCTGGAGTCGCCGGTGCTTGGCCGTGGTTACCTGGTCGATAACCTTGCGGCCATTCTGGTTTGGGTCGAGGTAGTTCGTGTTCCGATCTTTTCGTGTTCGGGTGGTTTGGGTTCATGAATGAAGGTGAAGTCCTGTGAATTGGTCGTACGTAGCCAGGGTGACAATCGTGTGTGAAGTAATGAGAAGGACTCGGTGGCATGGGCATCGCAGGATTACAACAGTCTCTATTCGTCTGGTGTTCATAACAATAGTGAGCTTCTCTACACATTGGATTACCACACGGGTATCTGTTGTCGTAATACGGCGGAGTAATAGGGTAACGATTATAATAACCTTGTTGCGCCGGTTTCTTGAAAGGTCCGTCGTGCGCTAAATAACGTTGCTCCGTAGAATGACCGTAAAACATGTGCTTTGCTCTACATTTTGGATCCGTCGAAGAATCTGCCATATTGTTCGGTTCTTCTTCGACTCGTTCTAAATTCCCCGCATGTGTTCTTTGTACTGCTGGTGGATGCGCCAAAAATCTTTGTCTTTGATCATTAAACATATCCACATCACTTGTTGAGGAAACATTTGATGGTTCAACACTGTGTCGAAATTGTTGTCTCTTGTCTTCCATTATAAGACGACGTTTATTCTTCTATGATCAATTGTTATCTTGTATGATCTACCCATTTCCTGCTTTCTTCAGCGTTTGAGATTCTTCGTTCGTGGACGTCGGATTCCTGTCAAGTGCGAGGAAAACACATGATTACCAGTCGGTATACTAATCAAACAGCCTATTTTGACTAATATTTAATACACAGACGAGACTTGGTTATTCTTGTATTGCCAAAACAATAGACATAAGTCTCTTCCCCGAGAGCAAAATATTTGTTTTTGACCGATTGAAACACATAAAACGATCATTAAAATAGTTTGGATAAATAAGATTGTAGAAGCCGTTCTCGCCGTGATCGCAATGCGCCATGCTGAAAAGATTGCGCTTTGCGCGCACCATGACGCTCCGCACGAAATAATATTCGATAAGAAGCTAATAAATCTGATAGCATACCTTTAGGCCACGTAATAGTTATGTACAACATTCAAAAGCAATAAGATATTAGATTGGGATCTTTTTGCTTTCTTTCTCGGGTAAATCGACGATCATCTACATTGGTTAACAGAGACGTTTGTTAACGTCTGTTTCGATCAAGCTGGGAATCCGGTCGAAGTTCGTATTGTGACACCTGAATGACAGAAAATTTTGAACGAAATGATTGGTTCTTGTTTGAATACGTTCAAGCTGTTCCCTAGAGCTGTCATCCACACCACACCGACAATTGTCGTCGTACAGGAGGACTCATCTGAGACGAATCAACTCAGTGGCGCATCTCCGGAAAAAATGTTAAAACTTCCGCAACTAAAGAAGCACTTGTGAGTGACAAAAACTGCGGTCTAATTAGACTAGACTTGAAAACCAACCTAGAGGTAAACTAACACATTCATTAATAGTTTATGTATAAGTTTAATAAGTTCAACAACATGCTAACGACATTCCCTATCTTTTATGATGCTCGCTATGAATTTTATTACGAGTTAATTTCAGTTCTTAAGTTGACACCTGACCCAAAGGCGAAATTCCACAAGTAATTTGAGTAAGCGCACTTGTTCTCTTTGGAGCTTGTCCAGGTTGTCGGAACTACAGATAACCTCAACTCACCACCGAAATTTGTCAGAAATCATAACACTTTAATTTATTTATAATTATCTCATTGTTAGAATTTTCGTCTGCCCTCTTTGGTGTTTGTTTTACCAACAGTAGCGGTTCTTATATTGTGTCTAATTGTCTATATGTTAGTCACGCAAATACGTATATTGCAATTATTGCCTTATAACTGTCTTTGTAAGGAAAAAACTGTTGAGCCGCCCTTGGCTGACAGCAGACCAGCATTCCAAAGGAAATAACCAATAAAGTCTGTTTTACTTAAAGTATTATCAAACATGACAAACAAAAGCGACCTTACTCAAGTCAACATCACGAGTTCGCCGAAACGCGGTTTTGTTTTATACGGTGCGCGGCGAAAGTACGAAACCTAACGTCTTTACCGTCTTTATTTTATGGTTGAATTCTTATTGCCGTAATAGTATGCCTATGATCATGCTCTTTACACGTAGTTTGTTTTGTTTTGTTTCGTATCATTTCAGTTTGTCGGCTGGTGTTAAATTACTGTTGTACCTCAGATGTTTCTCGAAGGTCGAACTATTATTTTAATAAAACGCGACAGTCGTAACCTCAGTTACCTGTCCTTACAAAGTACCATACATGCATGGTCGTTTGTTCTAGTTTGTCAAGTTAGCTCTTCAGAAATTGAACTGTAACTATTTTCAGTACATAGCCCTTGACTGTAACTCTCAGAATGTTTGAATTGTCAATTGTCTTGGCTTATTAATAATGGCCATTAACATATATTATCTTTTAAGGTGTGTCGTTAGCTACACGCAATGATTAAATGAACCGCATTCTCGCGAGCATATCTTTTCCTCGGGTGAAATGTGATAACAAATTGCCCTTGATATTCTCGCGTGTCAGTGGATTGAATTTCATTTTGACCTATTCTAAATCGGGAAAAAGATTCAGTAAGAAGCAGCGTCGGCTAATTGATTCTCCCGCCTTTTGTTTACTCAGCAGCAAATAAGAAAATATATAACAAACACGAACGAATCAGTTGTATATCTGGCAAGTAATTGTGAATGAGATTTAATTCTGAATTACTATTCATCAGGTTCTAATTACATTAGATGACAAAAGGTGGTATATAAGTATATTTTCCTGCTTGCAGACCACCGCCCAGCAAATATTAATCTTATAATTAGAGCCTTGCTAAGTCTATGCCATATAGAAAACGACACGGCAGTAAAAACGCAACCAAACTACAACAACTGTATGTATCGAACAACCAAAACGTTTGAGATTTTAGGGGCTAAAAACACAAAGTGAACTGTACATCAACTTTAACATTTCGAGACCTTTTTTAATAAGCAGGTAAATCGATTATTGATCAAAGTGGGATTAAACGAAATATGATCTAATCCATTTAATTCACTGCAGTATGGCAGATATTTCTTGGCAAGTGTTTGCTTTACTTTTGCAATAAAAAAATAACATATAATGATAATTCTAAACAAAACCTGTTATTTACTTTTCAATCAGAAGCACTCAGTCATGTTGTTTTTCATAAAATGAAAGGCACTATAAAATTTCTATACGATATGTATTAATAATTCTTACAGAGTCCATTCCTTTAATTGAAATTGCCTGTTCTGCATGCGAGGTTCTGCGGACTGCAATTTGAGATTTTTCCTGAAAACGATAGTTAATACATATGGTTTCTCGCGGTGCTGCTGTACAATATGGTTAAACAATTCCTCAATTTTGTTTAACTTACACTTTAGAATTGTATATAATTATCTTATCTTTGATTGAAAACTTGAGAAATCATGTGAGATATATATTACATACGGATCCCCAAGCCTGCGTATACGGACGCTTGTGGAGTAGCGGAAATACAAGAGTCTGCACGCAGATTAGACATTGGGGTTTTCGGTATTGCGGTATTTTTCATGCGGTATTTTGGTAATTTCGCAGCTTCGGTGCGGTATTCTGATCAGTTTTATCCATCCGAGCAGTTTGGGTATTCCGTTTCTTCTTCACACGGTATTGCGAGTTTTTTAAAAAATGTTATCACAGTAATGCGGTTCGAGGCACTCCCCAATGTCCCCTCAATTTCATACAAGAAATATATGACTGAAATGTCGAACATGTTTATAGACAGTTAGAAGACTTAGTCACTCCAAATGTATTTGCTTACTGCGACGAACAAAGATGAAGGGAATACGTAAACTGACCAACCGAATTACTAATGTAATATGTGATACTCTCTGAACTTTTTTCTTTCTTTTAAATAGCTGCAGTTAATGCAGTATTAATGACTTCATACATGGTAAGATTCGAATTATTGATTTAATACATTTAATAAGCTTTAAACAAATCTGGAATAACTTATTACATGCACTATAATCAAGACATACAGCATGCCATTTATAATAATAATAATAATAATAATAATAATAATAATAATAATAATAATAATAATAATAATAATAATAATAATAATAATAATAATAATAATAATAATAATAATAATAATAATAATAATAATAATAATAATAATAATAATAATAATAATAATAATAATAATAATAATAATAATAATAATAATGGTCTTTATTGCGTAAGATAAATATTACAATTGGAGTATAGCAATAAAAAGTATCAATAGTAGAAAGCTTGACAACCTTAAGTAAACCAACTATATATATGTACTATTTGCAGAATGAGTGGCCGTTCTGTATCGGGGTATACAGACACGAGGCCGAGTGCCTGTATCCCGATACAGAACTGAACGGACACGAATTCTGTAAATTACTTCTAAAACGATCTATTTGGTAAGTTAATTGGCGTAGTAATTTTTCTCAAAAAAAACAAACGTTGTCTAAGTCGAGAAAATCAAAGCTAAAGTTTATGTAAATCAAGGGGAATCTATATCATGGTATACAGACACTGTTTAAACCTTAATTTCTTTTCAATTTTCCTCATGAATTATATATATTTAATTTATATATATATATATATATATTTCCCCGAAAAATTCAGTCGACTGTCGATTATTAGATCGTATTCAACATACGAGTTTCTTCAAAATATAATTTTTCATGAATGTTTAACAGCAATATTACCCGAATTCACCTGAAATTTCTTTCAAAAAGTGCCCGAAATTTTCATTTTTGAAACGTTTGCGTACCCGCCTGGTACGGATGCACAGTAAACTGATAAGCCATATGTTATGTTTCATGGTACTGACTTTAATTTTTAATTTTTTAATCGATAAAACTAGTAGAACTCGCTGCATGTACAGACTATACAAGCGCGTGTTATCAGAATCTATCAGACTGATTTCATGTTGATGAAATGATTCACTAACCTTTAAATGCTTCAATCAAAGTGAACCTTGCGTAGGTTGATACAAGTGACTGGCTTATTTCGACGAAAGAATTCTCATGTCACTTATTATTTTGTAATCATCTTCATTTTTGTTCGACCAATCAGCAGGAGTACTTGGCCAGGAAACGCTAAGGTTGCGGATTATACCTCTAATAAACAGCTCGCACAATGCTTCATCCGTAAAAATAGCTAAATCCTATTATACAATTACATCCCCCCAAGTCAGTTATCAAAACCACGCGTATATAATATTTGATATTTGATATAAATATTAACGGATGGCATGCATGTATAGGAAATGGGGTGACGACATTTTGTGTACGTGTTGAAAAAACTAAATTTATTAACGTTTTTGCCTGAAAGAATGGGCCATGTATTGCAATGACTTACTACTTCCACATTATGGGCTCGCCATTTTTATTATGACTTTTATTATAAAAGTAAAAATTATTATGACTATTTAATTTGTGGTACTTTAAACATTTTTTATTTACCCCTAACTGAGAAGCCAGCTGGTTTGGTGCGTGCTTTATTTACTTAGGATAATCTGCTTAAAATAGAATAAGTGTAAACTTCATACTTTGGACATGAACTAAGGGCGAGGTTCCGCTTTGTGCGAATTACAATTTTTAAATCCCCACGGGAAAAACTCACGTTGAAAAACACACTAAAATTCACGTTGAAACGTTCAGAGTGTGTTTAAAAAATACCAATCATCTCCAGACGGTAAAGGTCAAGACGGCAGTGCATGAGGAACTCCCAACTGATGACGCGACGTTCTAGTATAACTATATTTGTCTATATATATCAAAACGTTAAAGACTCTTACGTTCTCTGTTTCGGCAGTATATCTAACCTTACTATATTTCGATTGTTGTTTCTACACTGCCTACGCAGCACGCTACTTTTATTTGTCTATATATGTATATATATAATAAGAGATTATTTAATTATATATAAGAGATTATTAACCGAGAACGAGGTCTGTACGGAAAAATATCAGCGGACCGACGTCTTGACAGTACCGACCCAGCCGCAGGCGAGGTTCGTACAAAAAAGGCCGAGGTATGAAATTTTCCCGTACAGACCGAGTAAACGAGGTTAATAAAGCGTTTATTATATGGCTATTTCAAGTTTTTCGATAATTATTGTATCAAACTTAGTGTGAAAACCTTAGAAATTCACGCGAGCAAAATCAACATCCGGGACAGCGGTCCGGATACGGAAAAAGACGGACTGTTGGTCCGGATACGCATTTTTAGGGACCGAGTGCGTTGACCAATCAGAACTCAGGATGTTACAAAGCCATATATATATATATATATGGCTTTGTATATGGCTTTGTAATATCCTGAGTTCTGATTATATATATGGCTTTGTAATATCCTGTGTTCTGATTGGTCAACGCATATATATATATATATATATAGTAATACCATGATCGCCTCGGATTCTTTTGTTCTCCGAGGGTCGTATTTCCCTCATCGCTCATGCAAGAGGGAAATTTATCCTTTGTCTTCTAATTTTCCCGCGCATAATTAGAAGACAAAGAAATCCTTTGTCTTCTTCTAATTTTCCCGTGCATGTTGATGAGGGAAAATTAGAAGACAAAAAAATCCTTTGTCTTCTTCTAAATTTCCCGCTTGCATATATTTTCCCTCATCAACATGCACGGGAAAATTAGATGCAACTTCTCTGATCAACCGTGTAAATTTCCTGTCGGTAAGATTCTCAAAGTTTTCCTCGGCGATCATAATATTACAAACTAATAACATGACTTTTCGGGAAATTAGCGGCCCGAGTACTTTTACAAATCTTCCCGAGGCAAAGGGGAAATTTAATCGCTAATTTCCCTCAAGTCATGTTATTACTTATAATTATATACCAAAACTCAGATGAACAATTAAGTTACAACTAAAGGCTATATAAATCGCTTGATACACATTTACGTGCTACAGTACACTCGGTAGCATCATGCATTGCATATGCGCTTTTCAGTGTATAGCTAGTTATGAGTTCGTGTGATGTGAATGGATCATGCAGTAACAGTGTAACAGTGTCATATGTGTATAGCCGTCCAAGCTAATCAAGCTCGCACCCATACAGGCAACACTCATAGGTCAATACTCATAACATATATATATACACTCAAATTATTCATACGACTCTACCATTATATTTGTATTTGTAACCCAAGCTGTTGCATGCTCTTCGTTTGAGTTACGGTACATATTAACAGGCAATCGTACATTTTGTCTATACATGCATGTTATTTTACTCTTGCTAGTAACGCCTGACGATTTTATTAAAGTTGTGCAATGTATCCCCAGCTAATATACAGCGGATAAATCTTTCTTTTTTTTTTTAACAACTTTAATTAGGAATTCACAAGATACAAGACACTTACATACATAAGTAGTATAGGGAAGAGGGCTTATACGTCGTGTGGTGCGGGTGGTGCAAAAAGCACCACCCATGACATCGCTATTTATGGTCTTATATTAATTTATGCATCTTAGCGGTGTTGTTACCCAATCATGACGTACCCTATCAATCAGCTAAACTGATGTTTACTGAAACAAGTGTTTCACAGTTTACTTATAATTAGAGAAATTAAAACGTTTAGGGTTTTAATGACAACTAAAATTTCGCTAGATTCTCAAAGGAAGGAAAAAGGGGGTTAGGCGAACGCGAAAATGTATACATGTTTAGAGCAAAACATGGAAACGATGCAAAGTGCATTGGAGCAAGAAATATAATTAGGATTCAAAAGGGAGAAAAAGTGGGTTAGGCGACTTGTTTATAAGTGAAGAAATCGTGAGAAGATAGAATGAGGAATCACTTTGAGAAGCCGTATATAAGAAGAACTTAAGATAGTGTGAGGAATCAATTCGAAAAGCCGTGAGCTAAGGGGTTTAAAACGTATTTAGCACTGGCACATAGCAACGTAAAGCTTGTATGTGAATATTATATTAGATATTTGGTTCGCTTTTGTGGTGTTTATACGTTTAAGAACTGTGCAAAGTTCATCAAGGTTCGCTTTGGATGATAACTCTTCGCGTTTTGGTGGGTTAAAGGAGGATAATAAGAGACATGAGGAGGTATTCATGCGTGGGCATATTCGGGCGAGAAGGTCATTAGCAGTGTTACCAAAGCGAAACCGCGTTGCCGGCTCTGAGCGGCTCCGAGCCCTCGGCTCTTGGCTCCGAGCGACTCCAAGCCCTCGGCTCTTGGCTCCGAACGGCTCCGAGCCCTTGCCTCTTGGCTCCGAGCCGTCGGCTCTTGGCTCCTTTTACCTTCCTCTTATCTTCCTTATCTTCCTGGAAAGATAAGGAAGATAAGGGAAAGATAAGAGGAAGACAAGGACTGATAAGGGGAAGATAAAGGAAGATAAAAGGAAGATAAAAGGAAGATAAGAGGAAGATAAAGGAAGATAAAAGGAAGATGACTAAGATAAGAGGAAGATAAAAGGAAGATAAGGGCAAGATAAGGAAAATAAAAGGAAGATAAGAGGAAGATAAGGAAGATAAAAGGAAGATAACTAAGATAAGAGGAAGATAAAAGGAAGATAAGGGGCAGATAAACGAAGATAAAAGGAAGATAAGGAAGATAAAAGGAAGATAAGAGGAAGATAAGGAAGATAAAAGGAAGGTAAGGGGAAGATAAAAGGAAGATAAGAGGAAGATTAGGAAGATAAGGGGAAGATAAGGAAGATAAAAGGAAGATAACTAAGATAAGAGGAAGATAAAAGGAAGATAATGGGAAGATAAAGGAAGATAAAAGGAAGATAAGGAAGAAAAAGGAAAATAAGGAAGATAAAAGGAAGATAAGGGGCAGATAAAGGAAGATAAAAGGAAGATAAGGGGAAGATAAGAGGAAGATAAAAGGAAGATAAGGGGAAGATAAGAGGAAGATAAAAGGAAGATAAGGGGAAGATAAGAGGAAGATAAAGGAAGATAAGGAAGATAAGGGGAAGATAAGGAAGATAAGGGGAAGATAAAGGAAGATAAGGAAGATAAGGGGAAGATATGGTAGATAAGAGGAAGATAAGAAAGATAAGAGGAAGATAAGAAAGATAAGAGGAAGATAAAAGGAAGATAACGGGAAGATAAGGAATTGAAGATAAAAGGAAGATATAGAGAAGCCGGAGCCGCTCGGAGCCGCTCGGAGCCTCTCGGAGCCTCTCGGAGCCAGGAGCATGGGGCTCGGAGCTGCTCGGAGCCCAGAGCGGAGGGCTCGGAGCCAAGTGCTGACGGGTCGGAGCCAAGAGGCAAGGGCTCGGAACCGCTCGGAGCCAAGAGCCGAGTGCTCGGAATCGCTCGGAGCCAAGAGCCGACGGTTTCGCTATGGTAAAACTGCTAATGACCTTCTCGCCCGAACATGCCCACGCATGAATACCTGCTCATGTCCCTTATTATCCTCCTTTAACCCACCAAAACAATTAAATATTCTACCATATATGCAAATCCGTGGTGTTTTGCTCATTAGTGACATTTAATGAGTTTCTAATGGCTTTTCTCCTTTGTGTTCTACACGTACGAGTCTGATTTTTTTTTTATAAGCTACCAAACCATAGCATAGAATTATTTAACCAAGCTCTGTATATTCCGAAGTAGACTCCTACAATAAAATATATTTAGACTAACAACTCGAGAAGAGTTATCATCCAAAGCGAACCTTGATGAACTTTGCACAGTTCTTAAACGTATAAACACCACAAAAGCGAACCAAATATCTAATATAATATTCATATACAAGCTTTACGTTGCTATTTGCCAGTGTTAAATATGTTTTAAACCTCTTAGCTCACGGCTTTTCGAATTGATTCCTCACACTATCTTAAGTTCTTCTTATATCACGGTTTCTCAAAGTCATTCCTCATTCTATCTTCTCACGCTTTTTCTCCCTTTTGAATCCTAATTATATTTCTTGCTCCAATGCACTTTGCATCGTTTCCATGTTTTGCTCTAAAAATGTATACATTTTCGCGTTCGCCTAACCCCCTTTTTCCTTCCTTTGAGAATCTAGCGAAATTTTAGTTGTCATTAAAACCCTAAACGTTTTAATTTCTCTAATTATAAGTAAACTGTGAAACACTTGTTTCAGTAAACATCAGTTTAGCTGATTGATAGGGTACGTCATGATTGGGTAACAACACCGCTAAGATGCACAAATTAATATAAGACCATAACTAATAGCGATGTCATGGGTGGTGCTCTTTGCACCACCCGCACCACCCGACGTATAACCCCTCTTCCCTATACTACTTACATACATACATACATACAAACGCAGGTAAATTCCCAACAGGGCAAAACACGAACGGGACAGTAAATCCCATGCAAGGTGTCTGCCTGAGTAAATACAGATAAATAATAACAAAAAATAAAATTAAAACTAAAAACAAACTAATATTTATGGCAGGGACAACTAGGTAGTAGTGACCATGTACATACAAAATCCGTATCAAAGACCGAGTTTAACAATAAGGAATACTTATCAAATAAAAAGGTCTTGAATGAACTAACTGCCAAGTAAAACTACTTGGAGATGTTTCTCTACAAATACCATTCCAAAGTCTGACAGTCCGATTAAAATAGGAACCCTGAAAAGTGGTGGGACCCTCAAATAATCTGATGAGGATAAGCGAGTGCGCCCATGAGAAACCAGAGAAACATAATTATTGATGTTGCAGTCAGTAAGCCCAAACATAGACTTGAAAAGTAACACAATATCTCTTATTTCTCTGTCGTAGGCCAAAGGCAACAGATTCAGAATCTACTAAAGACTATAGGAAGGAAACGAACTATTAATTACGTTGTATATGAACAGAGCTTTTTTTAAACTTTGTTTTCTTGATGCATTGGAGAGGGGATATTTGGGCTTTGTACAGCTGCACATACAAGGTCGATTCCTGTTTCGAATAGTTCATAGAACATATAGACCGTTTTCACTCACGTGATCGGTGGCCCCATGGGGGTGGTGAAACAATACAAAATATTTGAATAAGAGCTAATTCCCATACCGTACACCAATATGGCCGCCATTTCATTGTTTTGGTACACCAATATGGCCGCCGTGACGTCAGATGAAAACGCTCTATACATGGTTTGGAAACTCGTCCAAAGTGATTAATTGTTCTATGTTTTTGTTCAAGTTTATGGAAATTTGTGCAATGAATAATTAAGAAGCAATCAAAACGTAGCATTCAAGTCACATGTATACGTCTGTAAATCCCAATAAAGATCATCTTTTGGACAAAGTGATCTGTATCAAAAGTTAAGAATACTAATTAGCCTTCTTGGTGATCTTTATCAAAAGTTATGAATACTAATTAGCTTCAAATCCCCAACAGATCGGCCGCTCATGCTTTATCTATTACTTATGAACTCACGCATGTACTTTAATATTATAATTACGTACGTGTAGCACAGTAAGCACATATATATTTATTCATCAATCCATTATTTATCGTGTATTCTTTAGGAAATGGAAAATGTCCGCCTTCGCTTGTTTTCGACTACATGTCCGAGTCTGTCTGTGAGCTAGTCGTTTCATTAATTTTACGAGAAAACTCGTCGTTGACGCTGGCCAGGGCAATACGGATTATTTAAAAATCGAAATATATATAGTAAGGTTAGATATACTGCCGAAACAGAGAACGTAAGTCTCTCTGACGAAGGGCCTTCGCTCGAAACGTTAGACTCCTACGTTCTCTGTTTCGGCAGTATATCTAACCTTACCATATTTCGATTGTTGTTTCTACACTGCATGCCTACGCAGCACGCTACTTTTAATAATTAAAGATCGACTCCTATCGTATTCCATTCATCTTTGTTCGCAGTAAACGGCCAATCAGTATACAACACGATACTAATATTTTTTGACTTAACCATGTTATCATGAGTGTTCGAGTATGCATCGAATTTAGATCCTAACAAATAAGATCTAAATTTTTGTTCAACGATCCATTTTAATTCTAAAAGTTCTCATTTTGAATGAATTATATTTTTGTAATTTTGTATATTCTTTTTTATTAGGCGTAAAAACTGATATCGGTTCGGCCCATGCAAAAACTGAACTACATATATACGCGGTTACTAATTGTAACAACTTCAGTGCATGTCACCTAGTTATATATATATGTAAAACAGTACTATGCCTTTGCATATACTGATTTCATCGCTTGTCACTTGCCATATTGATAAGACTTTCTTAGGTTCTTCTATTTTTCGGCCAAAATAAACAAGTTGCCGTGATCAACAAGCCCGTCTTAGGCTGTTCTTACAATTAATTAACTATTATAGTTGCAGCTGGCATTGTTTGTTTAGTTGTTTGGTTGACAACAGCAACTATAATTGGTGTATATAGATCTATAAGCTTCATGTGAAATAGTATCATTGTTTATAGACCTACAATACTTTTGCGAACACATCTTATGCACGCTGTTACTTTATTTTTACCATCATGTAACTCGTGTAAAACATGTTTTTACGCCGGAAACTGAAATGCAATATGAAACGGCCCGTAACTATAACCTGTCCTTAATGGTCCACAAAAGTGTAAAATATTTAAGATTAGAAAGCATTTTATTTTATGATGTATATATATATATATATATTTAGGATATATACTGTATAAAATATTAAGAACGGAATGATTACTGAATTGAAGATAAAAAATTTTGTTATCCTATACATGATCAGCACAATATGATATTCGCAAGAATTTTCATGCGCTCAATTCAAGATGAAACTCTTATAGACTATGAGTGAATAACCTAGGACTGATATACAATAAAAATATATTGCCATCACTGTATTGACTGGTTGATCAGGCAGTTAATTTGTATAATTTGATGACGCCATCTTGATATCGCTCAATGTCCTATACGTTTCCTGGTGATGGGTGTCGTAATAGCATGTATATATGCATGCAGCTGTTTCTACGTGGCAGAACCGGCATTGCATTTATTATTGTGTCTCGCTTGCCAATCAATGCAGTGAAAATACGTTCTTTGGACCCTGCATGTGAATCTATGGGGTAATTGTCAGGATGATATTCTGGAATAATTCAGGATTGATAGAATTCAGTAAACTGGGTTGACCAGCTCAACGCTTCTGTGGAGTTTGGCATAATTTGGACATGCAATTAATATGAACTTCTCCCTTTATCTCGTTCTAAGGATGCATGCCATTACTTGTCGCTTGTAAATCACTAACTAGATTAGAGCATGCATGCCGCATGCAGCCGTCAAAATTGAATCTTTAAGAGCAGTCTATCAATCTGGTTTATCTTCGGAGGAATTCATGCGCCATTTACGACTAACATGTATGAATTTGCAATATTTCTATTATATTTAAGACTGAATCGTTTTTGTTTCAAATATATATTCCAAACTGAAAGACAATTCAGCGAAAATGTTTTAGTTAACTAAAGGGAGATCAGGGTTCTCTGAGAACTGAGAAAGATCAAAGACGAGTCCCTTCTTCGTAGTTCACTAAAGGAACGTCTTCCGTGAAACCGCCTTCCGGCTTCATGCATGTGCATGTGAACATGTGCATCTAAAAGTTAACTTTCCCTGATGAAATGCAAGCTGCTTCTGTTGAAATATTAAACTCTCTCTTGAGTGCAAGTAGACGTTTGCAATTTTACAATTTTACACACCCTGGAAAACACTCTCCGGAATTTGCCGGATAGCATCGTAATCCGAGGGGATGCATAATTGCAATTTAACTTTAATAATATACAATATTGTACCTGTCGTCTAAAGTACTTGATTATCTCAGACAAAAAGTACATGCATGCATCGCCGTAACGTAGACTTACCTATAAAATATATGACAAAACAAAGTGTTTGTTATTAACAGCAAAATTGGACGAACTTTTGTCTTGCATTTTCTACGTGGTACACATTCGTAGTGATTGGTTGGTCCAGCTTTCACCAGTGATAATTAATTCAGACACTTCACATCACATATTCCAGTCAGCTCGATAATCTCCAGTGAATGGTCACACGTAACGTCTATGTGGTTACGTTAAATTTGCTGTTCGACACCGCGAGAACCAATATAAGTATATATTTACGCCACACGTTCCAATGATTTTGTACAGGAGAATTTCATTGCATTTAATAGCAACGATGTGTTTTAACTTAAATCAAGGCCGTTTAAGTTATACACCAGCATTCAGTCACGGTCAGTGCAATATGGGGTACATAAATGTTTCAAATACCCAAGTACTTGCTCCATTTTTGTCAGTTCGGCGTAAGATAAAACACTTCAGACCGGGACAACTGATTTGGTTATAGGTACAAGTGTCTAAGTGAGCTAAATTATATATCCTCTTTAACCATAACTATGTCAAATATCATCATATCGTAAAGTTTCACTGCATAGAGTGTGTTACACAATATTTGAAAAAGATTGACGACTGTTTTCAGGAGAAAAATTAATCGTGAATATTTTTACAAAGAAGCGTTTAGTAAATACGGATCACATGTTACACTGTCACAGAGGGATACTTTTTTAGTTTGAAATTAGCTTGTGATGAACAGAAGTAGTACATATAGGACGTCTATAGATGCACGTTTTTATGCCAAAATATATGTGAGCTTGTAGCTGTATATATATAGGTGTGGTGATGCATTTAACGTTTTGGTTTGCCGTAAGTTATTAAACTCAGATAAGCTTGAGCCCCAGACGGGACTCGAACTCGCAACCTTCCGAAATCCGAATGCTAGTCGGACAGTTCTAATCATTGAGCTATACTAGAACAGTAGAACTCAGATCAGTGATGAGTTTACAGTTAAAATGGAAATACCTTCCCACTTCCGCTTCTGTATAGTTGCATGGTTGTGTATTCATACTGTATGTATTTCTGTAGCCGCGCGCGCTACTGAAGCGTGAGGAGATTTTTTTGTCGAAAAATGTGAATAAAAAGTATAATTTATCTTTCATCATATCGTATCATAATATAACGGATGTTTCTCCCAAATCAATACCAACAAACAAATATAAATCAAGCATAAGTGACTTTTATCGCTATATTTTTCTCACGTTTCTGTAGCAGCTACAGAATGAGTAATACACAACAAACTACAGAAGAAGAAGTGGGAATATATTTCCATGCATTTTGACTAGCAGTAACAATTACTTAGGACAGCTTGTGCAGCAAAAAACAAAGAAAACTGTACGGCCAACTGCAAGCTGAAAACACAATGTTATGTGTATAGGTGTGATATATATTTGTTGATACATAACATTTTGTACATGCCGTATATTGTTAAACTTTCATGGAATACTGGTGCACGTTTAGTGAAGCCATTATTTCTGAATCTTCTTCGTAAATTGACACGGTGACCGATAAAGGAAAGTTACCTGGTTCACTTCTGCAGTTTCCTGATTCTTTCCTGAATTATCGTATCGTAGTCTAGACATGCAGCAAAGCAAGTTCAGTGACTTTCCAAAGGTAGCTCAGGGATTTATAGTACGATATATCCATGTTCGTCATAGTTTCCACCATAGCTCAGGCAATCTGTTTATATGGTGCATCTTCTTGATTGTGCCTCATCATAAACCTAAAATTTTCTGCATTACTGCATGCATATATAGCTTTTATTTGTTCTATATATGTATACAGGCACGTTATATAGTTGAGTAGTGAACCGCTCTCCCGCTAAGTTAGGCTGTCACTTTGATGTAACTTCAGTCAAAATGATAACTGAACTGATGCTTGATGATAGTGTGATAGGCATTTCAAATGAGAGTACTTTTTTTAATTTTTCATATTAATACTATAATAATAACAATAGCCTCCGGGCAAATCAATGTTATTAATCAGTGTGTCTGAGTGACTCATGCTAAGTTATGTGCCAGAGGGTCATTTGCTAAACAGGGTGATGAAATATAGTCAAGGTTTAATTTAAAAATGTAATTTTCTTGGGAATTCCTTACTCTAAGCGTGATGACACCATCAACTGTACATGTTGACAATTGGCAAAGAGTGTCAATTAGATTACAATACACAAGTCTTTAATTAATTGTTGTGCTGTCAACTATATAAGTACATTTAGCTTTATATATATTTATGCATCAAACGCCACGGCACGCAAAGTTTGAATATGATGCCAAAATTTGAAGTGAAAATTATTCTTTGTTGGATTTAGGATTTTTTTTATTGACGTATCTCAAAACAAATCGTGCTTGGGACTGCAAATATGCGACGAAAATGGGGGAGTCTGATAAATGAGTATAAATCGCGTGAGTAAAACCTTTTTATCTCAAAAACAACATATTTTAAAATAAGTGTTTCACCTCTTTTCGACTTTGTTTATATTTAGTTGACTGTGAATTAAAGTATACGTTGTTCCCCATTTACGTCACAAACTTCTCTCTCTCTCACACATGCAAACTCCCACAAAGCAACGGTTTAAGTTTTCTGCCTGCATGAGTTAGCCAAAAACGCTGCCCTTCAATTTTAATATTTCACTGTGTCCTACGCAAGACGATTTTACTATTGGTGTGATATACATTTGTTGATACATAACATTTTGTACATGCCGTATATTGTTAAACTTTCATGGAATACTGGTGCACGTTTAGTGAAGCCATTATTTCTGAATCTTCTTCGTAAATTGACACGGTGACCGATAAAGGAAAGTTTCCTGGTTCTTCATTGTTCACTTCTGCAGTTTCCTGATTCTTTCCTGAATTATCGTATCGTAGTCTAGACATGCAGCAAAGCAAGTTCAGTGACTTTCCAAAGGTAGCTCAGGGATTTATAGTACGATATATCCATGTTCGTCATAGTTTCCACCATAGCTCAGGCAATCTGTTTATATGGTGCATCTTCTTGATTGTGCCTCATCATAAACCTAAAATTTTCTGCATTACTGCATGCATATATAGCTTTTATTTGTTCTATATATGTATACAGGCACGTTATATAGTTGAGTAGTGAACCGCTCTCCCGCTAAGTTAGGCTGTCACTTTGATGTAACTTCAGTCAAAATGATAACTGAACTGTTGCTTGATAGTGTGATAGGCATTTCAAATGAGAGTACTTTTTTTAATTTTTCATATTAATACTATAATAATAACAATAGCCTCCGGGCAAAAAAAAAAATCTAGCTATAATCTATTTATCAATGTTATTAATCAGTGTGTCTGAGTGACTCATGCTAAGTTATGTGCCAAAGGGTCATATGCTAAACAGGGTGATGAAATATAGTCAAGGTTTAATTTAAAAATGTAATTTTCTTGGGAATTCCTTACTCTAAGCGTGATGACACCATCAACTGTACATGTTGACAATTGGCAAAAAGTGTCAATTAGATTACAATACACAAGTCTTTAATTAATTGTTGTGCAATCAACTATATAAGTACATTTAGCTTTATATATATTTATGCATCAAACGCCACGGCACAAAAAGTTTGAATATGATGCCAAAATTTGAAGTGAAAATTATTCTTTGTTGGATTTAGGATTTTTTTTATTGACGTATCTCAAAACAAATCGTGCTTGGGACTGCAAATATGCGACGAAAATGGGGGAGTCTGATAAATGAGTAGAAATCGTGAGTAAAACCTTTTTATCTCTATAAACAACATATTTTAAAATAAGTGTTTCAACTCTTTTCGACTTTGTTTATATTTAGTTCACTGTGAATTAAAGTATACGTTGTTCCTCATTTACGTCACAAACTTCTCTCTCTCACAGACTCCCACAAAGCAACGGTTTAAGTTTTCTGCCTGCAGCGGCAAAAACGCGGCCCTTCAATTTTAATAGTTTACTGTGTCCTACGCAAGACGATTTTACTATAGGCAGCAGTTGGTTAACAGGCGATTAACTCATTCTCAGTTAACATGAGCCGGCAAAAAACGGCTCTTTCATTTTTTGCTCTCGTTAATATTAAATTAAAACCATTGAAATTTCCATCTATTCGACTAAATTTTAAGTTATTAACGACTTACTGAGTGTTTTACTCTGCCTAATGCCATGCAATTTTAAGGAACCCTTATATTAGAGCAATGGGTAGTTTTAGAAAATAATATTTTTAAGTTTACGCTATACTGATATTCGGATTCTGAGTGTTTAAATCATAAAATAAAGCAGACTGAAACATAATCTGCTTTGAGTTGACAAATGCATGGTCTGTTACATTATATTTCTGATTTCTTTGAAAAAAATCTTGCCTGAATAACAGATTAGTCGAGTGTACGATTTTTGAAACATATATGTTGTTCTAGATGCGGGTATTACACTATAAACGTTATTTTTTTATGGAGCAACATAAAAGCTATATAGTATATGATTATGTATTCGAGTGCTTGGCATGACAATAAAAATTAACAACGCGCGTGCATGGTTACGGTTCCACAACTATATTCTCATTCAAACACATGCATGAAAAGAAATGTACATCATAATATATAACCATATATGCAGGTTATCATAGCTAATAAGATATGTATTATATTGCCTTGGCTAAGTTGGCTTAGGTAATACTAGTTTTATCTATCAATCTTCATATATAGTATCCGATTAAAATTCGAACGTAAAACATGCAATATATATACGCCTGCCAACAAAAACAATTTACTCGTTTGAGATTAGCCGGATTATTTCGCTGGGACTAAATTTAAATTAGAGTATTTTTATAAATTTTAAGAATTTTACTCAAAAATGCTAATATATAGACGGTGTTGTGCGCGGTTCACAATTAGCATATGTAGTCAAAGTATATGGATGAAATAGTATAATCACAGCATAACATTTTATACTACCTTAAAATATATTAACTAATAACTATACTTTCCTCAACTTGAGTGAAATACTGAGTTTGTCTTATCCAGAATATTCTGGGTCCACATTTGCCTCATATATAATATAAACGATTATGAGTATACTGTCCGGAGTTACCAAAACGCTGTTGCTAGGAGTCTGCATGACCCGTCATGATAAGTACTGGTATTAAGGCTAAGCGAATGAATTAATAAATTGGATATATTATAAAGACTAATATCCCAGTGTAAATCAATTGCATGTTTAACATATATAAAAGGCACAATTTTCAGTTTGGAAAGAAGAGAAATTAGTCCTTCACTCCCTTTAGAAGCCAAATAAAAACTAGCCTCCAGTCCTTCGCAGACGTACTGTATAAAGCCTGGTACAATCGCCACGATCGCCGCGATCGCTCAAAAATTAGCTCGGCGATCGCAACGATCATGTCGCTGTTTCCATATGATCGCTTAAGCCTGCAGGTTTCCATATAATCGCTACGATCGCCACGATCGCTCAAAAATGAACTTGGCGATCGCAGCGATCGCTCAAAAATTAGCTCGGCGATCGCAACGATCATGTCGCTGTTTCCATATGATCACTTAAGCTTGCAGGTTTCCATATAATCGCTATACGATCGCCACGATCGCTCAAAAATTAACTTGGCGATCGCAGCGATCGTAGCGATCATATGGAAACCACTGACGCAACGATCGCTGCGATCGCGTTGCGTTTTATATTATGGAAACATATTATGGACCATTAAAACAATGGCCGCGGTCAACCATGGCCGCCTTAGCGATCATATGGAAACAGTGACATGATTGTTGATCGTTGCGATCGTCGAGCTAATTTTTGAGCGATCGCGGCGATCATGGTGATCACGTAGCAATTATATGGAAACCAGGCTTAAGGCGGGCATGGTTGACCGCGGCCATTGTTTTATAAGATCGTACGCTTTTCTTCCTTTCTAAGAGCGACCCAAAGGAAAACTACAAAGGGACTAAATAAACCAGTTGTAAGACTGCTTATACTTAACAATTATAGACCAAAGTCAACCGAAAAATTTCGGCTGACTCGAGCGGGATTTGAACTCGCGGGATTTTGAACTGGAGGCGAGTTCTATCCAACTTAAGTGCACGAGATATTCTCGCGACGGCTTTAACGCTTATCCGTGAGGACGTGCAGTGTTTCAATTCTATTACAGAATCATCCTCAGAGACATGAGAAAATTTTTTTTTTAGACATCATGAAAAATGTTCTCATGTCTCTGAGGATGATTCTGTAATACAATTGAAACACTGCACGTCCTCACGGATAAGCGTTAAGTTGTCGCGAGAATATCTCGAGCTTAAGTTGGATAGAACTACTCGCCTCCAATCCCTGTGCGGCTCGGCTCGATACTCAACAGGTAGCTAGAGCGGCGGACCGGAATCCCGAAGGTGCGGGTCCAAATCCCGCCCGAGTCAGCCGAAATTTTCCGGTTGACTTTAGCAGTGTAAGACATCATGAAAAATGTTCTCATGTCTCTGAGGATGATTCTGTAATGATATATAGCCGAATTGGCTATTGTTCATATAGACAACGAGGACGAGACATGTCTAATTGTTTTACGGTATATAAACCAGTCGGACAAACTGTTATTTTAAAAGGGGTACACTACATGCAGCAAAACGCGAATTTTCAGTCATTATTTTGCATTTAAACTTGACTCTTTTGTTACTAATGGTCTATCGCCAATATAGACAGTGAGTAGCTCCACCAATCAAAATGCCGGATTTGTAATAGTCCACGCAGTAGTTGGTTTATATACCAAACCCATGCAGATTCAGTCACGATAAACTGATCTCAATCATCGCCATCAACGTATGTTCTGTCTGATCATTCACACTCATGTACAACTGACAACAACTGCCTATATGTATACACCGCGCTATAGGCATCAGTAGCATTAGTCAATTACTAATACTATTAAAGTTACCCTGCAAAAAGCAAATTTTATTAGACTATTATAACTGTTTCCCCTAACTTCTAAATGTTATATCACGAGCCTTAAATGGAAAACATGCATGCAAGTTTTTTTACAACAGTTATAAGGCAGATTTTTTGGGTATATTTGAAGTGTAACTTTGATTCATGCATTGCCAAAGTTATGGCTTTATCAACGCTTAGGATCTCTTTATGGACTGGGGATTGCTTGCACTCCACGATGATCGATATTTATAAATTATTTGTTTTAGATTCACTTAAAAATACCTATAGCCGGTTTACCGACAGCGGTATAATCCGAACATAGTTTCTCGAAAAACGTCCATGGCAACGTTTTCCTGTCATAAAAAATTCCTCGTTTTTGGCGGGACGGAATTTTTTGCAACATGGAAGCGTTGCTATGTTGGCTGCCAAGTGCTAATATAATTAATAAATTATTTCAAAAATTATATTATCAGTATTATGTGAATGCCCGTGATACATGTAATTTGACATGATTTCAACAAATCAGCATGCACTAATCGAATTCTCTACAATTTATATCTATGATATAATATAATATAGCGTCTTGAATAAGAAGACAATATTTGATTCCCTCTTTTTAAGATCTGACATCAACATGCATGAATAATTTAAGTTTGTTTCGTCCGTAAAAGTAAAACTAAACTATATTATAGATATTATAGCAATATTAAGGACACATATCTGAATTTTTACACATTTTAGTTTTTACGATATTACCACAATTAAAATTACCTTAGACATAGCTCACAATTATTTAATTAATTAATTAAGCAGCTAGCATATACTCTTTGAGCTGGATATAGTTCTTCAGAGACCTTTCTGTCGTTTTTCATAAAATATGGAGTTAAACATAGCCAACTTTATTGGACAGACTTGGACTGGTCATTATGCTATAGTTTGCCTTATTATTGCATTATGCAATGGACAGCCATTGTTCTACAATTCTCAGCTTTTGTTTTATGAATAATGGCCTATCCAAGCCTCAGCTATCGTAGAAAGCCCTGGGTACAAGGTTGGCTATTGGGCAGATTTTTACAAGAACTTGTATACTGATATTAATTAAACATAGAGCTTATATTTATATACATATTTAATTAAGAAGGATAATTTATGTTTCTTTTGTGCATCACATGTGTGCCAAAATCAACGTTTTAATTTGATAGTTTAATAATAACAATTTAGCAGTAAAATAACACGGCATCCAGTGCTAGCCAATTTCCTACCTGCAGCTTACTTGTCAATCTGTAAAAATGCCACGTTATCACGCGTAGCTACGTACAAAATATACGTCATCGCAGCTAGCACGTATAGGTAATATATTTTGTTGGGTGTGGTTAACCACGTCCCCAAGGGGGTTGTTAGAGGAGGCGAGTTGGAAAAAACGTGGAAAGGAAGTTAGGTGTGAATGCTTTTTAATATTTATATTTTATAAATTGCTATTAACATTTTTTTTTAAAAACTACAGCACAATTAGGAAGCTATATAATGCAGTTTACTGAGTTTTCCCAGTTTAAATTTACTACAAAGTTGTTTTAGCGATAGTTCTAACGTGAGCTTTATAATGTAAAGAGAGATAACAGGCAGCCCAGACGTACGATATGATTGATCCTTGATGCAACTGGTTTGGTGTTCGTTTTTTTTACGAAACGCGTCTGTTTGCTTTGCGGGGGGCTACGTATGTTGATTGTTGGGCTGTTGGCACGGATTCAAGTCGAATAACGCTAGAAGGGCATAAAACCATAGGCATAGAAATACGAAATTAAAGGGTATTGGCAATACAAATTAAATTTGTCCCATTTGAAAGAACTCGCCAAATGGTATAAGAAGACCTTTTGTAATTTTTCTGTATCTTTCTTGTGTTTTGAAATATTTCGACCAAAGACAGCGTGCTGTCCGCCATCTTGTTGTAATATTGGGTCTAATTAACAAGGAAATTGGTGACGTCATAACAGGGTAAACCTGACGAAACTACTCCGTGGGTGACCAAATTTCCACGGAAGGCTTTTTAAATGTTGTGGGTCAATTTAAAATTGAAATAGCGCAACAAAATCGAGTTTCTAGCCCATAATGTCATAAGGTTGGCAAGATAAAAATTTCACTTTACCCTGCTTATGTCACATGCATATCGAAAATAATTCCAAGATGGCGGACAGCACGCTGACTTTGGTCGAAATATTTCCAAAACCAAAACAGATACGGAAAAATTGTAAAAGGTCTTCTTATACCGTTTGACGAGTTCTTTCAAATGAGACAAACTTAATTTTTATTGCCAATACCCTTTAATGTTCTTATCTTGACAGTCTTTGTTTCAGCTGCTTTGTATTTGTTTATGTCTTGCCTCCTGAGCCCAGTTTGAAATTATTTCGGCGAGTTATCTATTCCTGGTTCAGTTCAAATACAAAGCAAAAACAAAAGAACATTTTTTTTCGTATTTTAATATGGTTTTGGTATGTATTTTATGCCTTTATAGTGTTATTGTATTATTGCCAATGATCATTACTGCCCCCCGCAAAGCAGGTCCGTTTCTGATAAAAGTGGATACAAAACGAATATAATTATGCACTGAAATTCTCTTCTTGATGATCATTATATCGGCTATCATACGTCTGGGCTGCCTGTGATCAAATTACTACAGTAATACTATTACAAAAAAAGATATATATGATATATCTTTACACTTTAAATCTTGAATTTTAGAAGTTATCTATGATCTGCCTGACAAACTGCAAAAATCGTCATTATGGTTGGATCAACAGTTCGTATTGTATTCACGCTGTCCTGAATGGTATCTTTGGAATTAATGGAATGTAGCACTCCAATTTCTTGTAATTAAAGAAAAAGATTATTAACATAATGTCATAGCTTGCTGATGTCGTCGTCAACTTTCTTACACGCATTTTATTTCTGGTGTCATTCCAGCAAGGTTGTCATATGTACGGGAAAAATATTTTTTATTATGATGAATATATCTGTATCAAGATGTTGGGAAAGTCAATTCAAATAAGAAAATTATTTACTTTGCAGCATTACTACCATGCATGGTTACCAAGACATGAGAATAGTATGGCCATTGAGAAAAGAGAATACATTCTCAGATATTCTCTTTTCTCAATATGGTGGGGCTATACTAATAATACAGTAATGCTGAAACAAAACAATGACTTAGACTCGATTTGACTCGTGAAAAGGGTGACCCGAGTTCACTCAAGTTACTAACTCGAATTCCAACTATTCTGACTCCAACAAACAAACACAGAGTAATTAAGTAATAGCTAGATTATACCACAGAGACACGAAATGTCCATGATTTCAAAAAAATTAAGATAATATGTCCACTAATGAATCTTTCTAACTTGACGAGATGATGGAGGGAACTGGATAGGAAACTTATGAAACCGGAAACGATGTTTGCACAACTGGCTATGGTAATTATATATTTATAAGTGGCTAATGCACCTAACGGGTGGTCCCACATGACTAAAATCAGACACTGCTGAACTTAAGTGATATTACACTATTGTTTAATTTCAGCAATAGCTGATCCTGGCCGTGTGGGACCACCCGTTAGGTGATTAGCTGCTTGTAAGTGTATAATTACCATAGCAAGTTGTGCAAACATCGTTTCCGGTTTCGTAACATCGTTTTAAGTTTCCTATCCAGTTCCCCTTCCATTATCTATGGTTGAAGCTTGTATCTCGAATTGACTATTATCTGACTCGACTCAATTTTATTAAAGCGGAGCCACCGACTCGACTTACGAAAACTCCTAACTTATGACCTCACTCGTGACTTGACACCCGAGGAAACTTCACTTGACCCGTGACTCGACTTGTGTTACTTAACTCGTTACAACAATGCAAATAAACTTGTCACTTACTATATTATCTAGGAGCTGAATTAGAATCATGAATTTCTCTGCTATATTTCGATGCTGATATAATAAAAAAGTAATAGTACTATAAAATAGAAAGAATGCATTCAACTTTTTTATTAAAATAGTCATTATTTTGCAATAACGCAACAGAATTGTATTTATTTTATGTTAGATACATAAATACAATAATTCTTATGAGGTGGTAATATACATATATTACATAATGTATTTTACCACCTCATAAGAATTAAGCTTAATCATGAGTATCGCCAGTTAGCCGATTGGATGAAAATACAGTTGGGTTAAAAAAAATTTAAGCAGTTTAAAATAATAAATTTTCGCATGAAAAATTTAAACTTTTTAGGCCATATAAAGTGCTGGAGATATAATTGAGAATGCATTTAAGGTTGCAATTCTTTGTTCTAGTAAGGAATATATCATTGCCAAGCAGATTGCTTTAAACGAAACCGTATTTGAAAATATTTACTAACGCTTCGTTACTACACGACGTAACATCGTCAGAGTGATAAATAAGTATATAGTCTACATATATGAAGGCGACTTAAATAGCTTAACAAGTTACATAAAAAATAGGAGTTTTGTATAAGACCATTTTAATTATTTTTTATTGTTTCTTATTTTCGTTTATAAATTCAGTTGTTTAAATTTGAAACTGGAAACCCTGCGCTGAAAAGACGAACTAGATGTCTCAGATTCTTAGACATCAGTGTGCAGTATATATTGTTTTATGTTCGATATAAAGTGACAGATACTACTAGTAACTTTCTGTGTAGTTTTTTATTTACTTCCATACTTTCCATATTTCGATCTCCTTCAAAAAAAAGCCAGGATTTTAAAACAGGAGAGCACCATATCACAGAATATATATATATATAATATAGTATAGTTTAGTTTAAGTAGGTTTACCTCAAAATGTTGAGTGTCGCAACTGTCAGTTTCATGCGGGGCGATCTTCAGGCGACTGAGTATAGTTTCGTTTCGTGGGCCGCTTAAATGGTTTTGGTCACTAGGTGGGCGTGTGGGCGGTGAAACAATGAATGCATTCCTCAAATCATATGGACATGTATTGAAGTGCCACGAACATGGTTACATGCCAACATCACGTGTCTTTACAAGAAAGGGAAAGGCAGTATGAATGATGCTAAGAACTATCGTGGACTTACATCGGGGTAAACATGAGCCGCATCATAGCAAAAGTGATCATAAACAGGCTAAAGGAATTTTATGAGAAGAACCTCAGCGGCGCACAATTCAGTTCGATTCCGAAGTAACCAATCTACAACAGATTGTATATTTGTAGTCAAGACAGTGATAGAAAAGTACGGAGGTGAACTAGTCGCAGTGTACATCGACCTCACCGCTGCCTTCGATCAGATCCCGTGCGACTTCTTATTTCGAATACTCTCACTACGAACAGGGGCTCACTACCTAATTGCCATCCTAAGGAAAATGTTTGCGGGAACTATGGCATCCATCTTAGGTATGAAATCAAAGTTCGATGTCCTCATCGGTTGTATAGGCAGGGCGGCCAGGAATCACCGTGTCTTTTTAACTTATATTTTGACTATGTACTGAAGGTTGCAGCTAACGAAATTGACCAGCGCTTTCCAGAAGGCTGGGGAACAGAGTTTCCTTACAACATACCGCATTTCTGCACCAACCGTGAACAACGACGTAGCGTTAAAATGACAGGAGTAGAAGTCATACGTTGGATTTTGTATGCAGACGATGTTGTCCTTTTTTGTAAGAATGTTGGTGAAGCGGAAGCAATCCTAAATATTATTAACGATACCTGCAAGCGTTTCGGTCTAAGTATTTCGTTTAGTAAAACCAAAACACAGGTTTTCAACAACAAGCAACTAGCAGAAAAGTCATCATTATTCAGTATCGGTAAAGAGGAAATTGAAAATGTACGTGACTTTGTCTACCTCGGTCAGATGATATCGAATAGAGAAAATACATGCTACACTGAGCTGCGGATTTCACGAGCGGTCGCTAAATTCAACGAACTGCGCAAAATACTATGTGACAGGAACGTCAACATGCGAACAAGAAGGAAGATATTGGAGGCATGTTTTCAATCGCGCCTTACATATGGAACACAAGCTTGTCACCAAGTGAAGCGGAGTTACAGCGATTAGAAACTTGCTGGCGACAGTGTTTCAGAAGCATGGTGAGAAACGGATGGCGGAGAAAACCAACTCCCGAGGATAGTGACGAAAGGAACTACCATCTAATCTACACAAACACCCAGATTGAAGCACGGTTATCGAAGGAATCATCGGATGTATGCCCATACGAGACTTCATTGTGATGCAGCATTTGAAATACGTGGCGCACGTCTGCCGTCAACCAAACGACGCTATCACAAAGAAATTGTTATTCGCCTCACCATCTCACCCCTATAGTGATCGGTGGATTAAGATATCCAAACCACTATATAGGTGTTTCAATAGAACAAACTAAACGCACGACTCAATCGAGGGAAAATTTTGCTGAGTTGCTTCATCGCCAATTTGGGAGGGAGTGCTCAACGCTATAACGACTATATCGTTGCCGGTTGCATGGAGGATAACCGGCTCAGATCAGATCAGATGTGTTGTCCGATGAGAGAAAGAAAATGCGTTTGCCGATTGATGTTGGTAGCTGTTTTAAAATGCTAGGTGGGTGGTTTCGGATTGCTCGTTTACATACAATGGATCGTCATTGGGCTTTCTATAAGGCTTGTATTTTCCGTTTTGAACGTCGAAAGTAACATCTAAAAAGTTTACCAGGCCGAGCTGTTCGAAAATTTTGTGTAGATCTTTTCTTGTTTTATCTGCCAATCTCGCGGTTTTGTTCTTTAAAATGGCCAATCCGTCATTTCTATATAGGCCGACATTTTCTTTGCCAAACTTTTTTCCAAGGCTGTTTAAAATAAAAAGACCAACCAGTTCACAAATTTCGGCGCCGTCATAGCTATACCCATGGTGACGTCAAATAAATCTTGGCTGTCTTTTTTAATTCATGGTTTTTCTTTGTTGAAAAGGAGTGATTTTCTCGCATGTTTAATAACTGTAATTTCATCGCTGTCTATATTTGTCAAATTTCTCGGGCCCAAGTCCCAAGATAATGCTTGGTCCAGTAAATTTTCAGATATTGATGGATAGAAATCGACAATGTCAAATGAAATAAAACTAAAGTGTGTCTATTTTTTTCGTTGATATTATTAAACCATTCGATTACATTTTGTGTGTTTCTCCATTGATTTGCTTTCGAAATTCTTCTCAATTCGGTATTTATTCTGTCAAGAATTACTTTGCTGAGTTTTCCAGATTCGCTTTTTGCTGAGTTAATTCTGAAACGGCGTGTTGGGTTGTTTTCGAAATTATCTTTATGGTCTTTAAGTGAAATAAATGCTTCGCGTTTTTTTGTCTGTTCAATTCTGTCACTAATTTTTAGTTTGTTTGAAATGTTTTTTAATTCTTCATCAATCTGTGTTATTGTGTCCTCTGATCCATGTTTGTATGATTTTGTTATGTTATCATGCAGAAGTTTGTTGTATGTGTCGAGCGAGGTTTCATAAATATTTCTTGTTTTGTCTGCGAAAATGAAAAGGTTGGTGATTTAATTTTCTTTAAATCATTTGCCAAAGACTGTTGAAAGTGATCGTGTGTTTTTCGAAATTTGATGTTTTCAATCAGTTTTATTAGATCTTCTTCGAAAGCTTTAGTTTCCATAACTGTTGGTGGTGCTTTTTTAGAAGGAAGTCCAAAAGAGTTGCTCATTTCGGTGGAATTTTTATCGTCATTGAGGAAAAAGTGGGCTTTCCATCTCATGCGTCTGATTACACTTTCGAATTTTTCAATAAATGTTCTCAAATAAGCGTCCTTTGATGGTATTGGGATGTTTTTTAATGAATAATCGAATCGAAATTGTCTCATTGTTTGGTACGGATTACGTAAACAAGAGTGCACAACCGATAAACAAGTGCAAATATACAAACGAGCACGTGTGATTTTGTTCACGGAATGTCGGAAAGTGCTCAATACCATAAAGGTAGAGCGAATATAGTATAGTTTAAGTAGGCTTACCTCAAAATGTTGAGTGTCGCAGCTGTCAGTTTCACGTGGGGCGATCTTCAGGCGACTGAGTAGTTTCGATTCGTGGGCCGCTTAAATGGTTTTGGTCAAAAGGTGGACGTGTGGGCGGTGGGTTCCTCAAATTCCTCACCTTGTTTTAATACATGTTGTTTAGATTGTTGATATTAAATTTATTTTCATGCCTGCATGTCGAAATGATTTCTGATCTTTTATTGAGTAAAAAGTGTTTGTCTGCTTTCATCGGATACAAAGTTTCTCTTCCAAACATAAATTGCATCTGCCTGATCCTCCTGAGTAGGAAGCCGCGCGTTTTAAATATAGACCAGGTTATATTGAAATTTTGTTTCTTTTCCTTTAAATCCCAGATGTGTTTCGAAAGTTCGGTTTCGTTTGAATATTTTTTGTTTTGGAAAGATTTAGTGTGATTTCTATATCGCTCTTTGAAATTGTTTGCTGTCATGCCAATGCCGCTTGGTGTTTTAAACAGTTGCTTTGTATAATATGCTATTTGTCAGGCACTGTCCATGAAGTGGGCACTTCAGTGCTTTTATTCCTGCGGACGAAAAAATGGATTTGCACAAAATTTGCTACGTAGCAAATTTTGTGCAAATGTTATAATCTAAATTTGCATATAATTTGCACCGTTGTGTATGCCGCAATCGCGGTATTTGTAGGTTTGCTTCGGAGCAAATTTGAAGCAAATTTATAAATTTGCGCCGGAGCAAATTTTGGGAAATTTCGCAAATACGGTATTTGCAACTTTGCGTACGAATTTACTACGTAGCAAATTCGGTATTTTCAGCTTTGCGTACGAATTTGCTACGCAGCAAATTTAGCAAATTCGTTTTTTCGTCCTGTTGCAACTGCATGGCTGTGTTTTCATTTTGTACCCGATTTTTTTTTAAGTATGTGTGCGTTGTGCTTCATGATTGTGGACTTGGCGTTGTTCATGCAACTGTAACTGACTTTCCCTGTATTTCTGTTGAACATTTTATGGAGTTTGTTTTCTGGTGGGAAATGTTTGTCGATTAGGTTAAGAAAGCTGCGTCCTATATGTTTGATCTTACGTTTTTGTTGTATGGTGGATTGAACCAAATGATATTGCGATGTCCAGTGGCGTCGTGGGAGCTGTTCAACAGGGGGGGGGGGCTCAAGTCCAAAATATTTCGACAGGTGTATTTTTTCTTAATTTTTCAAAAAAGAAATTATAGCGATTAGTCATCACAAAGTTTTCTGATCTAAAAAACTACAGTATACAGTAGGTTAACAGTCTACAGGTTTGAATCACTTCAATCTAAATTATACGTTCCGTGTCCACGCAAAAGAAGATATAGCATTAAGTACTAAGAGTCCAGGACATGAAAGTTTGAATCACTTTAATATAGATGTTATACGTTTCCACACTTAGTATTTACAACTACAAGACTCCATGAGTCCATGTATGCCTATTACCGTCGATTGTATTTAAGGATGGACACCGTTGATAAAAAACATTTCCCCCAGCGTCAAACTTCAACGTTTCCCACGAGCATTTGACAGCTAGGTTTCTTTTAGTTCAACCAATCACCTTGAGACTGGTTAAACGTGATTGGTTGAGCTAAAAGAACTTGTCAAATGCTCGTGGGAAACGTTGAAGTTTGACGCTGGCGGAGGGAATGTTTTTTATCAACAGTGTCCATCCTTAGATGCAATCGACGGTATTTTGTCATGAAGTACACAGGCTTAAAATCTTCAGGAGCCGCCTGAAGATCGCCCAGCGTGAAACTGACAGTAGCGACCATCAATATTTTAGGTAAGCCCACTTATAGTATATTCGCTCTATCTTTACGGTATTGAGCACTTTCGACATTTCGCGAACAACACTTTGTTTGTTTGAATATATATATATTTATTATAAAAATATATAATATATGTATTAGATATACAGTAAATTCTTGGACAATTTGAAAATATAAGTAAGTGCCTAGCAAAGACGTAATATTACGCTGGAAAAGATGTAGATTGAGAAGATTGAGCGTCGGTATAACCCATTGACGTACGTTTGAGAGAGTTTAGCTTGGGCTCTGGGTACGAGGTTGATTTCCAATATGGCGGCGCGCATTGACTGAAAATATTTAGCTATAGCTTGCAAATTGCTTGCAAATTGCTTGCAACGCCATGGAGTTTTCGGAAAATATAAACTGGTAAGTTTGTGTAAGCAATAATAATAATTGGGTTCATCAATTTACCGTAGAGGCAACAGTATAGATTGATATTAAAATAAATTGAGTCCATAATCATTCGCGTTACTATACACGTACCTTTCTAAGATTTCTAGAACTCATTTGACTGTATAAACGGTGTAACCCCTGGTAAATCACAAGAGACAAGTTCATGAAATAGTTTTCCAATTGTTTGTTGTACAGTAGTGGAATTTTTAAAGAAAATGAAGACAAACTGAACAACGGATTGTGTGTGTGTGTGTGTATGCATTTATTAATACGCCATTATTAGTTGACTTGTGTGAAATAGAATTTGTCTTGTTTTTGAAGTTAAATTAAGAAATATGCATGCTAATAAACGACTTTTTGTTGGATGGTTTATTATAAAGATTGCAATCTTTACTGAGTTTTAATTAAAACTTATGCCAAGTAGGATATTTACATGATTCACACAAATTTCATTTCAACTGACATTTACTAAGGAAGGTCATTAATATTCTTATCAATAGGGCCATTTATATGGGGCAAAATAAGTCATGGCTTAAATGGGCTGTGGCTTAAATAAGTTGCGAACAGCTTGTATAAACAGTCATGTAATCAATAAGCTCTGCCTAAAATAAGCCCAGGGGTAAAGCTAGTACAAAATAAGCTGCACAGCTTATTCAAGAATTGACTGTTTATACAAGGTGTTTGCAACTTATTTAAGTTGCAGTCTATTTAAGCAGTGGCTATTCCCCCCCGTATAAAAGGCCCTAATAATGGGAAAATTCCATAAGCTGAGACAGAAGTAATGCACTTGTCATCAGAAACCCCCACCCCACACCCCCACCCTGGGGAAACATGGGGTATATGTGGGGAATGGTTGGGGTTTGCTTGTCAAGCTTCCTCCATGCATCGGGGCATTAGTGCAGTTTTGATGTACATGATAACAGAACATCAGGTACATTTTTGTTCAAATTAGCCACTATATATGGATGGAAAGGAGACTGGTCACAAGAAAAACGTTGTACCTAATATCTCCAATCTCATTTTCATCCCCAGATCCCTTTGTGGGCCTGGAGTTACTTCAGTATATTGTACTTTGTCTTATTTTATACTATGTTAATTTACATTATTTAATAGGTTAATTCAATTTCCCAAAATACGTTTAGTTTTTTCAAATTATTATGGAATTATGTATGAGCCCTAAAGCTTTCTGAAGCAAAAGGCAGCATTAAATTCTGTTAGACGTAAATTATGTTTGAAAATCTACTTCAATTAAATTCTGTTAAAGACTTAAGAAATTAAAAGCTGATGAGACCATCTTCTTTTAGGGGAGCACGGGTGGCGTGTGCTATTAGGGCGCTGCCTCTCACCAATAGTTAAGCCCGGTTGGATGGGGTACCCCGTTCTCGAGCTTGTGACTCATGTGAGTAGAGTTTAGTTGGTCTCTCCTGTGCTCCGAGGGTTTTTCACTGGGTTCTCCGGTTTTCCTCCCTCCGCAAAATCAACACCATCTAGGATAGGAGTGGTGCCCACCCCTGCCTTAGGGTAGCAGCTAAATGAAAGAGGGGCCTTCGGCTCCTCCGACTGTGGTTGACCTGTATATCATTTATGTTACCTGACATCATTTATGTTACCTGACATATCAACAGTTTATTATAAAGTGAGAGGTACATTTCACAAAGTATTTCAAAATTTTTTTAGTATACAATCAAAATGGGTATGCCTGTTGAGAATGCACACAGGAAATATACATGAGATATAAAAATGTAATTCTATGTACTCTATTACTTAATTTAGTTTCAGGGTTTAAGTTTGAGGGTGGGGGACTAGACAGACAATTGCCCCCAGGAGGTGGGGCAATTTTCTTTAATTATTTTTTTTAAAATCTAATGCCCCATGTTTCTCTGGGGTGGGGGTGGTGGTGGGGGTTGTGGTAATAGCATAATAGACTATGGTCAGAGTTAGAGCAACTCCTAAGGACCTCCAACCTGGAGGGGCCCTTGGTGAATTTATTGGGTTAACTAGTGACTAAACTAATGGGGTTAAGGAGGTAGTGGGGGGCCCCAAATACAAATTTCCCAAGGACCCTGAACAGCTCTGTTAGGTACGCCACTGGATGGTGGGGGTTTCCAATGACAAGTGCATAAGATCCAGGTCTCATACAAAATTACAAGGAAAATCCATAATCTGAGGTCAATTACTGTATTGGGAAAATCTGCTCTCCACCACTTTTACAGGATCCACAAATTTGACAGAAATTTTGATTGGACTTGAAATCCACACTTGTTTTTTAGGACCAAATCTGTTGATCTGTAAACCTATTCACCCTCCTCTTTTCTGCCTCATTCACATCTCACATGTAGTTGTACTGTATAACTCGTACATGTACTGTACATTTTTACATGGCATAAAATAGCTGTATATGGCAGATGAATGGCTTTGATTCCAGTCTGGAACTCATGGCTCATGCACACAATCTGAATTAAACATTTTTCTTTAATTCACAAATTAGCTCATGAATAAGTTGTCTCTATTTTTGCACATGTTCTCCAAGTAATATTTGTTGGCAACATTTTGAAAAAATTATAGATCATAGAAAGACCATGAGAATAGAAGTACTGTATACTTGTATTTTTATGCATATGCACTTGTCTAATGAAGAAACAATTATTTAGATTAGATACAAGTGTTAAAGTTTGGAGGAATTGAAAAATTGATCTGCTTGCTCTTCTTTACACTGGATTTGTCTCTGGTTTATTTCTTTTGTTTAGTAGAGCTGTTTTGTTTTCTTTCATGATATCTGCTCAAAGAACATTTTGAGTGAATATTAAAACTGGGATGGATAGACCTTGAAGAGTATAGAGAATCCGAGATGTGCTCATGTCAGGCATGCCTGCAAGTACACAATGCCACTCGACATTAAATAGATTTTTTAGAATGCCATCAATTACTCTACGCTATGTCTTGTTTGGTATCATGTGATTTTGATAAGCCAGATAATGTTTTTAAATAGTATTTTTAGAATTTAAATTTTAGAACACTCCACAATCTATGACCTATAACTGAATATGTTACATTATTCTTGTTTGTGGAGAACTCAAAATGTTCTGCAATCTTAGCGATAAAGCAGTTTTTTTAGAATTTTGAGATCCCACTTTTTAGTGCAGGTTTGTCGTGGTGCTTGCTAGGGAGCTTAAGCAAGCTAGGACGACAACGGCAATCTAAAGTTTAGTATTTAGCAGAAACTACGAATCATTTACGTAGTATTGAATAACATC
Organism: Paragorgia papillata; assembly: GCA_035771165.1. Classification (NCBI taxonomy): domain Eukaryota; kingdom Metazoa; phylum Cnidaria; class Anthozoa; order Scleralcyonacea; family Coralliidae; genus Paragorgia; species Paragorgia papillata. The sequence continues at coordinate 1,462,270 of JAWNZC010000349.1, forward strand.
CGTTTCACGAGTTAACGTCGTCCTGAAGTCTGAAGACGTGAAAATGATCTGAATAACGTTGTATGTAGAACGGGGACGGCGTTAGGATTACTCTTGGGACTAAAAATTATTCATTTTCTTTGTTGTTTGAGAAAAATTCTATTGTATTAAGGACTTAGGACGTTGTCCTTGACGTTCGCGTTGTATCTGCATAAGCTCCCTACTGTATCATTGGTTTTTGCGACTTATTTTTGGAACATAAAGCGTCCTACATTTGTAATAATTTGTTTTAATTTAAGGATCATTTTCACTCACGTGATTGGTAGCCCCGTAACCCGTTGGGGGTTGTTGGAACAATACGAAATGTTTGAATAAGAATAGAGTTAAATTCCCATAGGATAAAGATTGTGCACCAATACGGCTGCTATTTTATTGTTTCTGTGCACCAATAATTAACTGTGGTTTATTAACTGTACATTTAGGAGCACATTTGATGATGGAGTACAATCATCTGACTGGTGTTTGTCACAAGAAGTATTTGAAAGTTCTTCGTTCAAAATATCTCTATGTGAAAGGATTGTGACATATGTGAAGAATGGTATTACTTTCCAAGAAGGTAAGTTTTTAAAAAAAAACACATACATCTATGATTAATTGCTAATGAGAGCAACAAATTTGTTCTCTGAGGTGCACTGGAAATAATCATGTTTATATAATATGCAGAAAGGAAGGATAAAATAATCACAAAGTGGCCAATCAAATCAAATACTTGGTAAATACAAATTGAAAATAAGAAACGGGTGGTGAAGCATTAGTCAAGGGTGTATAGTATTATCTTTAAGTGTGAAGCAGTAGAAAACAAGAAAATAAATCAATAAAAGTGTTTAATAGTCCCTAATTTTAGGTATAAATAAAGTAGACATTGTAAGAGCTTGAAAAGCTTTTAACAAATTACAACAGAAAAGCATTTGTCTTTTTAACTTTGCAAGACACAACAGCTTATTTGGGATAATCTCAACCATGCTTTTTTTTGTGACTTTTTTTGTGTTGTTTTTAATGGGTGCAGTGTCTGAGAATTAATAGACATTAGATTTCGCGGACTTGCTTTTTGCGCTCGTAAAATCTATTTGGATTTTGGCTTCCTGCATTCCTTCCCTACTTCGCCGTCGCCCTGCCGATAGAAAATCCTGTATATACGCTCTTGCTTAAATTGAATCAATTAAAATTCACCGAAATCTTAAATAACCGTATGCCCTAATTTCATCTTACAACCCCTTCTTTCCAAAAGTCTTGGTTGCCCTTATGCCAGGTTATACTAGATGACTCTATTGGTGTCTTAAAATTAGTTTTTCAATCATGTTCTCTTTGCTGCAGGGCTGAAAATAACGTTCAGAACCACGCCGTTCAAATGACCGGTTTTTGTTAAATTTTCGCTGGTCATCTCACGATTTTGGCTAGTGACCGTCCGTTATTTCGAGCTCTGCTTTATTGCTAATCCCATTATTATACATGCAGTAATGATCGTTCTCTTAGTATTAGCTTTCTTTCTCTGTAGATGAAGACACACCAGCCGATAAAGATGCCACACCAAATATCCCAGAACCAAGGATACCATATCCACGAAAATCAGATTTATCAATTGAGGATCAAAACTTTTTTTATGAAACATATAAAGAATATATTACTGGGAAAGAAGTTGTTGAGGAAAATGTTGATCGTCTGCAGGTATTAAAGACTACCGTGCAGGAAAAACTCTTTATTTACTTGATTAGCGCCACGGCGATCTTTAAATTTTTAGAGATTTAGATGCGCTGTTTATTTGAAGGCGCTTCTTAAAAATAGGTACGCACAGCGTACATGCGTCTACTGGCTTTTAAAGGTGCTGCGTGTTACACGGTGGCCCTGATAACGAGTTTACTGGTCGTTCGTTACATCACGTGCTTGGGATCTGTGGCTCACGATCGGAAATGGCGGCTGTCGAGGCTCGCGAAATACGGGCTGACCCGTATTAGCTACGCATGCGTAGAACGAATATCTTGCGTGTAAACGTCGTCAATACACGGCCGACAGGCTGCACACTTCAGCGAGGACACCCCGAGCTCAAAGTCAAACATCTCCGCTCAAAATTGTCGCTCGACCATAATTCTTCCACGAGCGCATAGCACGAATGTTGGGCTTGCCATAGAATACGGTTTGTTGACAATTCGTGGAGTTTTCGCGATGTACGAAGCCATTACCCTTCTCAAATTCATCAGTTTCAAATGTCCTCAGAACTCACTTGAGCCAGCACGCACGTGGACTGCGAACTGCCCCATGAAAGTGGCCGATTTTCTATGCGATTTCCGATCGTGTGACGAAACATAAGGGCCGTTTACAGTATACGAGAGCCGATAAGACACGGCTTACATAAGACGCGCCTTACATAACACGCGAACTGACCCATTTATACGGCGTTTCTGAACAAACCGCGACTTGTGTAAGACACGAACATAAGTCTTTATAGAACCTTTTATACGAATATTTCGCGTCTTATGTAAGGCGCGTCCTGGGTAAGCTGCGTCTTATCAGCTCTCGTTTAAATGGCCCTATAGTCAGTGTCTCAGTGATATAGAAACATCCATGCTGCTGACATAGCGTATAGTTGCGTAAACACAGCCTGTAGACGCAAGAATCGTAACATTTGTAAGTGACAACAAGCAAATATTACAACAAAATTTTAAATATTATTTACTCTCAGTTTTTGTGGCGAGAAAAAAACTCTTGTAATTGTATGTTAACCCTTTCATTTCGTTTCATTCGCATTGTTGTTGCGGAACAACGTTATCTTTTTACTCTGTCTAACGCCAGACGATTTTACTCGTCAAGGGGAGAAGTCTTGGAAAGCCATGCATGAAAGGTTTAATATTAGTAGCGGCGGAAGAAGTTTAACTTTGACTTTCTCTCAGGAAGTTTTCAGTAATTTGTAGGCTAACCCCCTAGCTAAGCTTTCCTGCCCCGCCAGTCGCCACCCTTCATGGTAATATAATAATTAATAAAAAGAATATATTTCCGAGGCTGGTGTAGATTGAGTTGTGCCGTACGTGCTTCGATTAAGTGCCCCACTGTTGTGAATGAATTTCATGCGCCGTATTGTTTAATATTTTTGTTCTCAAATGTAGCTTGCATTGCAGCCGAGGGCCTCCAAACAACGCCTACAAAGAAAGTTACGCTTAATCGAGTAAATGCGGTACTACTCTGGTATAGCCATTAAGTATTGTTTTTTAACCCGAGATTAAAATATTTCTGACTTTAATAGAATCTTATGTGGACACTGAGCTCAGAGCAAGATGAGTTTTCAATATTTCTTCAACAACATTCTTTACTATTAAAAGATGAATATAACTTTATTCAGCCACAAGTTAAAGAAACTATACTGGTCAGTTTCTTAAGCAAACCATTCGTCTGTTCGTTCGTTCGTTCGTTCGTTCGTTCGTTCGTTCGTTCGTTCGTTCGTTCGTTCGTTCGTTCGTTCGTTCGTTCGTTCGTTCGTTCGTTCGTTCGTTCGTTCGTTCGTTCGTTCGTTCGTTCGTTCGTTCGTTCGTTCGTTCGTTGTCCCACGTGGTGTTTTTCCGATGAATTTTAATTTATTTACTAATTCTTTTTATTTTATATTTGTGTTACAAAGAAATTACTAGAGGACCAGAAAGCTTGTGTTCAACAACACTTTGCTGTAAGTTGACTTTAACCTGCTTTTAGTTTCGTTAATCTTTTAGTTTTGATAATTGCCTGGGTTCTTGTAGGCTCTATTCTAACAAGCGGGTGCTGTCTGATTTGCTTTATTGCGAACTTGACGCCGAATGATATGACTAACCTCAGGGGTCATTCTTGTGGCTGGAGTGGTGGCCAAAATTACCCGCCCAAAGGAAAATAGTGTTATAAAAAATCTATTAAAAATGCAAATTAAAGTACGCTTATCAGAGAAGAAATTATAATTGACAAAGAAATTTCTATGTTATGAAAGAGTTTTTGGAAGAGAACCAGACACTTGAACTTGTTTTAGCCACCCTTGTTAATGAAAACATACTCACAACTTGAAAACAATTCGGAAATAGACTAGAAATCAAAATCTTTGTTGTTTTCATACACTTTGAGATATTGTATATAGAAATTCAAATCAAATATAAATCTTCTAATGGAACTTTGTTGGGTTCTAAAAACATTCCTGGGACATTGAAAAACTTTCAGACATATAGATGGCTCATTAATTTTGGCCACCATTGTGCAACAAATATCTAATATTCACTGATGAGAGCTTGATTAGAAAACAAATACCAGCAGTCAGATAGAACATTCGTTGTGAGCATAGATAATGGAAGGGGAACTGGATAGGAAACTTAAAACGATGTTACGAAACCGGAAACGATGTTTGCACAACTTGCTATGGTAAGTATAAGCGGCTAATGCACCTAACGGGTGGTCCCACATGGTTAAAACCAGACACTTCTCAACTCAAAAGTGATATTACAGTATCGTTTAATTTCAGCAATAGCTGATCGTGACCATGTGGGACCACGCGTTAGGTACATTAGCCGCTTATAATTACCATAGCAAGTTGCGCAAACATCGTTTCCGCTGTCGTAACATTGTTTTAAAGTGCATATGAACCCTACACAGTTTTTAGTTCCCTGTTTAGAGGGCGAAAAAACAGTTGTAAAGTTATTTGAACATTGGCAAAAAGTCCTATTCGCTGGAAATTGCCGCAAATGTTATTTGGTCAATATTGGGACTGGAACTACTTGATGTGACGTCATTTCCTCATTAACAATGGAATTAATGAGGAAATGACGACCAAATCAAGAACTGTAAAATAACTTTACAACTGTTTTTTCGCCCTCTAAACAGGGGGAGGGTTTATATGCACTTTAAGTTTAAACCTATCCAGTCCCCTTTCCATTATCTATGTTGACATGTTGTGAGCATTCGTTATTTTTGTCGAACATTCTAACATGTGACATTTTAGCTAATTGTCATGCATCGCTTGCCACATCTTGGAAGCTACGTTTCTATTGGTCGAAATTTACGTAAGTTGCGAACATTGATCTCCTGGTGGGCGGAAGGAAAGGAACGCGGGTTCACACAAAACCCACCAGCCAGAATCGAGCCCATATAGGGTTTTTGTTTAACTATTGCGAGTGTTATTAAGTTAACTCTTATATAGTTTTGTGATTGCACTGCGTAACCTAGTGATCAATTTTGCGGAAAATTTTATACGTTTGTAAAATTGTATGACGTCAGGACGTAAAAAAACAAAAAATTACCAAGAAATTTACATTTTTTTTCTCACAAAATGATTAATATACTCTCTTTCAATACTCGTTTCTTAAAGAATTTCACTACATTTAACACAATTTGTTTAGTGTTATAATGATTCACCTTTTGTTTTTTACTCAAATGTTTTCCGAAACACTTCTCACAAGGCTGTCAATTTTCAAAACGATTACCGAATGAAACTCAAGAAATTGCAGAAAAAAGATACGATGTAGAAAACACGAAAAAGTTTTTTTGTGGCTAAGGTTTATTATTGCCATAGTAACAATCATCCAAAAGTAAATAAATGTTAATCTTACCGCAGAGTTTCATGAGCATTTATCACAAGAAAAAATGCTAAGCTACCCAAAGTAGTGTACATTAGTGTAGAGCAAAGTGAAAAGGTGGTAAATTGGTGAGAATAGTTTTTATAAATTATCTTAGTGATGATATAGAGCGAGTTCAGAAGCGGGCACTTTCCATCGTGTATCCAGGATCCGAATACGAGGACTTACTGGTTGAAAGCGGACTGTCAACTCTCTATGAGAGAAGAAACTATGCGAGCAACAAATTTTTTAACCAGATTTTGAAAGAACCTAATCATAAATTAGCTAACCTTATTTCAAACGTCAATGGGACATCTAGTTACAATTTGAGACATGTTAAGAAAATTCATATTCCTACATTTAAAACAGAACGTTTTAAAAAGTCATTTTTAGTAGCAAGTAGTCTTAATCTTAATAAGTAATGATAGTGTAGCTTTTTCCTTGTAAGATTATTTATATCCAATTGTATTATTTCTCTTTCATTTATTGTAATCACCATGTAATTCAGTGTTTTTACTGCGAATTGTGTGACTATTAAACTATCTATCTATCTATCTATCTATCTATCTATCTATCTATCTATCTATCTATCTATCTATCTATCTATCTATCTATCTATCTATCTATCTATCTATCTATCTATCTATCTATCTATCTATCTATCTATCTATCTATCTATCTATCTATCTATCTATCTATCTATCTATCTATCTATCTATCTATCTATCTATCTATCTATCTATCTATCTATCTATCTATCTATCTATCTATCTATCTATCTATCTATCTATCTATCTATCTATCTATCTATCTATCTATCTATCAAATTTATGAATACTTACTCAAACACAGGCTAATTAATACTAGACAATCCGGATTCCGCTCGCTGCATTCAACTTTGACGGCATTACTTGATATGACTAATCAATGGTGTTTTAATATTGATAAAGGAATGGTGAACGGTGTAATATTCCTTGATTTAAAAAAAGCATTTGACACCATTGACCACAAAATATTGCTGATGAAATTAGCATGTTATGGCTTGAAAGAGTGCAGTCTTGAGTGGTTTAGATCCTACTTGTCTAATAGGACACAAATTTGCCATGTTAATGGGGTTTACTCCAATGAAGAATTAATTTCATGTGGAGTTCCCCAGGGTTCCATTCTGGGTCCGGTCTTATTTTTACTTTATATAAATGACCTACCCGAATGTTTGGAACGTAGTGTTGCAAGACTGTTTGCTGATGATACAAATATGACTTTCACAGGCTGCAATTTAGAATCAATTCAAGAAGAAATGAAGGTTGAGTTAGACAAAATTTTCAAGTGGCTTTGTGCTAATAAGCTAACATTAAATGTCTTAAAAACTGATTTTATGTTAATTGGTTCTCGACAAAAATTGGCGGCCCTCGGGGGTTCAGTTGCATTCTCAGCAAACGGTGTTTCATTAAGCCAAGTTCGCTCGGTGAAATGCTTGGGGATTGACGTTGATGAAAATATATCATGGAGAAACCATATTCATGGTATCCGTGGAAAAGTTTCCCCCCAGATTGCTACTCTAAGACGTGTTAAACCCATTTTCAATAAAAAGAATCTGGTGTTACTTTATAGAGCTATTGTAGAAGTACTATTTCAAAAACGAGTTCAAGTGTTTGATCACGGTATCAAAACACGAGAAAGCTAATGAATCTCGAGGGGCGAAGCCCCGAGAGATTCATTAGCTTTCGAGTGTTTTGATACCGTGATCAAACACGCAGAACGAGTTTTTGAAATGGCTTCTCAAATGAAAGACAATGAACCAATGAGCCACCGTTGTGGGACTTGTGGATGTTTTGTGATACAATTTTACTCAATCGTATCGTGTTTCCTGTTTAATTAACATAAATGAAACCCTAGTGTTTGATGAAGAAACAGATCAAACACTAGTGTTTGATGCAGTGCTTTACCGTGTTTCACAGCCCATTCACGTGACGGAATGGAGCTGTCTAATTGAGTAAAATTCTCATGAATTATTAATGAATTTGAGAACCATATTTCATTTACTGCTCTATAGTTTGGGATAGCATTGGAGAAACATTGGACAAAAGTTTACAAATTTTACAAAATAGAGCAGCTCGTGTTATTACAGGGGCACATTTCTTGAAATCATCCTCGCTAATTTTGGAGGAACTTGGCTGGATGAATATTAAAGAAATGAGATATAGGCAAAAGGCCATTATGATGTATAAAATAGTGAGTGGCATTGCACCAACATACCTATTGGATATATTTAAACATTGTGATGGCCTAAATGCTTATAATCTCAGAAGATCTAAAATAACTTTTGAGCTTCCTAATAATAGAACAGAGTATTATAACTCAAGTTTTGCCTTCACTGGTGCAAAACTTTGGAATTCTCTGCCGGACGAAATAAAAGAGGCATCGTCATTACAAATATTTATCAAAAAATTGGAGTCAACTATTATCTGTGCCAACTAGATAATTACCATTTTGTTTCAATTGATTGTAAATAATGTAAATATGTATTATAAACTATATCACGGCTTTTAGGAAGAACAAATGTATTTTTATATACAATTTGATAAAACTACCGTGTATAAATAAATATTTCAATCAATCAATCAATCAATCTATCTATCTATCTATCTATCTATCTATCTATCTATCTATCTATCTATCTATCTATCTATCTATCTATCTATCTATCTATCTATCTATCTATCTATCTATCTATCTATCTATCTATCTATCTATCTATCTATCTATCTATCTATCTATCTATCTATCTATCTATCTATCTATCTATCTATCTATCTATCTATCTATCTATCTATCTATCTATCTATCTATCTATCTATCTATCTATAACAAAATACTGACGTTTCCGCGAACGGAGCCCTTCATCAGAGTCAATACTTGACATTTTTGCATCTCATTAATTACAGTTTGCTTACCTCCCCAATATTTGATTGGCTATTTTTATCTACCGTACCGTTTTGGATTTTTGGATATATATAATCCCTGTTTTATTTCATTTCATCATATTTCACTCTGATCAAGGGCTCCGCTCAAAACGTCAGTATTTCATTATAGAAACTATTCTCGGCAGTTTACCACCTTTTCACTTTGCTCTATCTATAAAACACTGCCTATGCGCAGCACTCGACTTTTTTACATTTATAGTCTAATTTATAGTTAGACATAATATGTAGAAATCTTAGCGAGCCATTGCGGTGCCCTGAAAGTTAGCTGCGCGCGCAGCTAATTTCAAACCGCTTTATATTCTGTGTGTGATTTCGTTCGTTCGTTCGTTCGTTCGTTCGTTCGTTCGTTCGTTCGTTCGTTCGTTCGTTCGTTCGTTCGTTCGTTCGTTCGTTCGTTCGTTCGTTCGTTCGTTCGTTCGTTCGTTCGTTCGTTCGTTCGTTCGTTCGTTCGTTCTGGTTTTGAAGTATTCTTCCGATGGTTATTTGAAAAATAATTATATGATGTATTGTGACTGACATTAATACATTTATACGTGCCAAAAAGAAACAACATTTTTTTCTTTTTTAGCCGTTCTACACATTATTTCAAACAGTTGGCCTTTCTACTGGCGCTGTTTTCCCAAGCGATCCTATTCTTTGTTATACTCGCACATTAAAACAAGCAGTGGTTAGTTTTTGTATGAGTTATTTATAACGCACATTTGTCACATGTATAGTGTCAAATGCTGACACGCTTTAAGGTGGCTCGACAGTCTAAATCACAAGAAATTATCGTTTTTCCCCATAAAACGTTTTGCACATGTCCAATGAGCTTCATTTTAGTTCATTGCATAGCTCTAGTGGTGGTCTTGATAAGTTTTGCACCTTCAAAGTTTACCTAAGCGAAGAAATCGTGTTTCCAGTAAATGCAGAAAACCTAATTTGCATAAAATCCGTCGCCGTTGCTACAAACACAATTTCTCTAGATACGCAAGCGCTTACAAGTCTATAAATATTTTCAATAATCAGGACCACCACTAGAGATGTGCAATGAACTAAAATGAAGCTCATGAGACCTGTGCAAAACGTTTCATTAAGAAAATACGTAATTTCTCATGATTTAGACTGTCCGGAGCCACCTTAACCCGACTGAAGAATTTTGAATAGTACAATAAATAGCATGATTGTTACGATTACTTTGGAATCTGCCCGTTTTATTTTTCCCTAAACAAAAATACGTCTTTTTTTGTTTCGTATGGAAAATGCCGCGTGATTAGTCTAATTGTCTGCTGCATACCATTATATTTTTAGGGACAGCCTTTGCTAACTTTGACACATTTAGAAGGAAGCGAAAGATCGCTTCTTAGAAACCGCGAAGATGAAGATGAAGAACATCTCTTTTTTCAAACTGAGGTACCGTATGACTACACTTTCATACAAACATACAATAGGAAGGTTGCCCACCCAATTATTTCCAAAACCATACACCTTATTCATAAAGATGACTCAATTTATATTCTTTTATGTACATTTAAATTAGCATTATAAACCTCATTATTGTGTTTATAATTGAAAAGAAGTTTTACTAATGTAAATGCATATAAAAGAATATAACTTGGCGGCCATCTTTATGAATACGCTGTACATTATAGTTATCTCTCAAACTCATTAATAATTCTTCAATAAATCAATCAATCAATCAATAATTTATTCAAGGTACCTATGATCTATTTAACAAAAATTAAAAATCAAGGTCCTTGCAGGAGAATCCAGAGGTTAGCCCTATGTGAGGATCCCTAATTAGCCATTTAGTAATTAGCCAATCAAAAAAAGATATTTGGTCATGTGCATGAGTTTTGAAACCCGGCAAATGTCGCGCAAACTGAATTCATAATTAAGAAATCAGATAATAAACGGCGCAAACAAAGGACCATTTATTCCCACATTTCTTAATTTTAAATGAGACATTCAACATGAGACCATTGGGTACTAATATACACATGCATTTTCTAATATATGAATCAATATCACAAACTCCCTCCCAAATTCTACTACAGTAATAGGCGATTGAGAAGCTATTTCATAAACGAGTGGGAGTGTTTTACCAGGGGTTACAAACACGAGAGGACTATGAAAATCACGAGGCCGTTAACGAGTAATTTTCATTGTTCTTGAGTGTTTGTAAAACATGAGAGAAAAATGAAAATCACGAGGCTGCAAGCTGAGTGATTTTTATTGTTTTCGAATGTTTTACAAACACGAGAGAACATTGAAAATTACGAGGTAATAGGCCGAGTGATCTTTGTTGTTCTCGAGTGTTTGTAACTCCTGGTGAAACACGATACATTACACGATACATTACATTGAACATTAATTAGTCAGTTACTGTTTAAGTGTCTTAATCGAGGAGTGATCATTGTATATGCAAACACAAGACGTCCATTTCTCCATTTTCTGTTTCTTTTTAAAAAAAAACAAGACTAAGCAAGATAAGTCCCGTTGTCATAACCATGTTTGCATGGTTTAGTTCACTTCACTTCACTTCACTTCACTTCACTTCACTTCACTTCACTTCACTTCACTTCACTTCACTTCACTTCACTTCACTTCACTTCACTTCACTTCACTTCACTTCACTTCCCTTCACTTCACTTCACTTCACTTCACTTCACTTCACTTCACTTCACTTCACTTCACTTTACTTTACTTTACTTTACTTTACTTTACTTCAATTCATTTCACCAATATTTCTTTAAATAGCTGTCTCAAGACTCGATTGCGTGTGATTTCTCTAGTGAACATGGTGTTCACTTTGTGTTATCCGCTGACGCGTTGCAGACTCTTATTGACAATCATCAACCTTATTACGATAAAGACTGGGAATTACCAATCACTGTTGTTGATCATTCGAACAGTAAGTTTGCCAGTGTTGTATAAAGACGCCTCTTTTCAATTCATCGCAGAATACTTGCATCATAATTAAAACTCAGAACGAAACAAACAAATACCGCGCGAGTTATTACTCGGGCTACTGTGGTAGGCCGAGTCTAGGTTTCGGCTCGGGATTTTTCTCCTTCACGATTTTGCATGCATGTTATGCATGCACTTTTTATTTCCGCTGCTATTCATACTTGTGGTGAATTGTTAGTCGTGAGCCGTCTGCCTGAGTGAGGCCGTGAGGCGTGTGTTATATATTAAAGTTCTTTGCTCCTTTCGCTTTTGGAGTAAGTTGGACAAAAAGTTTAACAGCTTTGGCTTTTGATCAACAGTGATGTGGCTGTCGTAGTGACAACTCTCTTGATCGTAAATAAGTTTACCCTGTGTGAAGTATGCACCACATTCATCCTTCGATTCAGGCTCCGGGCACTTGCCAGTATACGTAGCCCGAGTGAACGCCTGACCCAGGCGTCTTGTTTTTAATTAGATGCAAGTACTCGTAGCAAGCTGCAAGCCAGTTCCTGCGATTACTGGAAAAGAGGCTTAAGCCCGATACTTTCTGTTTGTATAAACATCACTCTAAAGATGATATTCAAAATAACTTCGTAAGTTTATGCGAGTTTGAAAACAAGTTGTTTAGCATATAAATCGTAAATATAACTAGAGGACGACGCATCTTGGTATAGGGCAATCAACGATTCTCGGATGAATAAAAGATTTGCCCAACCCCAGCACTATAGGTATATACGAAATTACGAATGATATAAATAATAGACGAAGTCGAGGTTATTATTCACCGATATTCACTGAGCCTGAGGCGAATAATTGTTTTAATTACTTTTAGGAACAGCAGTTTTTTTAAATTGTTAGTTTCCTCTTCTGTCACATTGACAAATCGACTGGCGGCCATGGCGAGCCGCGGTCTCGAATTTGTACGGTTCCATCTGTTTACACGGCGAAATAGGACGAATTCGAGGCCGGTCTCAGATTCGTCCGGTACCGTATAAACGTAACCTTAGTCCGAAGTAGCTCGACCAATCAGCGCGCGCAATTTTCTATAATCACCTGCATGTGTATATTTATACTAAAAATCATTATATTGTAACGTAAACGTCTTAAGAATTAGGACATGTGGTAATCCTTTAAAATGTACTTGTGGTTAAAACATGAACCAGGGAATCACAAAAGAAAGAGTGTGGTATTCAGTTCCAAATTTTTAGTCCTTACTACATGTTTTCTTACTATAAATTATTCTTTCGCATAAATTAGTTATTCATGATTTGACAAAGTTGCTTTCTGTGAATGAACACTATAGTGGACATTATAACCCATTTAGTATCAATCAGCTACTTTAGTACTCTGGCTAGTAACGCCGGGAGATTTTACTTGTTAATATATATATAGAACCCCTGGTACTCTCAAGGATTAACAATCGTTGTTTTCACTTTGCAGGTTGCAATGAAACTAATCCAGGTTGTTTAAAAACTGTCGTGATTGATGATCCGCTGCCTCCGAAATCAATCACTCCCAAGGAAATGAACGTGATGTACTACCAGCGTGAGGTTTGTCGACGTTTGAGGAATAGTATTGATAGAAATGACGAAGCTTTAGCACAACAGCACACCTCGAGTAATTCAACCAACGGGACCAACGAAATGCAGGAGTTAATGGGCATTGAGGATGGCGTAAAGATGGAAACGAAGCAGAGAAACAATTCTCAAACAACGAATGGGGATCTTCGACGTTTAACCGAAAAGGAAGACCATCGTGATGAACAAACTACGAAATTTGAACATTCTTTTCAAAAACCTGGCAAACATTGTAATTCACCTGCCACCGAATCTAAGGAACCAACCGTTGCTAGTGGTGACGTTAAGCACCTGTGCAACAGTCAGAATGATAGCAAGGATAAGCAGAACTCTGAGAAAAACGACTTTTCTTACAGTCTCTGGACATTTGGAAATTTGAAATTATTGATTCGCTCATCTGAATGTGGTATGTTGTATCAATCAAACAAAGGAGGAAAAGGTTCTTTGCACCCAGTCAACGTTTATGTTAAACCAGAATACCAACTAATGTTTGGATACGAAAAAATGACGTCAAGCGAGGCGTCAAGGTGGTGGATGAACTGCTATATTAATCCCGATTCTTTGTGTCTATGTGCAAGAGTGGATCCAGTCTCCTCGCGGTTGTTACGGGTGGATGTCTTAAGTCAAGCAGCGATTGTAAAGTTATCGTCTTTCAATCCCGCTCAATCAATGAAAATGATCCACAGTATTCTCACTCGATTAGAAAAGCTTTTGGAACCTGGCAAGTATATTTTATCGCACTCTTCTAGTGATATGCACACGTGTGTTTATGAACGCGTGAGTGACAAGGATGGATGTGAACCGAAGAAAGCTTCTTATGATCTTCACGCATGTCATAGCCGCAACCACGAGATTCTCGTCAATTACGAGAAGCATGTCCCGTGGGTACCAATTGATCCCAATATGCTCCTGGATTGGCACATTGTGCATCGTCGCCTTCCCATGACATTTACTGCTGTTTCCAACGAAGAGCTAAAGAAACTAAAAGGCATGCAGAAAAAACAAGGGAAGAAGAACAAGAAAAAGAACAAGAAACGCAATGGAAAGAAGACGAGAGAAATTAATGTAAACGAGAAAGCATCTGAAAACCACAAATTTGTTAAGGATAGGAACATGATTTACAAAAACCGACTGAGAAACCGAAATAAATCAATGTACACTGACTGTCCAGTTGGTGGTTTGAAAACTGGCTGCACTGATGTAAAGACAGACGACGGAATTTCTGAACGATTAAGAAGTAAATCTAAACCAATGACCTATGATGATATTGAATTTGACTTCTGATGACATAGACATTTGCTTGTAGAATATAATCTCACAAATATCGTAATAGTACATAAACGTTGTTTGATACTACAAATACTCTAATTACGAAAGAATAAACAGGATGGTATGACGCTACATGTACTATTTAATACAGTTTGGTATATATTTTTTGTCAAGTAGTTTCTTTTTTGTTATCATTTATTGATTGATTGATTGATTTGATTGGTCGATTGGTTTTTGTCAAGTAGTTTATTTTTTGTTATCATTTATTGATTGATTGATTGATTGATTGATTGATTGATTGATTGATTGATTGATTGATTGATTGATTGATTGATTGGTCAATTGGTGTTCGATATCACGTGTTAACCCTCCCTGCTTTGGGTACCCTTTACATAGTAATTTACCCTGGCTAAAACTAGATGATTAATTCATCAAGGTAAAATTTTCATGGCAGTCAAAGTGTTAATTGGTTGACAGTGGTGAAAAGAAAAGGAAAGACAGGAGAAAAATCGAGCAGTCCGCTGTAAGACAAAAAAATAAAGCAATATTATGTCAGAGAAACTGACGATGTTGCAATTGACATTTTGACAGATGATGAACAGTAAATTCAACCGAATCACCGTCTCGCCACGAGTTTTGCGTGCTGACATTTCGCTTATTTATAAGGGCATTTGCATCTTTATTATAAATACATACTTACAGTCAAACCGGATGTTCTTGGCCGCACGACTTTGCAATATTGATAGGAACATTGCAATTAGCAAGTTGCTAAAAATTCGTATTTTAAATATCGAACTTCATATATGAAGTTTTGTTGAAAGTCAGAACAACTAACTCTAAGTACACTTCATGTTATGCGAAGTTCGATATTTAAAATGCGAATTTTTTAGCAACTTGCCAAGGAGTCGCCGTGTATCGTATTGCAATGTTCCTATCAATATTGCAAGGTCGAGCGGCCAAGAACATCCGGTTTGACTGTAATATGAATTATTTATCGCAGTTCTCAAAACTTCCGGTATAGCAAAGTTGTGACGTCACTATATATGATCTAACGCCCGCTTTTGAAGCCTGGGAACTAGTTTAATCGCGACGAAGAAACGACGAAATCCAGTCTTTCTCTTTCCTTTTGTTGGATTTTAAAATAATTCGCGATATTTGTGAGATAATACAGTTATGGTTGATTACAGAATGATTACTAAGGACATTTATTAAACGTCTGATGATACTTTGGGAGAAGAAATTGTGTAATTTGCAGAGATGTTTTCACTGAATGGATTCAGTGCTCAGGTGAGACTGACTGTCAGGCACATGGCTCTTTCAATTTTATAAAGCCGAAACTCAAGGCATTTTATGAGTGCAACAAAAATTAAAAACACCGTTACATGGTATAAACTTGTTACTACTTTGTTTTAAGCTTTCTGTAATCTTTTGTTAAGTAGTTGGCTATATAAACCTATATGGGAACAAAGAAAACCTATGATTTTATTACAGCATGTACGATATATTACGTCATAATAAGCGAGATAACAAGTAAAATCGAATATATATAAGCTTAAATAAGTAGACCCAAAAGTTCAGCTAGACTGTTTATGTTGATCTAACTTTCTGTTTTAAAGATGATTGGTCTGTACTCAGCTCCATCAGACCAAGGTTTACAAGTTTGAGCACAGAACCTGAGGACTATAAAATTATGTTGAGTGGGACACAGAGGCAAATTATGGTGAAACAACCATGAGAGATAATTTACTATTATTTATTGAAAATTTCTTCTTTCTGATTGGTTGAAATATATCCCAGTTAATTCTGTTTAATGCTTAAAATTTCTGTTTAATGCTTTACAGGCCCGTAAATGAAATTTTTGAAATTAACCAGTGCCTAAAAAAAGTGGTTAGGGTTAGGGTAGGTTTTTGGATTTAATTATACAGTACAGTGAAACCTGAGTTTTGCGACCACCCCAGGTGCCATGTAAAAGTGGTCGTTAAGGACAGGTGGTCGTTCCGACAGGTAGTGATGTGATGTCATAGCAGCCATTTTGGCAGCTCCGCGACTCGTACTGTCGTTCACTTCAGTTTTTGTGCTGTGTTTTTGTTACGTTTCAGATTCAATTTTTGCGCTGGTTTGATCTTGTTAAAAGCTCTTGGCTTTATTTACGATCTTCCAGTAGTATTTTTTAGATGTGAACACTCAGTTTTGTCACTTTCCTTTCCAAGTTAAAAAGCCGTTGTAAAATATACAAACTTGTCGCGGTAAACGATTGTCAAGATCAACTTGTCTAAAGTTAACAAATATTACTCATAGTCATGGTTTTGGATTGTTCAGTCATTGTATTAACTCTCAAACATCAACTAAAAAGTATTTGGCTTTGGCAGGAGAAATTCACACAGATTTTCATCAAATAATGCTCAAAAGAGAAGCAAAACAAGACTAAAATGCGGTAACACGGCAATTGAGCAACACTTCCGGTTTCTTGTTTTCGCATGTGGTCGCATTCGCGTTTGTTTACTATGAAAAAACGGGTATTTCTTTAACGTATTTCGGCAGTTTTACGTTGAGTTGGTCGCTCATAACAGGTAGATATCTTGTTTGGGACACAAAAAAACGGTCGCTGGTCGCGTAAGGCAGGTGGTCGCTCATTGCAGGTATATTTCAACTACAAATCGTCCATGCCAGAAAAAGTGGTCGTATATGACAGGTGGTCGTAAAACATGGGGGTCACAAAACTCAGGTTTCACTGTACTTGTAAAATTGGGAAGTGGAATGTGGAATTATTTTCAAAGAAAATTGGAAAGATATTAAATATATATTTACAACTCAGGGCTTAAAATTTGCAGTATCCCAATATCCACAGGATACTAGATTTTTGTTTTGGATACTAGAAGTCTTAACTTCAGTATCCAATGGGATACAATAAAATTTTCAATAGCGCACATCCACAGAATCTGATGTAACGTCTTACAATGTAACGTAATGTCGTATAATGTAGTGTAATGTCTTAGAATATAATGTAACATCTTATAATATAGCCTAATGTCTTATAACATAGTGTAACATCTTATATAGAGTGTGACGTCTTAGAATGTAGCGTAACGTCTTAGAATGTAGTGTAATGTCTTAGAGTGTAGCGTAATGTCTTAGAATGTAGTGTAATGTCTTAGAATGTAGCATAACATCTTAGAATGGGGGTTAGGAATGAAATGCTGTAAATATAGCCTGGCAAATTTCATTTATGGGCCTGTAAATATAGCCACTGCAAAAATGAAAAAATTATTATAATGTTATTTGACAAATGACATCAATCATCCAAATAATGAAAAAATTACAAATAGTGAGCAGAGCAGATTTCACTCTTCTACATGTACTACATGTACATGTATTTTGAATGAATAAAAAAGTTTGACATTTAAAAGCCCATTAAACTTTGTTGAACTTAAGTCACTGACTTTGACTATTAATAAAATTTTAATGCATGTACTACAGCTGTAAGTATCCTTACATTTCTGAAGTTTGTTATGTGATCCTGTTTTAGGATTTTGCCATTAGACCAAATAAAAAAATATCCCGGTTTCTCAGTTCTCACCAGCGCCCACATCTGAAAATGGTGCTGCATTTTAATTTTTTTAAATATATCACAGATGTACATGTATATTATATTTAATATATTAAAAAATTTTACACCAAGGCCAAGAATTGAGACTCATAATTTATTGAACTGCTTTTATATATAAAAAGTGCCTTTTTAATACAGTACCGGTATATATAATAATGTGGGTATATCCCATTTGTCACTGCATGTATATGATCTGATTTTGAGTTGGGAACAATTAGGGGAAAGAAAAAAGGAAAGTGCATCCCTCATTTACTTTTTGAGTAAGTTCTGATGAGAAACCGGGATACATGTATTTTTTTATTTGGCCTTAATGAGTAAATGGAATGATAGTGAGTGTGATATACTGCAGAGTAGCCTCTTGCCATTTGTATTTAAACAAATTATGTAAAAAATATGATATTTTTATGTGTAAAGATACCAGTGTCAGCTCAACAATCCAATGAAAATTGTGCTTGTTTATCTTCTTTGAGTACAGTAAAAATTGAGCCTTAATTTAGATTGTGTTTGTGTTTGTATTTGTGTAGTGTAACATTGATGAAATAAACAGAATAATACTGTTCAGTTAGTTACTGGTACATGTAACTGTACTTGGTCACGTGAAGATATGGAATTTATCTTCTTGTATTCAATTAAATTAACCATTTCACTACCAACTTTCTGGGAGCTCTCATTGACAAGTAAAATCATCTGGCATTTAACAGAGTAAAATACTAAAGTACGGGAAATTCCATATTTGGAAGTGAAAGGGTTAAGGAGATAAGCTAACCCTTTCACTCCCAACTTTCCAGGAGTGAGGAGCTCTCTCATTGATGAGTAAAATCATCTGGCATTAGACAGAATAATACTAAAGTACGGGAAATTCTGTATTTTGGAGTGAAAGGGTTAAGGAGATAGGCTAACCCTTTCACTCCCAACTTTCCAGGAGCTCTCTCATTGATGAGTAAAATTGTCTGGTGTTAGACAGTAAAATACTAAAGTACAGGAAATTCCATATTTGGGAGTGAAAGAGTTAAACTGCTATTTATGGTAGATCAAACTAGTATTGACAGATTTGCTCATTGTTGGTGGTCTTTTGCATCTCATTATTGATTTGATATTGTAATATATTTTGCTCTGATTGGCTAATTTTTTTGCATCTTTCTATTAATTTTTTATTGTTATTTTTATCTGATTAGCTTATTTTTGGTCACATGATTATCTATCTTACATGTATATACAGTAAGCTCATTGTTTGTTTACACTCTTTACGTTTCTCTCTGATGAAGGGCCTTTGCTCAAAACATTAGACTCCTACAGTATGTTCTCTGTTTCAGCAGTATATCAAACCTTATTATATTTTGATTGTTACAACACTGCCTACACAGTTTATTCCACTGCTTAGTACTGACAGTATCTGAAGACCCTAAGAACATGTAAATTCCATATCATTACAGGTGATCATGTAGCACACAGATTTAAATTTTGGTTGAAGCCAAAAAATATCAAATCAACACAAAGACATGAAATAACACATGTACCAATTTCTATATCTACATGTAGCACAATCTTTATTTTTTTTTAAAAATAACCAAAATACTTATGTATTTAATTTATTTTGTTTTTAAATTGCATATTTATTAGTTGTGGGCATTTTGACTGAACTGTTTCCCCCCCTCTTTTTTGAAGGTGCTGAATAATTTAAGTGAATTATCTGGTCAGTTTTATCAAGTCAAAGCATCAGTTTGGGCTGGCTGTGTGACTTATTCAAAATATTTCAAGAAGAAAGTTGTCTTGGAAAGGGCATCACAGAAACCAGGTGTTAAAGTAAGAAACCAGTACTGTGAGTGTTTGGTATGATAGATGTCTGAATATTTATAACTGGATGTGATTTGAATATCACATAATTTGATTAAATGTATTTACCCTAGAACTTACGAATATTAAGTTAATAAGGTTGTTTACTTCTCTGCGTAAACATTACAGTGTTTATACTGTAGATGCAGCATAGTAAATATATATGTAACTGTAATGGTTGATGTACCTGGATATACAGTACAGGGAGTCAGTATCTGCAGCATTTGCATGTGACAGAAACATGATTTTACTGCATTTGTGATGTACTGTACAGTGCTTATTGCAGTAAGGCTACGTCCACATGTATCCGGATTTTTATGAAAACGCAACTTTTTTTATCCATTTTCAAAAGAATCCATATCCACACGAAAACAGGAAAACGGCGTTTTCAAAAAGTTCCACTTTTGAGACCGTCTTCGGAAAGTTCCATTTTTGATAACCACTTTATCGTTTACATGGACGGAAGGCCAATCCATAACAAAAAAGTTGCTTTTTCAAAAAAATCCGGATATGTGTGGATGTAGCCTAATTGTACTGTACATGTAGAATGTATGCATTGCTGATTTTATGATTTATTGTGATGTTGTGTTTTCAAGGGTTTTTTCCCCAGTTGTTACATGTACATACAGTAGAACTACATTCACTTTTTACCCTGATTAAAAACTATGAGAAATTTGTGGTCAATACACTGATTAATGTATTCAGCCAATAACGTCACAAGATGTCATGAGAATCAAAATAATGCCCTTTATTTTTACGAATTGGTTTTATAGGTATCAACATCTCAACTACCTGGAGCAGAAATATTTAAGTATCTTCCGGATGACTGGCAAAAGTTATGTTCCCCTTTAGCAATCAAACCATCTGCAGCTTCCAATGTTTCATCACCTTGGGCAGTTTCACATTCATCAGCAAAAACATTTTATGAAAATAAACATGGTATCTAAAACAATTTGTAAAACTGAATAATAAATACATTATACAATTAGTCAAATTCATGCCTGGCCATTTGAGCTGAGGCGCGCCCTTGTCACGCGCTTTGAGTCATTGAGATACACATTTTGTTATGCCACCTTGCTTGTTGTGACAACAATGTACTGTACTGTATGTCATACAGTACATGTATATCACGCGCCAGTTTGGAAAAAATGTTAAAAACAACAGCAAACCTTTCTTGAGTGAAGCATAACATCTTATAACGTAGCGTAATGTCTAACAACGTAGCGCAATGTTTTACAATGTAGCGAAACATCTTACAACGTAGGCGTTTTACAATGTAGCAAATGTTTTATAGCGTAGTACGATTTATAAACATAAAGCGTAATGTAATATCTTATAAAGTAGTGTAATGTCTAATAACGTAGCGCCACGTCTTGCAACAGAGCGGATAATTTTATAGCGCAGCGGAACATCTTACAGTACAACGGTGACGTTTTATAGCGTAGCGAAACGTGTTATAACGCGGCGTAATGTCTTATGACGTATCTTAACATTGTCAGCGGAACGTCTTATAGCGTAGCGTGACTTCTTACAATGTAGCGGAACATCTTAAGTTTTGCCATCGCGTGCCTGACTTTAATGCGACGAGCGATGCGTCTCTAAGAAATCATGTACCAGGCTTTCAAATTGTGAAGAAGACAGCTATAGTTTCTGCAGCTTTTGTTGGTGAGGTGTTTGTAAACTGTACTGCAATTCCCAGTGTACTGTAGCCTGTATTGTACTGTTAGAGTACAATATTTTAGATTTAGCAAATTATACTGTAGTTCAAGGTCTTGGTCACTTGATCTGAGTCACAATGCGAAACTGAATTGTGTTATAAATTAATACTGCATACAGTATTAAAAAAATTAACAGTTACAGTACCAACCGTTTCTATATCCTTTATAGGTTTTTCACGTTTTTCACTATTAAAACCAAGTATTGTACCACGATTTCCTATGTTTGCTTCATCTGCACCATGGTTGAGTCAAAAGATCTCAGGTACAGTAGTTATTGAATGCATTACTAGTACGTACTAGAGACTAAACTTATGATTGTACTCTATATTTATAACAGACGTTTGGTAGACGTTCGTCAAGCCATAGAGATCATATAAATACTAGAGGGACATCCTATCTTAATTTCAGCCAACCGCGGGTAACCAATTGAACGCCGCCATCTTGGATTTTTTTGGAGGCAATACATTGGGTGCGTTGGTTGGCAAAGGACTGGGTCTAGTACATTTGCCAACCAATTGACTGAAATATCATAGGTAATGGCGGCTGCCATGTTACCAAATTTTCCCGCCAATGTCCCCTCTAGTATTTATATGATCTCTATGCGTCAAGCTCTACCAAACGTCTGCTACATTACACCAAACTCGCAAACGTACCACATGCACTACATGTATACGTACAACTTATATCTATATTTATATTATTTTGTTTTTATCTAAATACAATACTACATACAGTACATGTACACACTTGTATTTGGATTTTTGTTAAAGCGCCTATGAAACAAAAATTTAGTCAGAAAGAACACTTAAATGATAAAGCAACATTTTTTTGCAGTTTTTCGTCTCCTTGCTTCGTTGTTGAGATATTTTAGGTTGTTTAATATACAATGTATTATAAGTTATTGGAGAAGGTTATGTCTCTTTGCTATTATCAAACTATAATCACTTTAAAATCTACGTGTTTGGTGTTGTGGAGGAAGCATACCCACGTGCTTTCTTTGAATTAATTTGGCTTGATTTTAACGTTGCTTTGCTTTTCGTTTACTGTAGAAATGAATGTACGTTCATTGTACACATATTCTGCAAGACAAATACAAGAATTGGAAGAGAGAGCAAATCACGATACTAATGATCCAGTTGCACAAGCAGAATATTTGAGAGTAAGCTTTTAAATCTTTTTTTTTAAAATTAATTATCTATAATGTTCACATTAATAATCAGCAATTAAGAGGATAATTTTCTCTGTCTTGTGTATACTGTACATGTATTTCGAGAATGGCACTCGAAACAAACATACATATTTAATTACTTCTTCCCACAAGGGGCTTTTCAAGAGCAATTTACATATTAAATTTCAACGAGACCGAGTCGATGGCATATTAAAGGCACTCTAGCAACCGCCATACGGCACATGTCAGACCACGAATCACAGCGAAGACCTAGGTGACATGTTGTTTTTACGGAGGGAGGAGAACCCGGTGAAGAACCCTGGAGGCACAGGAGAGACCAACTAAACTCTACTCACATAAGTCCCAAGCTCGAGAACGGGGTTATTCCCACATGGTCACCCTTCCCGGCAAGTGCTAACCCCGTCCAACTGGGCTTAACATTGGACTGCAGCAGCGAGAGGCAGCGCCGGCCACCCGTAATAGCGCAAAACCTACTAACTTTGCACACTTACAGTACACAACTACTCCACACTATTGATAACAAATTGTGAAGGGATCTCCAAAGTTTTTGGAAAATATGTTTAGCTGAAAGTGTTTAGTATAGTGTTAACATTTGAGTGCCAACTGTAATTTAGGTGATTGTGAATGAAGATCCAAATTATGTGATACGGCGATATGAAAGTGGAAAGTATGCAAGCAATGATTCCTGCTATCGGGAATACCTAAAGGTACGATTGCAATATAATGATCATGTAAGGCTCATGGTTCAGGTTGAAATTTAGAACCCATTTATCAGGGTTTGTGTATTGCTCAGGATTAAAAACGGTGAAAACCACAGTGCTTAAAAGCCGTGCCCTGTTTGGCATCAAAAACGTCGCTTGCTATTAATTCCGCACCAGCAAACGAACGAATGAATTAACTACTACATACAGTGTACTTTGTTGATTAATCTTAAAAGTTGCTACATTTAATATACTGTTTAACAAATAGATTCCATTTTGCCGTTGTCTGTTCAGTTATAGATGCACCGATGACGTCACAACGCGGTAAGAACAAAAAAGTGGCCCACGAGACGCAGTCGAGCTGATGTTCTTACCATGTTGTGACGTCTTCTGTGCATCTATAACTGAACAGACAACAAAAAAAATGGAATCTATTTGTTTATACAATACAAACATTTAAAACGTTTTTATCGAAACTCTTGCCGGATTTTGGGGCAGAAGAAGGAAAAAAGCAAGTCAGTTGACGTGATCTGACGTGTCCATGCGTCTGTCCTCTAATAGATCATGGCCAACAACCAATGAAAACACGCATAGCAACCAGGGTATTGTATAAATTCGAATATATGTGTTTTCCGATTGGCTGATATGAATGCGTTGAAACATCGAGGATTTTGACAGTCATTAGAAAGAGGAAGGTTCACAATAGATCGTTTTCATCTGACGTCACGGCGGCCACATTGGTGTACCGAAACAATGAAATGGTGGCCATATTGATCTACCATCTTTATCTTATGGGAATTTAGCTCTATTCGTATTCAAATATTTCGTATTATTTCACCACTCCAATCGGGTCACCGATCACGTGAGTGAAAACGATCTATATATTCAAGAATTTTTTAGGCTACGCTCTTTAGACTACAAGCTGCTCGCCTGCTCCTGAGAGTCACATGCTTAAACAAATTATGTTTATTACATTTGATTGATTGCAAATTTTCGCAATATGTAAAATGTACATTCATTCCAAACTAGAGCGATTGTTCTCATTCTAACTGGATCCTTTTTTCCACTTATTTTATCAATTCTAGGCATTAGTATTGACAGATCGGGCTAGTGACGAAGAAATAAGTCAGGCAAGTATTAAATTATATATTTCTATATTTGAGTTTATTATAGTTTATATATGTACTGTACTGTATATGACCAGTGCTACAAAGCGGTGCCCTGTGGCGTTCAAAACATCGCGTTAAAAATGTTCCGTCAAAAATGTCGCTTGCTATTGATTCCTAACGAACGAACGAAATCACACACAGAATATAAAGCGGTTTGAAAGTTAGCTGCGCCCGCAAACTAACTTTCAGGGCACCGCAATTTATTGTATTCATAAATACTGTATATAGACAATAACATTGCTTTGAAAAACGCATTTACTATGATGAATGGCGAGAAAGCTCTTAGAAAGCTCTTATATAGAGAAGAACTGTGGGAATCTTAGCAGATTCAGAGTAAGAACAAAAGTGGAATAAAAAGTTTAAAAAATGATGTATTTCGGCAGACAACGTATCAGGTGATACGTTTACTGATAAACAGAAAATGTTGAAATATTTTTTTTGATTACGTTTTATGCAGGCCACTGGAAATATGTCTTTTTCTTCCGGTCAGTCTTCTCAGAAAGCTGTGCCAAATGGAATGGGAAGTGAAACTAATCCAGTTGTGGTAACAGTAAATAATGACAAAAGTAAGTGTTTTTAAAGATACAGCGGCTATTATAATGGATAATTTCAAGCGAAAGCCTTAAATCAAAGCGTATGTTGTCGACATTTTATAATACACTGCCCACATGCAGCAGGGCTGCAAATAAATATTTTTCCAATTTTGGTCAGACATTACTAAAATTTGTTCGGACATAAAACCATTATCACTACATTTTTCATGATATCATATGTAAAGCCGGTTTCCGTGGCGGTCGTCTGACTCGTCTGTTTAGCGTCGCGCGCGTGTGTTATACTTATACATTGTTTTAATTAACTCCTTAATTGGTACCAGAGTAATTAAATACTATCAGTTTCTCTCAGAAGACCGACTCAGTTGCAGAAGATTTAAAATTCAAACATGCTCAATCTAGTCGATAGAATTACGAAAGGAAATCGGTATTTTTCTCTCAAAAAGAGAAGTTTCTCTTTCAACAGCACAAAGCCGAATTTCTTGATCAGACAATATATTTTATTTGCACGGACACTATGTCCGATGACAATTTGGTTTTGTTCTGACATTTGCCAAATTTGGTCGGACATTGTCCGATGTCCGACAGTAATTTGCAGCCCTGTGCAGTATGCTTCAATCTGTTTTCGCACCCTTAAATTTGTTGAGCTATGATACTCGGAGAATTACGACGATAATCATGTACAAGTGAGTTCTTCGAACAACATTGAAAATAAGGATTATATGTCACGTTATACGTATTTATTACTATATTATTTTAGAAAATGCCATATAATAAATATCTTATTAACCTCGACCGCTTGGTCATTATGGGAAAATATCAAATCTCGGCCTGTTTTAAGTTAAGTTTTTAATAATGACCCGACTAAACAACAACAACAACAACAACAACAACAACAACAACAACAACAACAACAACAACAATGATGATGATGTCAACATATGTTATGCACGTGATCTTGTGAGAATGACTGCGTTAGGTAAATGTTTGAATAAGAATGAAAATTGAAAATCTGAGGTTTCGTATAACGTCTAAATATTCTTTTAATATACCTGGAATGATGAATACCGTGATTTCGAATTGACCTGGAACCTTTAGTATGCCTTTTTGCCTAACATTGTTGATCGTTAGATATACAGTATAGGCATTTGTACTTTGCCATGTGTGTAGTATTGCGCACAACTGGTGTGTTTTATTTAATTATATCTTGTTCATTTTTTATCGCAGGGTCATTTTTTAAGGAACAACTTTGGAATACATTGCGTTTCCTCATTGGTCTGTTTCTCATCGTTTCTGTACTTGAAGCACAACTTCAAATGAGAAGTATGTGTTTGCTTTGCACTGTGGAGGTTAACGAGAAATGTGTTAAATCGAAAGTGAAATATTGTCACAGAACACAAATCGTAGCGTCTTTAGTAGAAATTAATTTAGATGCACATTCACAAATCAAGTTCCGTGCATCATCTTCTATTTTTGTTTCTTGTTTGTTTGTTTGTTTGTTTGTTTGTTTGTTTGTTTGTTTGTTTGTTTGTTTGTTTGTTTGTGTGTTTGTTCTTTCGAACAATCTTTTCCCCATGCATGAATCCTTTTTTTATCCATCTATTCACCTTTCCTCTCTTGCTGCTCTCTTTCCTGCTTCTCTTCCTTCTTTTCTTTCTTCCTCTTTTCCCTTCCTTTTTTAGTTATTCATTTGTTTGTACGTTCTTTTGTTTCTTTGCTCATTTCTTTATTCGTCTTATCGTTCCTTCATGTCATCCGTCCGTCCGTTTGTTTGTTTGTTTGTTTGTTTGTTTGTTTGTTTGTTTGTTTGTTTGTTTGTTTGTTTGTTTGTTGGTTTGTTTGTTTGTTTGTTTGTTTGTTTGTTTGTTTGTTTGCTTCTTTTAGGCTGTTGCGGTATTGAAAAAATACCGATATCGGTTATCGAAAGAAAAAAACCGATAATATCGATATATCGATATTTTTCCGCGATGGAAATTAACTATATTTTAAGCCTAATTTTTCGCCATCAATTGTTTGGATTTTTATGTATTTATCCATCTCCTTCTGCAATCGATCGCGCGGCGACTGTGATGGCGATGATATCTGCGACGACTTCCGCATGGTGGTCAGGGAGCCAAGCGTCTTCTTGACTTTCTGACGTTTCTGTGGCGGTGGTTGACATGGCTCGTCTTCAGGAACGTCACTTGAAGCGAACACAGCTTCTTTTAAAACAGGTTTCTCTCTGACGAAGGGCCTTCGCTCGAAACGTTAGATTCCTACGTTCTCTGTTTCGGCAGTATATCTAACCTAAGTTACTATATTTCGATTGTTATTTCTACACTGCCTACGCAGAACGCTACTTTTATTTCATTCTTTTAAAAGAGCTTCTTTGACGACAATAAGCTCGTTTGGCTTTTCAGTGACATGCAGTGTCGTCGTTCATCTGTTCACCATCGCCATCGGCAGTAAAGAAGTCTGGAGATTGTCGATTGAGTCGGTATATACTGCATCTGTCACAAACATGTTCTATTTATTCTAGCGATGACTCATCGCGTGCGAAAAAAAATTCTAAAGACTGCGATGGGTCTATCCTCGACACTGTCGAGTCGACAGCCCGTGAAATGTGCGCTTTGGGAATTGAAACGATTAGGTATTCAGGATGAGTCATAGTTTGACAATAGGTGGCGTGATTTG
Source organism: Paragorgia papillata (assembly GCA_035771165.1). NCBI lineage: Eukaryota > Metazoa > Cnidaria > Anthozoa > Scleralcyonacea > Coralliidae > Paragorgia > Paragorgia papillata. The sequence continues at coordinate 1,490,060 of JAWNZC010000349.1, forward strand.
CCGCAAAGAGAGTCCCGAAACTTCCGCAACAGAAGTTCCACAAAAAATCAAGCGTCAAAACAGTGATAATCGGTTTTCGCGCGTCTAATACTGATAATATCGTAGATTTCGATATTTTCGGTAACATTTCGATATTTTCGGTATATCGATATTTTCAAATTTAAAATACCGAATAACCGATATTTGAAAAAACCCGATAATTATCGATATATCGATATACCGCAACAGCCTAGCTTCTTTATTTATTTGTGTTCAGGATGGATGGACGTACAGTAATGACGGGGGATAAGTGTGCTTTTACTAAAGTAGTATTCATTTTTTTAACAAAATATGTTTATTATGTTTCTTTATTTCTTAGTGACAACAAATCAGAAAGAAGTGCAACCTGACAGTTCAGAAAAGAAAGTTAAATTTTCAGACGTCCAAGGGGTGAGCACCTCTTTTATTCTATAAGTAAGAATGCAGCCTTGCACCTCAAAATATTTCAACGGTGGACGGACAAAAAATGACCCTTGTACAGTAGCAACTGAACTATCGGTATCTACCAGCTTGTTTCTGAGTGACTGAATCTGCATTCTAATAGAGTATAAAAAAAGGAGTATGAAAAAGTTATATGACAAGGTGGTAAACCTACGAGATTTTACAGTCATTTGCAACTCACTTTTCACCCAAATCGTCGGAAGTTCGTTCCGAAGTTAGCGAGTTCGTTGGGAAGTTCGTAGTTCGTTTTGAACTACGCATTTGATTGGCTGCTAGGAACAAAGCAACCAATCAAATGCGTAGTTCAAAACGAACTGCGAACTTCGGAACGAACTTCCGAAGATTTGGGTTGCAAAGTTGCAAATGACTATAAGTAACGAAATACTGACGTTTCGAACGGAGCCCTTCATCTGAGTAATGATACATAAAAAAACCCGCCCGTACCAATTCTGTTGCATGCATGAACCTTTGCTTCTCAAAAGATATATATTTCTGGTAGAGACAGAACAGGAACTTTCAGTCGGCTATTGATTGGCGATTGTTTGTGGGGTTTTTTACAACAGTCCTGTTTCTATATATTTCTAATTGTTGTAATTCATATCGCCGCTCGGTCTCAGGACTTCTGGTATTCAAATCAAAACTTCGTTTGTAATCTCTTTCACAGTATATATATATATAACAATAGCGAATATAACAAATTATTTTTAGTTAAACCTAGTTCAAGTTTTACAACAGTCACCGATCGATCGCCTACTGAATTACTAAAATTATAACTATGTGGAAACCAGGCTTTAATGGTTTTTGTAACAAAAGAAACACGTTATTACGCTTCGATTCCGTGACCGTGAAGACACCGTCGCGACCAAATGGAAACCAGGCTTTAGAATAGACCTTTTTTCATGTTATTTGTTTTCATTTAGGTTGAAGAGGCTAAGATGGAATTAAAAGAAGTTGTTGAATTTTTGAGGTCGCCAGAAAAGTTTACAAAGCTCGGTGGAAAACTCCCATCGGGTACGTTAATGTTTTTTTCTATTATATGGTTTTACCCCTGAGTTCTGATTGGTCAACACGCTGTCTGTAAAAAATGTTTGAAATAGCTATATAACTTTATTAACCTTGTTCACATGTTCTCGTAAAAAGCAGCATGCACCAGCTGACGAACCGTGAGAGAAATCTAGTGATAAATTCGCTTTTCCTGATTTAGATATTTTGGTCGGTATCTATTTGCGAAAAAATATTGCATTACGATTAAATTACGTGACAAGTGAAATCATACTTTCAGTGGCGAAACCAAGGGTGGCCAATCCGCGTCAATGACGTCATTCATGATTCTACACTTGGCCGTGCCCACGCGTTGTCCACGCGTGCATGACTGAAGGCCACTGGCGCTCGCAATTTTCACTAAATATACTTGTATGCACAATGCATACATCGTCAAACTGACTGGAAAGTTTGTCGCAATCCTACCAAAAATAATGTAAATATTTAATTTTTGTTTTTATACGGCGTTTTATATAATCTTCACAATTCTATAAATTCCCCCAAAATGCAGGAAATGGTATTTCAGAGATCCTAAATTTCAAGGGACCGCGTCCCCTTTAGAAATGCAACTTTGGCCCACTTGGTACCCACCCAATTGGTTAAAAAGGGCTACGCCGTTTGGTAGGCGGTAGCGGGAAATACAGGACAAACTACAGAAGCGCATGTAGGAAAGTTGTCATATTACAGTATGACTGCAATTATTTATTTTATTGCAGGTATATTATTGGTTGGTGCCCCAGGCACAGGTAAAACCTTATTGGCGAAGGCAGTAGCAGGCGAGGCTGGAGTGCCATTTTTCTTTTGCTCTGGAGCTGAGTTTGATGAGATGTTTGTTGGTGTCGGAGCAGCTCGAGTTAGAAATCTTTTCGGTGAGTAAAAAAAAATCTTGTGGCCTGCAAGCCCTAACCAACCCAATTCTCCCAAATAATTAGCCAGCTTGCTGGCTTGTTTTCTTGTTAAGTTCCATTCATTCCTATCGTTAGTCGTGCAACTCGAAGTACAAATGTTCGTCATTGCTAAAAACAATCGATGCTTGTTATATAGCTGGGTTTTTGCTAGTTGTAACTCAGACTGCTATTGGTTCATTTATGGTCATGCACGTGGGATTAGACAAATCAAATGTTTCCCGCGCGGGCAATATTGCAACAATTGTTGTCCGCTCAGGCAACAACTGCTTAGTGAAAGTCTAGCTAAACGGCCTAAACAAAGCAACTTAAACCCAGCTATATAACAAAGCACTTAATGTCTGATCCCTCGGGAAACATTTAGTTTTGTTTTCCCTCGAGTCTCGATGTTTCCCTCGACGGATATATATATTTACTCATTATTATGAAATACATTATTTTACTCGGTGATTTGCTCTCAGACAGTCAGGGGCTCTATACATGAGCCAGGCTAGCTCGACTAACCTGGTTATTTCTTTCCTCGGGTGCAAGAGGAAATTTGTGTCAATATTAATATTATTTTGCGTTTAAACTAAACCAATTCTTGTTTTCAAATTTAGTGTTTGCGAGTTTCCAAACCACAGTACGATTTTAATTAAACAAGTTAGCTCGGACCCGACTTATATAAACAGCCCCTCAGTTATTTTTAAGCTACAGTATAGAATTTTTAGATTGAGCTTTATAAGGAAGACATATGCATAGTTTGTATTTTGATTAAAAGTTTTAGTGTCGATAGTGTTAATAGTTTGTCAAAAATAGTCAACATATTGTATGCATATAACACATTCATGGAACACGCGATTTTCGAGACACGTGTTCAGAAAACTTGTTATCTTGTTTGAATACAGAGTTATACTGTACACTAATAACTCCATATTTTTAACGTTTTCCTCTATAGCCGCAGCGAAAGATCTTGCACCAAGTATTATTTTTATTGATGAACTCGACGCTATCGGAGGAACACGAAGTGTAGGAGATCACCAGCCTTACTCTAGAATGACTCTGAACCAGTTGCTGGTTGAATTAGATGGGTGAGTAATTTAGAATTATTTGAAGGTTTTCATGGCGAGAATTGTGGGAATTGTGAATACACCACAGTCTTTGAAAATCCTGGAAAGTTCTTAAATTTGAAAAATAGAATTCCAGCCCTGCGGTCGCTGGAAGTTAAAAGTTCTGGAATTTTTTTCTTGTTGCGCTACCTGAGTGCAAACATAACTGATTTCTAACAAAGTGTATTTCTCTCTGGCGATAGTTTAATTTAACTATTGACATAAAGGTTACGTGGAGGTTAAGCCTAATTTTCAACATAATAAAACAAACTTCATATTTTTTTGCATATCTGATTCTTAAATTTAATACACGAGTAGGTTCTTAAATGTCTTAGAAAAGTCTTCGAATTTCATGTTGTTTGACCTGCTCACCACTGACAAATTACGATATTTGGCTTAACGTCGTGTAACAATTGACCGTACCGAAAAAGATGGCGACTTGTACATTTAACCACAATCCTTTGCGTGCAGTAAATATTATTTCTTGCAGAATTATTGGAAGTTATTGTTTTAAAACGATCAACTTTGGTAGGAATGAAGTTCTTGCTTACTTAATCCATCTTAGCATGATAAACAATGTTTAGTCTTTATTTGAGATCGCAAAGCATTGTGGTTAAATGTACCGTCGCCATCTTTTTTGGTACCGTCAATTGCTAAAGTGCCTATAAACTCAAATAAGATAATACTGATATCGATTCTATATAAAGTGAATAGTTGAATGCCAAAATATATTCTGACCCGAACTTCTATTTGTTGTTATATTGAGGTTTGTATTTCCAAAATGGTAGGCATTTGTGTGTGTGTTTTTTTCTTTTCTTATGATAAACCGCTTGAAGATTTTAATGAAAAAAATGATAAAATACAGAATATACTATTCAAGTATTCCATTAACATGTGAATTGGGTAATATTTCTCGTGTAACAGAACATTGTGTATGCAAATTATGCCTACATAAACGTCATTTACATTAAAATTTTGCAAATACAAACCTCAATATAACAACAAGTAAAAGTTCAAATCAAATAATATTTTGGCATTCAACTATACACATTAAATAGAATCCATATTCAGTAATATCATATTTGAGTTTATAAGCACTTTAATTTTTTGCTCCTGGTCCATTTTTAGCTTTGATAAATCGGAAGGTGTTGTTGTTATTGGCGCTACAAATTTTCCAGAGATTCTTGACAAGTAAGTGAATTCTTCTTAACTGCCCTTCCTGACGTTTTGTTGGACTTGGTATTTAGCTGAGAGATTTAGCTTAGTGAATTGAAGAATATTGGTCAATATACTACTTTCGTAGTTGCTATACACTTTAAATATTTTTTATGTTCATCTGAATGAGAAATACAATACAATACAATACAATACAATACAATACAATACAATACAATACAATACAATACAATATAGACCTTATTCATAAATGGCCGCAAAATGAATATTCTTTTATGTGCATATAAATTGGCCCTTATAAACTCGTTTTCATGTGGGAAATTCAAAATAATTTTTACTTCAAAACGAGTTCATAAGGGCTGATTTATATGCACATAAACGAATATTAATTTGGCGGCCATTTATGAATAAGGTCTATACAATACGATACAATGCAATGCAATGCAATGCAATGTAATGCAATGCAATGCAATGCAATGCAATGCAGTGCAGTGCAGTGTAACGCAATGCAATGCAATGCAATGCAATGCAATGCAATGCAATGCAATGCAATGCAATGCAATGCAATGCAATGCAACGAATAGAATTAAAGCTTGTCGTTTGTGGGATCGTGTGTTTAAGTTTAAATACTCAATTTCACCAAGTTGTACAATACTCCTCCCAGCATAGACACCATAAAGTCCAATGTAATTAAATAATCATATTTACAAAAAAGGAACAACTGTACATATCAATAAAATTTAAAACAATCTTCATGCCTAAATGTAGTTTGCAAGGATTTCGCCTCAAAGTTTATACATACACCTTAGGATGCCTATTTTCTTTATCTTATCAAAAATGGTAACATTCGTTCTCAAACTCATTAATAATTCATGAGGACAACATAATGGAATCAGTTACCGAGACGTTGTTGTAAAATGTGGTAATAAACGCCCATAAATTAAGACAAGGTTTACCTCAAATTTCTGATTTGTTTGAGAAGCTATACCATACACTCGAAAGCCGTTTATTATCTGATTTAAAAACACCTCGAAGTGAGTTAAAAAACTCGGCTATCACCTCGTTTTTCAAGACACTCCTCGGTGTTTTCAAATCAGATAATAAACGGCTTCTCGTGTATGTATTAAAGACTTATTAACCGAGTGCGAGGCCTGTACGGGAAAGTATTTGCCTGAGTTTTTCGTACAGACCAAGCGACGAAGGAGCGAGGTTTGTGCGACAAAACCGAAGGCAAATACTTTCCCGTACAGACTGAGCAAACGAGGTTAATAAGGAATTTATTATATGGCTAATGGTTCATTCTATTTTTAAGTTTTGAGCGTTGTTTTCGTCTTCGGAGTATGCTGTTTACCTTACATGTTAGTTTTTTCATGTCGCTCCCTGGCCTTCTTGTTTACACCAGTTCGGCGTTTATTTGTCGTGTTTTAGATAAACAGCTTTAAACAAAATCAGCAGTAATGTTCCAACACATTTTATTGTTCAGAATATTTGAATAAAGATACCTAGTTATCTTTTATTTGTATTCAAATCAACTCAGAAGTTTTCTCGCCAAAACTTACAGGGCCGAGAAAAAAGCGTATTGACCGTTCGGTCAATATCGTAAAATCCCGACCTCTCAGGAACCAATCAGCGTGCGTCGTTTTGCGTTCGGACCGGAAATCAAACCCAGCGATATAAGATATATTACTTACAAAGTAAGAGTGCATTTTATATTTTAAAATATTCAAACTAGCCAGTCTAGCCTGCATTATGAAAGGATCTACCAAATTAGCGTTCTATTTCGTAAGTTTGCTATAATATATTTTTTTCTCTAAGTGTTTTCAATTCCAGCGTCTAATAAGTTTACTTTTTCGAATGATTAGTGTGGGACAGTGAACTCGGGTGGAGAATAATAAGGTGTTACTCCGAGTGACGGAACCATACCAGACAAGTAGAGAAAACTCTATTTGACCCGGATGGGATTCGAACCCACGACCTTCGGTTTACTAGTCCAATGCACTACCAACTGAGCTATAGGTCAAGCTGGGAACTGAAGGTCGAATGATAGTACTTAGGCTATTTGATATTTCGAAACAGACTAGTTTCTTCAACATCTAGACAACAGTCTTCATACATGACGATATTTCGAATAATTATTGTGGGACAGTGAACTTTTAAAACGTAGTAAACACTCGAAGTTTACACTCGAAATTAAAACTTTACAAATTTTCCTTCACCAAAATTACCTAGAACATCCAGTTTAATCGAGTGAAATGCCAAATATTAATTGTAATATATCCAATTCTACTCTCGGCATTACCACATTATATATACAGAACTCTTGGCCAAGCTCTTGACAACGGCTTCCGTAGCTCAGTGGTCAGAGCACTGTACTAACATCGCTGGGTCGCTGGTTCAATTCCCAGCCGGAAGACCTTGATAAAGTAAAGTAAAGTAAAGTAAAGTAAAGTAAAGTAAAGTAAAGTAAAGTAAAGTAAAGTAAAGTAAGGTAAGGTAAAGTAAGGTAAGGTAAGGTAAGGTAAGGTAAGGTAAGGTAAGGTAAGGTAAGGTAAGGTAAGGTAAGGTAAGGTAAGGTAAGGTAAGGTAAGGTAAGGTAAGGTAAGGTAAGGTAAGGTAAGGTAAAGTAAGGTAAGGTAAAGTAAGGTAAAGTAAGGTAAGGTAAGGTAAGGTAAGGTAAAGTAAGGTAAAGTAAGGTAAAGTAAGGTAAAGTAAGGTAAAGTAAGGTAAAGTAAGGTAAAGTAAGGTAAAGTAAGGTAAAGTAAGGTAAAGTAAGGTAAAGTAAGGTAAAGTAAGGTAAAGTAAGGTAAGGTAAGGTAAGGTAAGGTAAGGTAAAGTAAGGTAGGGTAAGGTAGGGTAAAGTAAGGTGGACGGACAGATGAGTTAGTGCCAACCCGGGAACTCCATTGTCCATATCCAGAGCGCTAACTTCAGTCATTATAAACTGGCTTCAGAAGTGAAATCAAGATTTTGTTTTTATTACGTCGGTTTCAGTTTTTCTCCGCCGTTCTGACACTAGACTGAAAGCCATCTAATAAAACTTGACACTTTTATTCCAGGAGTTAGTGTTCCAGATATATGGAGAATAGAGTTTGCTCATGCTAACCTTACGCAGTGTATTTTCCTAGCTGTAGGAAAGTAGAGTGCTATGCAAGCAGTGTTTTGGAGATAGAGCAAAGTGAAAAGGTGGTAAACTGCCGAGAATAGTTTTGATAACGAAATACTGACGTTTTGAGCTGAGCCCTTCATTACTCTGATGAAGGGCTCCGCTTGAAATGTCAGCATTTCGTTATGAGTATCGTTAGTATTTACGGAGAAAAAATCCTGGGTACGAGATTGGTTCAGTGCATGAATTTATAGCACTACAAACATACACAAGTCCGTGCAGTACATACATTAATTTGTATTTTCTTTGTTTAGGGCGTTAATAAGACCTGGAAGGTTTGACAGTCGTGTAACAGTTCCCATGCCAGACGTGAGAGCACGCAAGAGCATTCTTGAACTGCATATGGAAAAAGTTCAGCTGGCAGAGGGTAAGGATTTTGAGAAATTAATTTGTTATACAGGAAATAGGTGTAAACATATTTCTAGTTCGAATATAATTACTCTGGCTACGAGTCTTAAATTCGCTCTGTTTTCTGTGGGGTTTTTCGGGTTCCACAAAATTGCATTTTTGCACAATTTACTTTCGGTTAGGAAGAGGGAGTACTTCTAAGAGTACTTCTATGAATCGACAGACAGTCGGGTTGTACCTCACAGTTTCGTGGAGACGTATTCACGGGGAGCACGGGAGGCGCGTGCTGTTAGCGCGCTGCCTCTCACCAAAAGTTAAGTCCCGTTAGACCGGGTTAGTACTTGGATGGGTGATCGCTTGGGAATGACCCCGTTGTCGAGCTTGGAACTCATGTGAGTAGAGTTGTAGTTGATCCCTCCCGTGCTTCGAGGGTTTTCCCGGGTTTTCCTCCCTCCGTAAAATCAGCACCTACATCTTAGTATTGATATGCGTCCTTCGTAATTCAGCCCCTGGCTGCAAGTATAAGGCTGATTAGCCCCCAGACCTTTATCCTTTTATTCATCAAGGCCATAAACGTTTCAGTTGCTGGTCGCCAGTAAAGAATGCAGTGATTCTGTACGAGTTTATTAGCGTTTTTAGCCGCCGAACCAAGCTATTCCTATAATTGAGTGGAACTCGTATTAAACAAGCGACGGATTGTTGCGATATTTAAAAATTGAGCCAAAATTGCACCAGCCGTAGAGTAATGTGAAGAAAAATCTATGATTATTTCTAATATTCATGACAAAAAGTCAAGTACTTTATCGTGTAAATGCGACTCGGGACTGCACGCAGGCTATGCACATCCAAGCTTTGAAAAATTTTAATACTTGACAACAAAGGTTTCTGTCTGGATGTACTGTTCTGTAACACGAGCAATTTTTGCATTGCTTGCTAATGTGATGGATTCGTATATGTATTCGTATATGTATTTTGAAGCTTTGCATGCAGTTGTTAATAAATAAATCAAAACATTTGTGGATGTTGATCCACTAACGGCGGATCCGCGAATCCATAGAAGTTCTCAAACACAGTACGCTTGCATGGTCTTCATTATTTCCCAAATTATAAAATTTACATTAATTGCTAACCATTCGTTTCTTATTATTATATTATTATTAATTTTCTAACAGACGCGTTCGATGGACGTTTGTCAAGCTCAATTTAATACTCAGAAAAGATTTCCGAGACCCCAGACACGCAGGGTTCGAACCTGCAACCTTCTAATGACCGGTTAGACGCTCTAACCATTGAGCCGCTGAGGCTCAGATGGAGAGCTAAGGTTGCAAATTCATAGTCATATGTTCTCATAGTCTATGGGAGCACAGGTGGCGTGTGCTGTTAGCGCGCTGCCTCTCACCAATAGTTAAGCCCGGTCAGACGGGGTTAGTACTTGGATGGGTGACCGTCTGGGAATAACCTCGTTCTCGAGCTTGGATCATGTGAGTAGAGTTTAGTTGATCTCTCCTGTGCTTCGAGGGTTTTTCGCCGGGTTCTCCGGTTTTCCTCCCTCCGTAAAATCAACACCTAGGTCTTAGTTGAGATCCGTGGTCTGAACTGTGTTGTTGGCGGCAGCATAAAGCGCCTTTGATATGCCTCAACACGGCCACGGTGAAAATTTCTAAATTGCCTGATAAGCCACCCATAACATTGTAATGCGCATTTGATCATATCCACATGTTAATTTGCGCAATAGAAATATTAAATCATCATTAAGTGGTAGCGTTTGCATATGAGATGTTAAAATTACATGATAAGTTGTACGTATACATGTAGTGCATGTGATACGTTTGCGAGCTTGGTGTAATGTAACAGACGTTTGATGGACGTTCGTCAAGCTCAATTACTCAGAAAAGATTCCTGAGATCTCAGACAGGGTTCGAACCTATAACTTACATTACACCAAGCTCGCAAACGTACCACATGCACTACATGTATACATACAACTTATCATGTCATAACCTCTATCATGTCATTAATTTTCTAATTGACAATTTATCAGTAGTTTCAGAATCGTACTGTTCCATGACGCGTATGTCATATGACGCGAAAATCATACTGTTCCATTGATCCGTTGTAGTAATTCATCATTCGTTGTTCAATGTTTTGTGTAAGCTCTGAAAACGTCCCGGGCCAACGAACGGGACGAAAGCTCGGCATTAATAAAAAGTTACATGGAAGTATCCACAAATATTTTGATTTATTTATGGTGGATTCAATTAACATTTTTGTAGCATACTTACTTTCATAATTATGATTTTTTTACTCGGGCTACTTATGGTAGGCCGAAACATTCGTTATATTATGATTAAATTCCATGAAAGCTAAATTATACTTTTTATTCACATTTTTCGACAAAACAATTTTCATACGTACAGAAATACAGTGATACACAACAAACTACATGCAGAAGTAGAACTTCAATCATGGGTAGGTATTTCCATTTTGACTGTAAGAGGAGAATTTTTTTCTATGTCGCGTAACGTACGCTCAAAGCTGCAAAGCTGATGACTACATTAATTCATAATGATGGAAAATACATGCATCCTTTGATAGATTTTTCAACCTCCAAATGCATTTAAAAGGTATGTTGAATGTACAAGCTATAGACAAAAATGCTAAAATAAAGAGGTTTTGAGCGGGTAATCAAAACGAAAATGTTGTTTGAACTTGAGTCAATGTATCTCAGACTCCTATTATAAATGTAGTTTTTGAGCTGTTAACTTTTAATTCTGCCTAATTTGCAAAACATGCATGCATAGGGGAGCCATTTAAAGGCTTGCTAAAAGTAATTCCTTTGCAAACCTCCTAAATGGCTAACCAGAGTTTAATACGAAATCTAAATTTTGCTTTGATATGTTCAACTTTCATTAAATCAGTTTAGTCATCGTCATCCATAGATTCTGTAATTCCGAGGATTATCATTTGTTTTTGCCGTATGTCAGGAGTGACAGTGTTTATTTTAATCGGGGGTGGGGGTGGGGGGAATTTCAAAAAAGCATGTAAAAGCGGGCGAGGAGTTGTTGCATTGATGTTTGTATAGTTCTACTGTAAGTATGGACCATGCATCTTTTGATAGATTTTTCAACCTCCAAATCGCATTTAAAAAGCATGTTGAATGTACAAGCTATGGACAAAAATGCTAAAATAAGGAGGTTTTAAGCGGGAATCAAAACGAAAATGTTGTTTGAACTTGAGTCAATTTATCTCAGACTCCTATTATAAATGTAGTTTTTGAGCTGTTAACTTTTCATTCTACCTAATTTACAAAACATGCATGCATAGGGGAGCCATTTAAAGGCTTGCTAAAAGTAATTCCTTTGCAAACCTCCTAAATGGCTAACCAGAGTTTAATACGAAATCTAAATTTTGCTTTGATATGTTCAACTTTCATTAAATCAGTTTATTATATAAAATAGAGTGTTTTATTGATTTTTCCACCACTAATAAAAGTGATAATCTCACATGTGCGATTATTTATGATAATCGCACATGTGACGATTTTCGCTGAATCAGCAGTATAGTTTAATGCAATTTTTGCAAGGCAATAGGACAATTTTTTATATAATAAACAGAACAATACATGGATGCTTGGAAATACGAAATTTATTTCTCGTGTTGAACAGGATATGTTACTCGTTCGCTTCGCTCACTCGTGAGATATCCTGGTCAACACTCGAAATAAATTTCATATTTCCGCACATCCATGTATTATTCTCTATTTAGTCATCCTAATCCATAAATTCTGTAATTATTCCGAGGATTATCATTTGTTTTTGCCGTATATCAGGAGTGACAGTGTTTATTTTAATCGGGGGTGGGAGTGGGGGGTATTTCAAAAAAGCATGTAAAAGTGGGCGAGGAGTTGTTGCATTGTTGTTTGTATAGTTCTACTGTAAGTATGGATGATTCGACATTTTTGTATACCATATACCTAACATTCATAATTATAGAAAATTTTTACTTTTCAATTTGTTTCTTAATCTCCAAATGCTGTTAACAAGCATGTTGACTGAATAAATTCGACAATGAAGCTAAAATAAAGAGGTTTTGAGTGGGAAACCAAAACGAAAATTGGTTTGAGCGCTTTTCACCAAAAATAAGTGACATAGAAAAAACTCTCCTCTTAAAAGCTTTACAGTACTACTACTATAGGCTTGCTAAATTTTTGTTCTCCGCCGTTTACTTTGAATAACATTTTAACCAAATTTTGTTCACACAAATCAAGAACTAGAAATATTGAGTACTAATATTAAATACAAATCTACTAGGTAAACCACGTAATACGTGCATATTTGCTAAAGAGTTTTACAATGAATATATATATATATAATAAAAGTGATTCAATTGCCTTCCTGTATAAAAAGAATTGTATTCATACTGTTGATTCAGCAGGTATAACGTTTATCCTGTTTTGCCAACTTTTTGAAAACATCGCTAAGAATTCTTCTAGTCTATAATGCTGGTCTAAATATCGTTTTAAATGCCTTAGAGAGAGACGAAACTGTTCACTTCGTAGGTAATATATTATCGGGTTAACGCAAGCCGAGCTGAATACAACAGAAATTGCAGTCCAAGCTATACACCTGAAAAACTTCATTCTATCTTCATCTCGGTCAACAACTATTGCAACCATTATAACTGGAACCCAGCTCAACACATGTACACATGTCACGAGAAACAGAGTTCTAAAAGATTTAAAATCCTGTCGCAAACTTTGCTCCTGTCTTCTTACAGCCCATTGTTGGCATTTAATTTGTTTCTGGTGTTGCTTTGATTTACAAAACATGTAGACATTGCAAATAACGATAACAAGTAACAGAAGAATTACTAGAAATCGTCCTAAACGCGTGTAAAACGCGTTAGTGTTTATGGCGAGTGAAAATAGCAGTTAGAATGCTTGTTAGCCAAAGAATAACTAGAAGGAAAGCTACTTTTTTTTTAGTCATTCGTTGGGGGGATATTTAAAAGGATCAAAAATTGACAAGGCGCGGTTGAAAATGAGAAGTGCTAAGTTTCCAATCGATATGATGCTTACGAAGTTACTCATGGGTAACTGCCAATAGTTGATTTCATTCGGATTGTAGAGGTGATAGATTAAAGTAGGAGTCACACCACAGCTCATGATGAGATCAATTACAGCTTGATTTAGAATAAACCAGTTTGTAACGGTTTCACGAAAACCCGCTTCTCCCAATAAGATGGAGGCAATCACGACGAGGTTAGTAATACAACCAATGAGAACTAAAATGCTGTATATTACTGTAATAAAAACCAACTATAGTCAGGGTATGGAGATAGGACGTCTTTTCCAGATGAGATATTGAGGACATCAGTTCCCATATTGTAGGCCACTGAACAAGTTTATGATAACCGTATTTTTTTCGCGTTTTAAGAACTCAAACGTTTGTGTTCGAGTGGTAATGTGCAATGCTGTTTAATTGAACAAGAATTCGCTGATATTGATTTATCACCTACAATTTTAATGATTTAATTGTTGGGAAAACCTCAGCTGTAATCGTGGTGTTTAATTAACATAAAGACTGCGTTTTTCTGTTGTATTTAATCGAGGTTGTATACTTTTAAAATTATATCAAAAACTCAAATTCAATTCCCCTCGTTCCAGGTGGACGTAACTTAGGGGTACACGAATATCATGAGAAATTGGAACAAGTCGCTTCAAATCTTCAGAAAAACGGAAAATGGATCCCTTTAAAATTTAATTTCAATAATTTCTTTGATTCCGTTTTGTCAAATATGTACTCTCCGGGACGAAAGCTCGGCATTAATAAAAGTTACATGGAAGTATCCACAAATGGTTTGGATTTATATTTATGGTGGATTCAATTAACATTTTTGTAGCATATATACTTTTTATGTTTTGATACGTATGTCAACCTCCAAATGCTCATAAAAAGTTTGTTGATTTCATTGACAATGTACAAAATTGCATGTTGTGTTGAGTGTTTTTCACCAAAAACACATTGAGAGTCGAAGAAAGAATTTTTTTAAAAATTAAATATTAAATCAGCTCAAGCCTTGCCTGATAATGATTAAGAGGAGACATACGCTCAAAGCTGATGTCTTGTGATCGTGTACTACATTAATTCATCATGATGGAAAATACATGCATCTTTTGATAGATTTTTCAACCTCCAAATGCATTTAAAAAGTATGTTGAATGTACAAGCTATATACAAAAATGCTAAAATAAGGAGGTTTTAAGCGGGAATCAAAACGAAAATGTTGTTTGAACTTGAGTCAATTTATCTCAGACTCGTATTATAAATGTAGTTTTTGAGCTGTTAACTTTTAATTCTGCCTAATTTGCAAAACATGCATGCATAGGGGGGCCATTTAAAGGCTTGCTAAACGTAATTCCTTTGTAAACCCCCTAAATGGCTAACCAGAGTTTACTACGAAATCTAAATTTTGCTTTGATATGTTCAACTTTCATTAAATCAGTTTATTATATAAAATAGAGTGTTTTATTGATTTTTCCACCACTAATAAAAGTGATAATCTCACATGTGCGATTATTTATGATAATCGCACGTGTAACGATTTTTGCTGAATCAGCATTATAGTTTAATGCAATTTTTGCAAGGCAATAGGACAATTTTTTATATAATAAACAGAACAATACATCATAGATGCTTGGAAATATGAAAGTTATTTCTCGTGTTGAACAGGGTATGTCACTCGTTCGCTTCGCTCACTCGTGAGATATCCTGGTCAACACTCGAAATAAATTTCATATTTCCGCACATCCATGTATTATTCTCTATTTAGTCATCCTAATCCATAAATTCTGTAATTATTCCGAGGATTATCATTTGTTTTTGCTATCAGGAGTGACAGTGTTTATTTTAATCGGGGGTGGGGGTGGGGAGGAGTTGTTGCATTGATGTTTGTATAGTTCTACTGTAAGTATGGATGATTCGACATTTTTGTATACCATATACCTATACATTCATAATTATAGAAAATGTTTACTTTTCAATTTGTTTCTTAATCTCCAAATGCTGTTAACAAGCATGTTGACTGAATAAATTCGACAATAAAGCTAAAATAAAGAGGTTTTGAGTGGGAGACCAAAACCAACATTGGTTTGAGCGCTTTTCACCAAAAATAAGTGACATAGAAAAAACTCTCCTCTTAAAAGCTTTACAGTACTACTACTATAGGCTTGCTAAATTTTTGTTCTCCGCCGTTTACTTTGAATACTATTTTAACCAAATTTTGTTTCGTAGTTTATTCACACAAATCAAGAACTAGAAATATTGAGTACTAATATTAAATACAAATCTAGAATTAGGTAAGCCACGTAATATATATGCATATTTGCTAAAGAGATTTACAATGAATGTATATAATAAAAGTGATTCAATTGCCTTCCTGTATAAAAATAATTGTATTCATACTGTTGATTCAGCAGGTATAACGTTTATCCTGTTTTGCCGACTTTTTGAAAACATCGCTAATAATTCTTCTAGTCTATAATGCTGGTCTAAATATCGTTTTAAATGCCTTAGAGAGAGACGAAACTGTTCACTTCGTAGGTAATATATTATCGGGTTAGCGCAAGCCGAGCTGCATACAACAGGAATTGCAGTCCAAGCCATCCACCTGACAAACTTCATTCTGTCTTCATCTCGGTCAACAACTATTGCAACCATTATAACTGGAACCCAGCTCAACACATGTACACATGTCACGAGAAACAGAGTTCTAAAAGATTTAAAATCCTGTCGCAAACTTTGCTCCTGTCCTCTTACAGCCCATTGTTGGCATTGAATTTGTCTCTGGTGTTGCTTTGATTTACAAAACATGTAGACATTGCAAATAACGATAACAAGTAACAGAAGAATTACTAGAAATCGTCCTAAACGCGTGTAAAACGCGTTAGTGTCGTTTATGGCGAACCCGACAGCAGTGAAAATAACAGTTAGAATGCTTGTTAGCCAAAGAATGACTAGAAGGAAAGCTGCTGTTTTTGTAGTCATTCGTTGGGGATATTTAAAAGGATCAAAAATTGACAAGGCGCGGTTGAAAATGAGAAGTGCTAAGTTTCCAATCGATATGATGGCAACGAAGTTACTCATGGGTAACTGCCAATAGTTGCTTTCATTCGGATTGTAGAAGTGATAGATCCCAGTCGGAATCACGCCACAGCTCATGATGAGATCAATTACAGCTTGATTTAGAATAAACCAGTTTGTAACGGCTTCACGAAAACCCGCTTCTCCCAATAAGATGGAGGCAATCACGACGAGGTTAGTAATACAACCAATGAGAACTAAAATGCTGTATATTACTGTAATAAAAACCAACTCGCTATGGTCAGGGTATGGAGATAGGACGTCTTTTCCAGATGAGATATTGAGGACATCAGTTCCCATATTGTAGGCCACTGAACAAGTTTATGATAACCGTATTTTTTTTCGCGTTTTAAGAACTCAAACGTTTGTGTTCGAGTGGTAATGTGCAATGCTGTTTAATTGAACAAGAATTCGCTGATATTGATTTATCACCTACAATTTTAATGATTTAATTGTTGGGAAAACCCCAGCTGTAATCATGTTGTTTAATTAACATAAAGACTGCGTTTTTCTGTTGTATTTAATCGAGGTTGTATACTTTAAAATTATATAAAAAACTCAAATTCAATTCCCCTCGTTCCAGGTGGACGTAACTTAGGGGTACACGAATATCATGAGAAATTGGAACAAGTCGCTTCCAATCTTCAGAAAAACGGAAAAAGGATCCCTTTTACATTGAATTTCAATAATTTCTTTGATTCCGTTTTGTCAAATATGTACTCTCCACAACTGAATTTACCAATGTTCTGTTTAAATTAACTGAAATTTTCATAAATTTCTTGATATTCATAAACTATAAGCCTTATTCAGAATTAAAAATGGTTATTCATGATGCACTCATGCAGTGTATATATGTCTCTATGCTGCTGTAGTAACCCGCGATAATTGAAACAA
This sequence comes from Paragorgia papillata, assembly GCA_035771165.1. Classification (NCBI taxonomy): domain Eukaryota; kingdom Metazoa; phylum Cnidaria; class Anthozoa; order Scleralcyonacea; family Coralliidae; genus Paragorgia; species Paragorgia papillata. The sequence continues at coordinate 1,507,296 of JAWNZC010000349.1, forward strand.
ATTATATATTATATATATTAGATTGACTTTCAACATATTTTTTTTCAAAATAATTTTTGGAGACCTATGATCATGCAGCCGAGCTAGAAATATTTTTAAGTATTCAGGAACATTTTATGGACTCTGATCCCGGTCCCGGGAAGCTGTTCGTTAAAAAAATAGTTTTTAAGTCAGCTAAATCAGTTTTTAAAGTTCTGCAGATATCTTACATACATGTGCGATCAGGCAATAAACCCCTTTCAACGGTTAATTTGAATATTCTTTTATGTGCATCTTAAGCCTTTCTAGCCTGGTTTGTGTGTCTGTAATTCAAACGAATCTTTACTTCATAACGAGACCAGAAAGGCTCATTTAGATATTTAAAGTGAAGGCCTTTATGAAAGTGGTGTATAACACATTTCAGCACTGAAGAAACTTTCTGTCGGCTAAGACAAAAACAAACAAAGGCGTGGGAACCGAAGGGGGGCAGAGAGGGCATGTGCATGCTTCCCAATTTGTCTTAAAGTGCTCTTTTTGCAAGTGCCCTTTTTGATAAAACACGTGCCTCAAATGTTGTTTTGAAGCTCTACCGTCGAACAAAGTGCCTTTTTGAATTAAGCTGCGCCACTCTATTAACTGCGTACTAAAAACAAATTAAAAATAGCTTTAATTGCGTCTACTCTACCTTTGCCCCTGCCGCTGCACTTATATATATATATATATATATATATATATATATATATATATATATATATATATATATATATATATATATATATATATATATATATATATATATATATATATATATATATATGCACTGTAATTATGTAGCTGTCATGTTCACACGGCAATGATTATATCGTATTACTAGAGAATAGAAATATATTCTATTCTAATACAGTCTACGCCTAATGCTCATCTAAATTATACTTAAACAATCTTTATGCGTAAACAATCTTTTGCCGGATGTGGCAAATGGCGAAAAGGTGATGAACTGCTAAGATATTTATTTTAGCTTCCATTTTGTACAGAGTTAGTATTAATATTTTGATATATTGTATAATTAATAATTTTTAATGTCCCCGATTCGTAAACTATATGTAATCTCACGCGTGAATTAAGTTTCATCATCATCATAATTTTACGAACGAAATACTGACGAAGGGTTCCGCTCAAAAAGTCAGTATTTCGTTTTGCTGTATTCATTGAAAACGTTTAGGAGAACGTCCTATTGTTCACTGTAGCTCATGTAGACTATATATTTTTATTTATTATTTTTTTTATTTAAACAAATATTTGATTCTTACATTTGCCCCAAGAGCTCAAGAGCTCATCGTGGGGCCTCACAAGACTATATTTGACCATTTGTCATGCTGATCAACTCACATGGTGAATAAGAAAAAGAAAATTTAATTGATATTTTTTGGCCGCATCTTGAATATTATAAGTTTGTCGTATCTATATGTAAAACTAATTGACCTCAATTAAAGTATATGTTTATATTAACAACAAGATAGTTTAATTGTGTGTGGACGCTAGTTAACCCTTTCATTCCCATCGATGCCATTTGGTACTTTTAATTTTTACTCTGGCTAATGCCAGACGATTTTACTCGTCAAGGGGAGACCTCCTGACATGGTGGGAGTTAAAGGGTTAATTGCTTAGTTTGTTGCTTTTGACAACATTACGCTCTAATCAAACGAGAACGCAAGTCATCGCAAGTTTTAGCTTGTGCTTGCTTGGGTCTCGTTTGACCGCCAGCTTGCGATGACTTGCGTTAGCTTGCGACTAATATTTGATCTTGTTCAAATTTCATCGCAAGTTTTCTTCAACTTGCGAGAGCTTGCGAAACGTTTGAACACAAAACACAAGTCGATGCAAGTCTTTCGTGCTCCGTCGCCATAGAAACTACCATGAGAACTAGCGAAAAGGCGTGGGAACTAGCGCAAGTGCAGAACTTGCGACGACTTGTGCCGACGCAGCCAGTTGCTCTGAATAGTTTCCCGAAAATATCATGTACCGTGTCAAAGTTAAAACTTGTTTAAAACACTCATGAAACCTTTATTTTGTTAATTTGGGTGTTTGAACGACCGCCACAGAAATTTCTGACTGCCAACGTGCGATGACTTGCGTTCTCGTTTGATTAGGGCTTAAGAGAAATAACTTATTTGCCTCATAAATTTTGGATATCATACACAAAAATAATTTGCTGTCGATAGTCGTATTTGATATTAATATATATTAAAACGGGCTAACTTGTTTGGTTAAAATTGCATATAGTGTGATTTTAAAACTCGCATAAACTAAATTTGAAAAAAAGAATCGGTTTAGTGTAGATGCAAACTAATATCTTAATGTCAAATCTTTTGCGACCTTGGAGAGAATTTCGTGACACGAGTTAGCCCAGCTAGCCCGGCTCAGGTAAATAGCCCCTACTATTTACTTTCTTCACTATTTACCGCTTCACCACATACAGATATCCAAGTAGAAAAAATATTTAACTAATATAAAGATGTTAATTACTTATACTGTATCTTTGCACTGAACAGCTGAAAATATTTAACTATTAAAGTATATATGTATAAACTACATCATGGCTATCACTTATTAAAAAAATTCTTGATAAACTCTTTCAGTGTAGGTACTGACTATGGGTAACCTCATTCTCTTGTCCTTTAGTAACATGAAAAGGGACTTTTCCTGGGGGGCCAACATCAATTCGGGGGAGGGCTCAAGAAGGGACCGGGGGTATGTTAAAAAAGGCCATGCGTTATGTTATTCACACAGCCTTTACTTATGCTTGCCTTGCTATTCCCAAACACAGTTTAGAAACGGAGTCTTTGCCGGTTTCCTTCTGACAGTGTTCCGGGAGTGCGCGACTTAACGTATAAAAAGGGTTGTTCCCAAGATGTGCATATACGCGAGTTGCACGATCATGCGCACGCATCATTTTGGCGGGCCACAGGCATAATTTTGGCGGACCACAGGCATAATAATGGCGGGCCACAGGCATAATAATGGCGGGCTACAGGCATCATTTTGGCGGGCCACAAGCATAATTTTGGCGGGCCATATGCATAATTTTGGCGGGCCACAGGCATAATAATGGAGGGCCATATGCTTAATTTTGGCGGGCCACAGGCATAATTTTGGCGGGCCACAGGCATAATAATGGCAGGCTACATGCATAACAAATGTGGTAAATGAAAGAAATTCGACAATTTCTGAAGATATTAGCATCAGGAATTATTTCTATCTTTAAAAATAGTTAAACTTCGTTTAGTATTGGCCACGTTTTAATGCAATTGGCCCGCCAAAATGATGCGCGCGCAAGGTCGTGCAACTGGCGTATAGAAAAGGCCACCTTAGAAACAGTAAACAATTATTTTTCCACGGTTCTTTTTAGTAAATGCCCCCCACCCCACCCCCCGGGGAAATTCTTAAAAAAGGCCCTGACATGCATAACGTTATATATTTACCTGGGCCATTTGTGAATCGTGTTTTGTTGTTCGCTAAGAAACAAACTTATATAATTTATCGCAGTACTTAAAATGTGAATTTTTTGGATGTATGCATGGTGACAAATTGTAACAGAAGCGAGAATTTGTGGAAACACCACGTACGCGGAAGCCTTGATTGAGAAACTCCTGCTATTGGAATCTGTCGACTTTCAATTTTCTGAAAATGGGAGACTTGTTACAAAAATGGTGTCTCACAACTGACAATTTTTACATTATTTTATTTTATGGCATGAACATGTTATACATGTATACCATGAAGAACAATTATCAACAGTATAGTTTCTTGTTATTTGTTAGTTAGGGTTTTCTTCTTAATTACACTCATTACATATTCAACGTTTATATTTAATACCATAGATTAAAAGTTATATAAGTAAATTTTGAAAAATCACGCTCTTACTAACAGTTGTATTGCCAAGATTAGTTCACAGTTCACTCGTAAATACAAGTATATAGGCATAATCAGCCGCCGGGGGCAGTTTTAGTGTAAACTATTTCTAGCTTATTTATAATAAACAATAAAAAATAAACGTGGTGTTTCCACAAATGCTCGCTTCTATTACTAAAATGTTTCTATATAATTGTTACTAATGCTATTTTTTTTTGTGTTACTTTAGATGTTAGTGTGGATCTCCTCTCCAGAGGTACTCCAGGATTCTCTGGTGAGTTGATAATAATTTAAATACTAGATTTATTACCAAATTAACTCGCAAAACCTGACAATTGTTCACTATTTGTAATATATCCTTCATGTTTGTAACTTTCTAATCTAACAATAGACTCTTATTTACTAGTCTCCTTCGCAGCCGTCAGTTCGGGTTCGTTCTCACTCCCCTCAACTACCGGCTCCTGCTGCTTACCCTAGCAGCACATTCCTTTCCAAATGTTGACCAATCAGAGTCAGACTTCCAATATCTGGAAACCTGACCTTCGACCTTGAGGCTTGAGCTGATCGTTTGAACCTTGAACAAATATTTCGAAAACTATTGCTTATAGTTTAGTAAAAATATTTTTTGCGTAAATAGAATCAATAAGATGATGTTGTATTAACTGTGAATTGCAATATGAATACATGTACATGTACATGAAATGGAATATGAAACTGAATAACATCGAGGTTGCTACCCAGACATGGCCAGACATGGCCAGATATCCCGGTATAATTTATTGTCCATGCTATAGATATATGTCGCCGACACTTGTTGTAGCTTCTTGTAGCTTTTCTAAAGCTTTTCGCACAGATTTATTTACACGACCAGCAAGAACATATTCATAATACCATTCTTCGTAAATTTTGTAAAGCTCTGAGCTATAGACCTTATTCAAAAATGGCCGCCGAATTAAAATTCTTTTATATACATATAAATTAGCCCTTATGAACTCGTTTCCATGTGTGAAATTCAAAATAATTTTTTACTTTAAAACGAGGTCATAAGGGCTAATTTATATGCACATAAAAGAATTCTAATTCGGCGGCCATTTTTTAATAAGGTCTATAGTAAGCGAAATATGAGCTTTCAAGTAAACTGAATTCGGGCAGTCGGCCAGTTGCTTCAGACACTGTTAATAAACACCTTACAATCTCAATTTCTCTTAACGCTCTTACGCTTTACATTGACTTTCATGCTTATTTGTTTGCATAGGCAGCAAGAACATAGTCAAAACAATATTCTTCATAAATTTTGTAAAGCTCCGAGCTATAGTAAGAGAAATGTTAGCTTTCAAGTAAACTAATTCAGACAGTCGGTTCAAACACTAAACACCTTAATTTGAGCTTTCGTTTACAATCCTAAATTTCTCTTAACGCTCTTACGCTTTACACTGACTTTCACGCTTTACACTGACTTTCACGCTTATTTGTTTGCATAGGCAGCAAGAACATAGTCAAAACAATATTCTTCGTAAATTTCGTGAAGTTCTATGCTAAACTTTTCAAAATATTAGCTTTCGACTAAACAAATTACATATAACAACACCTGCCCAGGACGGCAGGATGGCTTTATTTAGCACGACAATGGTGGTATCTCTCGGGTGGCCAGTTACCTACTATTTACTGGTACCTCGAGAAAACATTGTGTCGTGTGGCCCCTCGACCGCTCGTTGTTGCCCTCGGCTTCGCCTCGGGAAACGACGTCGGTCTCGGGGCCACAAAACACACTGTTATCCTCGGTCCAGTTGTTAAGTATAGCCTCCTTTGCAGACGTTCTAATGGCTCGCTTACCTCCCCATGTACTAACGTCTGCTCTAGGGCCATAGGCCAAGTATAGGTTTAAAAAAGTAGAGTGCTGCGTAGGCAGTGTTTTGGATAGAGCAAAGACAAAGTGGAAAGGTTAACGAAATACTGACGTTTCGAGTGATGTCTTTCATCAGTGTAGTGAAATATGATACGTCGAAATGTCTTAAGCTAATTTCGACAATTTTCACTTTGCGCCAAGTACAGTGGAACCCCGCCATACGACCACCCCGTTAATACGACCACCCCGTTAATACGACCACCTTGTTATTACGACCATGCACTTTCTTCTGGTCTGAATACATTCTAATTAGTGTAATCATTGACTCCCCCGTTAAAGTGCTTATGAAACGAAAATTAAGTTTGTCTTATTTGAAAGTACTTTTGAAATGACAAAGTAACATCTTTTGCTGATTTTTTGTTTCCTTGCTTCGTTTTTGAGATATTTCAGTTTGTTTTATATGTGGAACTAACCAGTGACATCACAACGTGCATAATGACTTACTGAGAAAGGTTATATATCTTTGCTATTATCAAACGGAATCACTTCAAAGCAATTAAATGTGTGTTTTTCCCTTACAACAACAATAATATACATTTTCAACTGATCCCGTTTAGTAATAGCAAAGATATATAGCCTTTCCCAGTAAGTCGTTATGCACGTTGTGATGTCACTGGTTAGTTTCACATATCAAACAAACTGAACATCTCAACGAATATCTCAACAACGAAGGGAACAAAAAACAGCAAAAGATGTTACTTTGTCATTTCAAAAGTACTTTCAAATAAGACAAACTTAATTTTCGTTTCATAAACACTTTAATACAACCACCCCGTTATTACGACCACATTTTTTTTGGCCCGACAATGGTCGTATTAACGAGGCTCCACTGTAGGTTTATTAAAGGTTAAACCTTTTATGCGTGATGCATGCGGTATTGCGGTTGTTGCTCAAAAACAAATTAGAATAAAAAATTTATTACAACAATTAATAATTGAAAATATTTGAGTTTGGAAGCTTGACAGTCCCTATGACAATATTAATTTTTTTAACGTTATTTTCCTATTTTAGGAGCTGACCTCGCTAACTTGGTAAACCAAGCTGCTCTAAAGGCTGCAAGTGATGGCCATGTTAACGTAACTAACGAGCACTTGGATTATGCCCGGGATAAAATTATCATGGGTAAGATGTTTCAAAATATCTATTTTTATGACCACCGCCCCCCATTATTTGGGCGGGAACCATCTACTGTAGAGATAGTCTAATCGGCGCGCCTCGCGAGTCGCGACTAAATGGCGCGAGTAAACTTTTGTCGCGGGCTTTTGTTCCAGCTTTAATTTTGCCTGGATCTTTTTCTCCGGTTTTGCTACCGGTGGACAAAGAACCTAAAAATATAGATGCAATAATAGATTAACTCATATTTCCTCAGCGTGTATTCAGTTGTTTGTGCGTAATACGCACAGATAATGGACAGCGATGTATCTTCTAAACGCTATATAAATCGTCTGTCGTTTCTTTATATCACGCTCCGTCCAACCATGGATAGTAAAATGAGTGGATTGGAAACTAATAGTCACGTGAGGTGTTTCCAGGCCGCCGATTGGCTGAAAAGCGTTTTTCTTTGCTCGAGAGATGTTGAAACCTAGTTGCAAATTGTGATGTCACGAATGACGTGAGTACGCTTGTTTTACTGAGGTTTTTTGTGAAGTTTTCTTCAAATTCTTCATATCCTCACATTCAGATGACTATGCTGACGTTTCAAATGATTTTATCGTCTTACAAACCTGCCTAAGCCACAATCGAGCGTTCGGGGTAAGCGTTGTTGATCTTTGTTTTGATGATTCCTGTGTTGTTTTGAAGAAACTGGCGTCCCCAAATTGTGCTTTGTTTTGCTCGGAATTTGGGATGCATATTTTAACTAGTAAACCTTGATATCTTCTTTTAAAATGAGTAAGAATAGACGGGCATTTTGTCGTATTGTGGCTTTGTCGTATTTACAGACAATTCGATTATCATTTTAGGCTGTATTAATCCCAAACTTTCAATATACTCGGGTTTTTTGAGCTTGTCAATTGCAACCAGGTTGTTATGCCCACGCCATCAAGTTTCCAATCCAGTCTTTTTACTATCCATGGTCCAACTTGTGCCCGAATATTAGTCCATATTTGATAAATATCGTAGCTTGCTGTCAATGTATGTCATCACTACCATATTTTCCAACGGAAAATATATTACCGCCACCTCCAGCTAGGCACAAAAAGGCCAGACCAGACCAAAGCTCATACTAATTTTCGCGCTATATACCATTAATTAGGTAACGTATATATAGTATACAAATATAAAATAAATAACAAGTCATTTTTGCGCGCCGTGCGTCTTTGCGTCATTCCTCACTAAATGCACTTGTCGACATGAAAATCGATATAAGTCGGCTAAGTATATTGGTAAGTTGGACGGAGCGCGATATAAAGAAACTACAGACGATTTATACAGCGTTTAGAAGATACATCGCTGTCCATTATCTGTGCGTAAACAACTGAACACACGCTGAGGAAATTTGAGTTAATCTATTATTGCATCTATATTTTTAGGTTCTTTGTCCCCCGGTAGCAAAACCGGAGAAAAAGATCCAGGCAAAATTAAAGCCGGAACAAAAGCCCGCGACAAAAGTTTACTCGCGCCATTTACTCGCGACTCGCGAGGCGCGCCGATTAGCTCTACTGTATAGTCAGGAGCGAAAGATTTTGAGAAACAGAGAAAAGAGGCAATGGAGCAATTTTACCATAGTTTACTGAGGCGAATGAAAAAAGCGCTGTTCTCTGCTGCGATCTATTGCTGACACAAATACACTCGTTGTTTTAAACACGATCACAGATATGAACACCCTGCTAGCATAGCCTTCTTTTCCTTATTTCTTTGCTGAGAGAGAGAAGAAGAAAAGAAGGCTATGCTGTATTCGTGTTTGGCTTCGTCCAAGATTTAGGACGAAGTAACCGCTTCTTGTTTTGTTTCCTGGTCTGACTTGGACTAGGTTCGAAATTGTAACCAAGCAACTGACATGCATGCGCAATGGAAACCAGTCACGAATACAGCAGAGCCTTCTTTTCTTCCTCTCTCTCAGCGAAGAAATAAGGAAAAGAAGGCTTTGCTCGCAGTGTAAGATATGAAAGTATGTCAATTATAATATTTGAAACATAAACATGCATACAGCAAGCGAGCAGTGGGTACACTTTGCGGACCTATTTTTATACAGTCAAATTATTTAATTATTTATTTCACACTGTGTAAATTGGTATACATAAGTTTGGAAATTGTTATACCAAATTAAGAAAAAGTAAGTTGATTTTGATGTAGAAAAGTATGAAATAAATGCGAAGTAGCCAAAGTAGCGTGTTAGCTTTGGAGTTGACTAAAAAAGTGGGAAAGACTGTTGATACAGAGAGTTTTGCTTCATTCCTGTGCTACATTGTGTTTAGGCCCTGAAAGAAAAAGTGCTTTTATTGAAGAGAAAAATCGGCAAGTGATTGCTTATCATGAAGGAGGACATGCATTAGTTGCTCATTTTACGCCAGGTATGAATATATATATATGCACTGAGCTGCTGTTTTGGCACGTTTCCAGTTACTGTACTCTAGAAGTACATTTGTATAACCGACTTGTATTTAAAGAGGTACTGTCAAAGCAATCAAACTGTGGGGCCGGTATAGAATTAACGATTGCATGCAGCGAAAATCATTGAAATTGCTTCGTTCTCGCCTTTTTATTGTCGGTTTCAGCTCACTTTTCAACGCACGGTTCGGAAGTTTGTTGCCAAGTTTCAAATTACGTTTCCAAATTCAGAAGTTGATTACGAAGTTCGATTCCATGTTCGAATGTTTGATTCGAAGTTTACATTTACGGAAAACCTTCGGTCGACCAGACTTTCTTTTGATACCATTTCTTTCGGGAAATATGTTGTTAATCATTCCGGCTGCAATTCCAAATTACCAACTGCCATAGGCGTACAAATAGGGGGCACAAACATAGGGGCACAAATTTATAGAGGGGGGGGGGGGGGGCGGAAAACATTTTGCCCGACTGAAACGGAAATTGCCCGACTTTTGATATAAAAAACCCCACTAAGTGCCTGTTGTTCAATATACTTTATCTCCTACAATACACAGATATTAAATTGTTTTGATTACTTTTCCTTATTTTCATCCTATTTAAAAAAAATTTTCCTATATTTTTGCCCGACTTAGCTTGAATATTTGCCCGACTTAGCAACATTTCCATTCGTTCTGGGGGGGGCAGCTGCCCCCTTCCCCCTTTTCAATAATTTTCAATAACCTGGACCGAAAAAAGAAGCCCAAGGAATTCAAATTTACCAACAACAACTTCTGATATTCAGCTTGTAGTTTTTGTTTCTTTATCTACACTGCCTTTTGCGAATGTGGATGCGTCAAATTTGATCGTAGTGTGTTATCCTTATTGACATTACGTTATTCTCCTTATGGATGCCGCTATAGTTACGGGAATCAGATGCACTACTGGTTCCAAAACAGCTCGAAGGAATTATGGCCAAGGAACGCCTTACTGTTCTACTATTCATAACCCTCATGGTTGTCCAATCAGTTTTATGTCGTTCTGATTAATCTCGTGTTTTCTTTATTTTAAGATGCCTTACCACTTCATAAAGCAACCATCGTTCCTCGTGGGGATGCTTTGGGGATGGTGAGTTAATAGTTACTACAAGTAGAACGTCTAAATTGAATTCAATGAGCGTCCATTTTCCATCATGTTGAAGAGGTGATAGTAAATAGAGTTTATATTATTCATGCAGGTTGCTCAACTGCCAGAAAAAGATGAACTGTCGTGGACTAGGAGGCAATTGTTGGCTAAATTGGATGTATGTATGGGTGGACGGGTCGCCGAAGAATTAATATTTGGAAAAGACAATATCACGAGTGGTCAGTCTGTATATAAAGTTTATTGTCATGTATTGATAACCTTTGCACTATGCTTTATTCTGTGGTTAGTTCTGTGGTAGATTTTGAGTAACAGTATCTATCCTTTTAGTCTTTGGGACGTTGTCATCTGCAAATGAAAATTATTCTATCAATACTATTTTATATAGAAATACCATTTGTTTTTTGACTTGAAGAACGTACGAGCTTGATTTTCGTCGTTTATCTAAAATTACTCTATGTTAGGGAAACCATGATTGGGAAACTTTGAGTGTAAAACCTCTTTTCCATGCAGTCATCACAGAAACTGGCTTGCAGTTCGCTGCGAGTACTTTTTTAAATAGGATGTAGCTCAATAGAAACCATCATGAGAGACGCTTTGGTTTAGATTCTTGGGAAGACTGGGGAGAGGCTGGAAACGAGAAGGCCTAAAGCCGGTTTTCCACTAGGCGATTTTTTCGCGCGAAAAATCGCCTAGTGGAAAACCGGCTTAAGAAGGCCTAGCAAAATTCGCAAAAAGGTCTTGCCCAGAATCGTTTTGGCTTTGAGTGTTCCAGTTCATCTACCGTAAACAATAGAGTGACACTATAAAAGCATAAGGATATCTGCGAAGATTTTACCAAAGATCTTGGCGATCGAAAGAGGGAAATTATGGAATATATTCCAATTGGAGCTCGAAATGAAAAGATTAACAGTTTAACTTTCAACTTTTGGTGGTTGCAGAAGGAAAGCTAGTGATAAGAAAGCTAGGCTAGTGAAACTTCGTCGATCCGAGGTGAGCAGGCTTGTATTATTTTATACAGAAGAAAATAGTAAATGTGAAAACACTTAGTACATCATATCACAACTCTTCCTCAATAAACAACCAAGCTGTAAAGTGAAAGTGTTTACGAATTTTGCTAGGCCTTCCCCAGCGGGTCCGTTCGGATCACTTCCGAAACGCGTTAACCGAGGAAGGCAGTCCTTCAGATTTAGGCCGGCGAACGGCGAATTTCGCCGGTGGTTGAGCGGATTTTGTAGCAAATTCGCTGTGTCTCCATCGTATTTTGCCGTCGCTGGATAAATAAATAATCCATGAATGATTTTAAGTTCCCCAACGTGTGTTTTGAAACCCGTTTTGTGTGAAAATGTTCGAAGTAAACTTGCTCTTCCCGCCATATTGAATTCTACCGCGCTGGAGTCTGGGATCTACCATTACTTTACCTATATTATATCATATCCGACTCAGTTGTATGGCATTTTTTACCTCTGAAATGGCATTTGAGAGCTTCAAAATTTCCCGGGGGGGGCATGCCCCAGGAACCCCTAGCAGGATGGTCCTCCGGCCTTCGGCCCTGATTCTCCAGGTCATCTATTTCATTCTCCAGACCCTTTCACAAAAACCTGAAACGCTGGGAAGGCCTAGAAACTAGGCTAACGCTTTCCCAATTGTAGAAAAACAACCACCACAGAGTTCTTCATAGTGTCCAAGTAATGAGATGAAAGATTAGCTTTCATGGTTGCTGCCAGTTAGTACGATAATTGCTGTTCAAAATAAATCCCGGTTCTGTGTACAAAACTTTGTATTGGAATTCAATACCTTATTCTTTGTGACGCCACGCAAAATGTCTTAATTAATGGCTTCTTACTACACAATGCCATTCATCTCCACATTTGCTGAATTTTGATTTTGCGTTTTCAGGTGCTTCGAGTGATTTTTCACAAGCTACTGCAATCGCTAGGGCGATGGTGACAAAGTATGCTATGAGCGAAAAGGTATAATGGCTAAAGTGTTTTCAACATTTATAAATAATTCTTAGGAGGTAATTATTTCTACACTACAGGAAATAAGTTGGGACTTATGAACATTTTTTGTCACTGACATCCTTGTTTGTTGGTTTGTTTCTGGATTAAATACGGTATAGACCACTTTCATAACGGCCACACTTTAAATATCCTTTTATGTGCATCTGAATAAGCTTTTCTGGCTTCGTTATGAAGCAAAGATACACAATTACAGACACACAAACGAGGCCAGAAAGGCTTATTAAAATGCACGTTAAAGAATATTCAAATTAGTGCCAACCTCGTTCCCAGGGCCTTTTTGAAATTGGGAGGGCGGGAAAAGGCCCTGGCATCGGCTGGTCACAGCACCCAGAAATACTGGGTGTAATAAATTAGTAATTAAGTTTTTTATTTCTTTTATAAAATAATGACTTTAAATTGTCAATAAACCCAAGAAAAGTAAACAAAAAAACAGATTACCTGTCTCAGGACGAGTTTGTTACCATTTAGCGCCACGCGTGGCCTCGTACAACACGTCGGCGATTTTAGCGATGAAAATGCACTTAAAGTTGCACTGAAAACATTCTGCTGTGTTAATTACGTGTTTAGACATATATCCAAGTAATTTTTGACTTTCGTTGATGATTAAATCCACATAAAATTAGTCAAAAACGACAAAATCGTCACGAAGTATCTCGTGTGCCGTGCGTTATGGAGTTATAATGGCACGCTTGTTTGACTCAATAGCCAATCAGAGTGCGTGTTGTCGTTCATTTACTTCCGGTTATTTTATAATTTAATTTAGTATGCAGAAACATTCGAGTAATGGCGGTCCCGTAGGAGAAGTTCATTGTAATGGGCGGTCTCATTGGTCCCGTTGGCGGTTCTGTTGAAGATGTGTGATTATAACTGACACAAAACTATGCACAATTAGGTTTCCTGAGGAATGTTTAAGAAAGTAATCTACCATTGATCGTGCAGAGTGCACCAGCCGATGCCAGGGCCTTTTCCCGCCCTCCTAATTTCAAAAAGCACCTGTGAACGAGGTTGTGAAGGGGAATGGTGTATATATTTGTTGTCGTTTTTGGTTTGTGTAGCAATAGGTTTGCCCAAATATTTTCAACACTGTCACTTGCCTCATCTCTCATGTTATTGACTTAATTGAAACTTATAATACCAGATTTCCATATATTGTTCATATGGTTTAAAACTATATTTAAATATTATAGTGAAATAAAAGTAGCGTGCTGCGTAGGCAGTGTAGAAACAACAATCGAAATATAGTAAGGTTAGATTAGAGCCTTCGCTCAAAACGTTAGACTCCTACGTTCTCTGTTTCGGCAGTATATCTAACCTTACTATATTTCGATTTAAATATTATATCCTGGCGAAGATGCTATTTATCTTTGTGAATTGCTTTTCAGGTTGGCCCAATAGTCGTAAAAGATGATGACAAATTAAGTCCAGAGCTACAGAGTTTAATTGAAAATGAAATAAAGCGCTTGATTAAGGTAATGAAATTCCACTACAACAAAAAAAGGCATAAACAAATCATCTTCAGTCAAAAATGAATTAATTTTAAATGAAAGTTTCTTAAATGTCATGTTTGGAAATGTTACAGAACCGTGGTTACAGTCATTTGGGACGTAAGTCTTGTTCCTTTCTCCGGTCACATCTGATTTTTATTTTGTTTTGTTTTGGGGCTTTTTTAATGTTGTTTTTATATGCATGTTGATGATTAACTTATTTTAGCATATACCTCGCAGGTGAATAGTGCTTTTCAAGCAATCTGATTGGTACTATTCACCAGTGGACAAAACAAAATGGCGGCCAGTTTTGCTTTGTTTACCGAAGCTAGTAGAATAACGAGAAAAGTCGACAAAATTAAGTAGAAGAGTGTCCACACGTATGTTTCTTTACAATTTTTAGCCATTAATATATTCAAAAGTTTTAAAAATTGTTTTGTCGACAAATATCGAGTACGCCAAGTTGCTAGCGGCCGTGTCCCGTATGAAAATATCAAAAAATATAAGAATGTTAAGCTTGTTATTTCATTTATACGGTATATGCTGAAACAATTATTCACCTCATTGTCGGTGAATAGTGTAGATATCACCGATTCGCGGCTCGGTGAATATCCAGCACTATTCACCTCCACTTCGGTATTTACGTAAGTATTTACAGTAATAACTATGTAACAACCATTCACTGTATAATATATTGTGGCATATTCATCAAACTAAACTAAACTATTTGCAACATACATTTCACCAAAATGTTTGGAAGTTCGTTCGGACGTTTGCAGGTTCGTTACGTAGTTCGCAGGCTTCTTTTGAACTACGCATTTTGATTGACTGCTTGCTTGGTTCCTAGCAGCCATGCAATCAAATGCGTAGATCAAAACGAACTACGAACCTCCCAATGAACTTGCGAACTTCGGAACTAACTTCGGAACGAACTTCCAAACATTGTCGTGAAAAGTATGTTGCAAATGACTGTACGGGCCCGTTTACACGTGCGATTTTTAATGCGGTAAATTTCGCCAACTTCTGGTTTAGATGCATGTTAAGCAATTACGAACGAGCAGAAAAGCGGGAAAGATGAAACCACGGCACAATCCGCGAACTGTTTTTCTACTTAACATGCATCTAAATTAGAAGTTGGCGGTATTTATCGCATCATGCAAACCTTATTTTGTATCATGTAGGCCTTAATTATAGTTTTACGATATCTACTCTCGTACTCGAGACATGACGTTATCATTCTTGAGTTTTATACTGCCATTTTCAGTTTGAATAACGGCTCAATTTTGATGTATGACATCTGTAATTTTAATATAAGCTGAATTTTCTTTTCAGTTTTGACGTCATATCGTCAAAGTCAGGTTCAAAATTGGAAAGAAAACTCCGCTGTTGAGTTTTGAAATTGAGCCGTTGTACAAACTCAAAATGGCGGCATAAAATACAAGAATGATGACGTCATTTCTCGAATACGTGCGCAGATATCGTAAAACTATTGACATTTTCAAACATGACATTTAAATGACTTTTATATAAAAAGTAATTTATTTTTTTGACTGTTCCTTTAAATTTTTAATTAATATGTCAAACTTTTGAAATTTAATCATGATAATAAGCAATTATTTATTTTTATTACATGTTTAAAGGAATCATATGAACGTGCGAAATATCTTCTTCAAACTCACTCAACGGAACACAGGAGACTAGCGACTGCTTTGCTACAATATGAGACCTTGAATGCTGGAGAAATGTTGTTGGTTATTCAAGGAAAGCCCATCCAATAAACAAGATATTGAACTCTCTCGCGCACAGGAATTCAAATATGCAAACGTATTTCCTAAAACGACTGGAGGCACGCGTCTGGACAAAAAATGTGGCATAAATAACTTGAGTTTTATTGTAAGGTGGCTCGATAGGAAAAAATGGGACACAACTTTTTTGTCAAAAAGAATTTTAGACTACGTTTACACGGTACCGGACGAATTTGGAACCGTACTCGATCGCGAGTTTGTACGGTACTGCCTGTTAAAACGGAGCCGTTCACTGTCCGGCACTCTTTTTTTTTTTTTGAAGTGTTTATACGGTACCGGATGAATTGTAGACTAATCTCGTACCCAGACTCATTTGCGAGTTTTTGCTATCGCGCGCATGAGCAGAGACGCAGAGACCGTCTTTTGCTCTTCTCATATCCAATCCTCTACCGCGCTATCCGTGCAAAAACTAGACCGGTTTCGGCGTTTACACGGCACCAGACTAATTTGAAACCGTCCAGGTTAAAAACTAGAGCTAAATTTTTCAGGTCTCGAATTCGTCCAGTTTCGTGGGTCTCGTTTAAACGGAAGGCAGAATCGTATAAATTCGAGTAAGGTTCCGAATTCGCTCGGTGCCGTGTAAACGGGGTCTCAGAGTGCATATTTGAACTTTATTCTAAACTCCGAATTTGTTTTTTTTCTTCGTGGTACTGGTCGTGATTATTGTACTCTAAAGGCTAGTTTCCACTCAGGAAAATCTTCCGCAGGACCGGAACGGACAGGAAAGTTTTCTTTGTCTTGTGAGCTCTCGATCGGAACTAATGACTTTAACACAAAGGAAACTTTCCTGTCCATTCCTATCCTGCGGAAGATTTTCCTGAGTGGAAACTAGCCTTAAGAGTTTGCCTGAGTGACGAAATCTCCGTCACAAAGCAAGAAAACCTAATTTTGCATGTAATGTATTATGTAATGCAGATTGCCGTGGCAAGAATTAGGTACGTTAAGCATGCACAACGCGAATTTCACGACGACGACGACCCAAGTACAATAGTATTTTTCAACGAAAACGAAGCGTTGAATAATTTGCAGTCGCAAGAGTTATCCCAACACCGTCCTCGTTGCACATACGTCAACTGAAGCGTTTTCACGTTTTCAAGACAACGTGGCAAAGAACAGCAAAAGCTGTTTAGTTTATTTAGGCGTTAATCTATTATACGTCATGTTGTCGAAGCTATGGCTGATTTTTAAAGGTCTTACAAAATACATAAAGCATACAATATATACGCCGATGTCCTGATCCATGGTTTCTTGGAAACGCCACATTGATGCAAGAATAACCACTGAAAATAAACCTTTATTATAAAAAGAAAACACGATTTTCCCTGTTCGACTACAACTACATACTTCAAGACTTTGTAAAGACACATGTTTTACTACCATGAAGGTATATAAATAGTTATATAATAAAGGCTAAAAACGATTAAAATAAAATACAAAACGTTTTCGACTTGAATGTTTCTACCTTTAAATAATTTGTTTTTGCCTTTCCTGCAACTGCTAAACAAAGTATTCATGATATAAACTCATCGTAGCTTAGACTTCGGCTCGCTGTTGTAAATCCCATACAGTTCGGTCACTCTTATTGCATCTATACGTACATAGCTACTCAAAAAAAAAAGGAAACAGTAGATTGAATGCACTGCAATGTGAATGCATATTTTAATCATTTCATAGTTACAAAGTGTCATTTTATATCTTGTAAGGATGCCACAGTTTGCCCCCTTGCTTTGTTATGTCCCTGTAAGCTGCTCTTTGTAGCTAAAAGCTGTACTAAGTAACACAGTTTAGCCATGAGAGTGTATTATTCTTATTGGTGGCTTTCACGTGACGTCACGGCGGCCATATTTGTGCCCCAAAACAATAAAACGGCGGCCATATTTGTGTCCTAAATGAATCCCATTGGGATTTAGCTCTATTCTTATTCACAAATTTCCTATTGTTTTAGCAATCCAATATGGCTGTCGGTCACGTGGGTGAAACCCAAGAATAGTTTGCACTTGGCATCATGGCGGCCATCTTGGAGGAAGTAACTTTAACAAAAGAATCTCATTAGCAGCTATTGTATTTGGAGTATGTTTCCTCCAACATGGCCACCATTTCTTTGTCTTCCAAATCTCAAGGGATTGATTGCAAACCACCAATAGGGTATTTTTTATGTCTTCCTGATTGTCACTCTTCCATGATCTTAAATGATAATATATATCCTATATTATTACACAGTTAATACAAAAATATTTTTAATTAAAGCTTACAAATTTAAATATGAAAATCACAATGACTGAAAAAAGAGAATTATAACAAAGACCTGCTACAAATGTGTAACATTGAATTAAATGTCATGATTTACATCAATTCTATAGTGGCATAACCTCCGTGGTGGATTACCAGTTTCCAGTCCTGTAGGCTAAATAAAATTCACGGGCCTCGTAGTCGGCACTGATCTGTGAAAAACCTGATATCGATATCAGTGCCATATCCAGAGATAATTTAGGCACCCCACTCCATGATTAGAGAATTCGGTAACAATATTCAAGTACACAAGACGCGAGAACCATCTAAGGGGGTGTTGGGGCATGTCCTCACAAATGCCATTTCCTGTATTCTGAGGCCGGGGTCTTCCCATAATCACAATTTTCAATGAATGACAAATAAGGTCAGAGCTAACTACTTGGAAGCATTTATTTCTAGTTTTGAGTTAAGCTTGAGTTGGAATATAACTGAACAAACGATCAGGTCTGTATACTACCATTTCATTGCAGTATTAAGAATGAAAATAATAATAGTAATAATAATAATAAATGTGTTCCCTGGAAATTACGGGCTTCTTGCAAGCCCAGGCCTGTAGGCTTCAGCCTACTCAGCCTACTTGGTAATCCGCCTCTGCATAGCCTAATTTACACTACTAAATTGACCCAAATATCAATACTAGGTGTAATATGTTCTGGAATAGGTACCATATAATTACATACAATCTTTTTACGTCCACACCCTGAACCAGCAGTGGTAAATACTCTACTAAATGTTTGTGAACTAAAAGTAAATAAATCTGACTTAATCTCCCATGATATATTCAAGTAATTATTCTTCTTCCTCTCATTCCAGACATAAAGAAAAATATCACACAAATTTGATTCAAACGACAAAGAAAGATACATTTCATATCCATAACTCCAAAAATGCGGTGAATATATTTTTGAAGAGTTTGCTAAATGTTTTTTTGCATTATTGTCAATCACCCATGAAAAAGTAGGTATGGAAACATTTTTGTATTCAGTTCTTTTGATTGGTTTTGTTTCAAGTGCACTTTTCCTTTCTACTGAAAAGCTGTGATAACTGAAGCCCTTTAGAAGAAGTTGGTTAAAACCATCCATTTCCATTGCAAGGTAATGATGTTGAACAACATCGTATAGAAAATCCACTGTTATCAGTTCAGGTCTTACAAGAGGCAAAAGTGAAGCACCAGCATATTCATTGTACTCCACCCAATGTATTAGAGCAATAAACACCGTATTTTCTGACAGAACTGCAAGATCATTGCTGGAGATAAGAAGCCTTAAAGCAGCTTCAGACAGATCTGTAAATTTATCCATACGCCACGTTCTGTCTAGAGGTCTGAACTCATTTACAAGGAACTTTTCAAGGAGAGTCAGTAAATCATTTGTTGCTAACATTTCATCCACTGTTGTAAGAATACACTCGCATACATCCAATGACATAGGCATAGACATTAAAACATACTTGCACTTCTTGAACACCAAGGTAACATCGTATTTGTTGGCAAGGGCTAGCACTTTTAGAACTAGATTCCAATCTTTGTTGTCGAGTATATCAGGTTGGTACATGGCTTCAATCAAAGTCAAATGAGGTGTTAGTTCTTCTTCAGTAACTCGCATAAAAACTTCCTTCGAATTGGACTCTTTCATGCCTGAGTAGAATAATGATCTGAAATACGAACTTTGTACAGCAAGCCAACAACTGTGAACAAATATTCTCCGTTCCTTCACAGTCTCAGCACTAGTGGGTACTCCATCATTTTTCTCACAACCAGTTATGTTAACTTTATCTGTCTCTCCTTCAACGTCTGCGCCGCTTGTGTCGGACTTGACATTCTCTACTGGCGGCACTTGTAATGGTGGCTTTGAAACCTCATCATTCTCACCATACTGGATTTCTTCCTCTGACTTATTACTTTTGGTTTCACTTTCCACATTGCACATTGACTCGTTACCACCGATCTGCTCATTACTCGATTCTTCGACATCATTGGGGTCGTCCTCAGCGAGGATTTTCTCTTCGTTAGATTTTACATCACTAGTCTCGCTGATCTTATCAAGGCAAGAGGCAAGAAGACATTCTTCCTCCGCCGCCACTTGAAACACAAGAACTCGGTCATGAAGACCACTGTTGTTAAATTCTGAGGCGAAAATGTTCGAGTACTGTGACAAATCTTCAGGTTTGAACTGTTTGCTACTAACTGCTCCAACTTCATTAGGGCTAGGCGTAGTACTGTCCTTTATACCTTCCGAACTCATCATGTTTTTGTATTTTGAGCAACTCTGTTATGCGCACAAATGATCTCAAATTGTTGTAATTTTACTCTTACATTCTTCAGCCACAATAAAGAGGTGATAACAGGTGAAATTCCTATACGTAACTATGTATACCCGCAGCAAAACACAGCTGCATTGATGCGTTTCTAGGGATTGAACAACCACTGTGAAGTATGCTCCACATTCAGCCTTCGATTCAGCCTTCGATTCGGCCTTCGATTCAGATCGATTCAATTATCACACATATTGCGAAGTTATCTCCGTATTCATCAGGTGGTCGCTATTACAGAATATCATACAAAAACACAATTTTCTCAGGCGCTATTCTATAGGATTTCTCCAAATTAACATATCTTGTACAGAATTTCATGCTCTTTAATCTAGTATACGTTTCCAGAGTGGCATAGACCCATGAACGACGCAGGCAAGCTTTAAACAAATTGCGGCGCGGCGTTATTAATACGACTGACGGATGTTATGTTGTATATTTCAGATTTCATCAGATATAAACACAATTTTCTCAGCCGCTATTCTATACGATTTTTTTTAATTTACACATGTTATATAATTTACATATGTCATATAGGTTTGGTTATATCAGATGATCTTGGTGTCGTCAACGAGTGCATGAAGAACGGTTACTTTTAAACTTTACATGTACCAGTCTTGGTTCACAAAGTTCTTGTTTTTAAATAGTGCTCTTCCCTTGCATATTTCTAATAATCCATGTATAGTAGTCCTTTCCATAAGAGTATAGCTGTTAATTCGTGACTATATGCTGACAATGATGGTTGGTTATACAATTTCCTTAACTTAGTGCACAAGGACGCTGTTTCACTTTAAAGATTTTTTGAAATTTATAACTGAGTTGTTTCTTGTGGATATAGGGTCAGTTATAGAATAAAACGTCAGATATCGAAAGAAACAATTACATACTCAATTGAATGAACAACAATATCAAACACATATACTCATGCATATATATACCCGCATGTCATTCCGGGTCAACTAAAGATTAGATTGGGTTTGACTGTAAGATTATAAGATTGTATTCCTTGTTTTTAATGTTCCTTCATTTCTTTAATATCTTCTTCCATGATAAATCTCTGAAAACAGTATTCTTGACTTCTGAAAAGTACAATACAATGCCACTCAATTTCGTGTTTCTGTTCTCCAAGCTAGCCAGTAAGTAAGGGCTTTGAATATATCTGGAGTAATTAATAACTGAGTCTAAAAATAAGTCCATCACAAATCATTCAATAATTACTATTCATTTTGTAGAAACTAACTAGTATACCATTGCAAATGATCCAATTTGATTACTACTCTATACTCGATACCAATTAATCGATAGACATATCTAGCGAAGACGAAATTGAGTATCAAGACCTGCGCGGTCGTGCAGTAAAACAACATAAATGTGATGAGGGGTGAAATATTTGTTCTACGTTGGTTTTCACACAGAAACAATAGTTATGTCTATCGTATAGAATAGCGGCTGAGAAATTTGTACTTTTTCTGAGGAAATCTGAAATATACAACATAACATCCGTCAGTCGTTTTAATGACGCCGCGGCGCAATTTGTTTAAAGCTTGCCTGCGTCGTTCATGGGTCTATGCCACTCTGGTGACTTATACTAGATTAAAGAGCATGAAATTCTGTATAACATATGTAAATTAAAAAAAATCGTATGGAATAGCGGCTGAGAAATTTGTACTTTTTCTGAGGAAATCTGAAATATACAGCATAACCGCCGTCAGTCGTTTTAATGACGCCGCGGCGCAATTTGTTTAAAGCTTGCCTGCGTCGTTCATGGGTCTATGCCACTCTGGTGACTTATACTAGATTAAAGAGCATGAAATTCGGTATAACATATGTAAATTAAAAAAAACTCGTATAGAATAGCGGCTGAGAAATTTGTGTTTATATCTGATGTAATAAGAAATATACAACATAATCCCCGTTAGTCGTATTAATGACGCCGCGGCGCAATTTGTTTAAAGCTTGCCTGCGTCGTTCATGGGTCTATGCCACTCTGGTGACTTATACTAGATTAAAGAGCATGAAATTCTGTATAACATATGTAAATTTAAAAAAATCGTATAGAATACCGGCTGAGAAATTTGTACTTTTTCTGAGGAAATCTGAAATATATAACATAACATCCGTCAGTCGTATTAATAACGCCGCGCCGCAATTTGTTTAAAGCTTGCCTGGGTCGTTCATAGGTCTATGCCACTCTGGGGACTTATACTAGATTAAAGAGCATGAAATTCTATATAACATATCTAAATTAAAAAAAATCGTATAGAATAGCGGCTGAGAAAATTGTACCTTTTCTGAGGAAATCTGAAATATACAGCATAACCGCCGTCAGTCGTTTTAATGACGCCGCGGCGCAATTTGTTTAAAGCTTGCCTGCGTCGTTCATGGGTCTATGCCACTCTGGTGACTTATAGTAGATTAAAGAGCATGAAATTCTGTATAACATATGTAAATTAAAAAAAATCGTATAGAATAGCGGCTGAGAAATATGTGTTTATATCTGATGTAATAAGAAATATACAACATAATCCCCGTCAGTCGTATTAATGACGCCGCGGAGCAATTTGTTTAAAGCTTGCCTGCGTCGTTCATGGGTCTATGCCACTCTGGAAACTTATACTAGATTAAAGAGCATGAAATTCTGTACAAGATGTGTTAATTTGAAGAAATCCTACAGAATAGCGCCTGAGAAAATTGTGTTTTTGTATGATATTCTGCAATAGCGACCACCTGATGAGTTGGAGATAACTTCGCAATAAGATGCGATAATTGTGAATCGACGGCTGAATCGAAGGCCGAATGGAAGGCTGAATCGAAGGCTGAATGTGGTGCATACTTCACAGTGGTATTGAACACTCATATTTCATACACATCAATTGAAAACATTATATATTCCGGGTAAAGATTTTTTCTAGTGAACTAAATTTACTGTAACTAGTTACAAAAAATAAGTAGCCTGTTACAGCACTTATTTGCTTTATACTGTGTGCATCATTAACAAACTGAAATAAATTGTAAAGATATGTCGGAGCCTTATTCTTTAAAACACTAAATACCAGAAGAAGTTTTCTCATCTTAATTAAATTGTGAATTGGAATCCAATCAAGTTTCTGGAATAAATCAACTGACGGTGCTGATCTCTTTTGTATAGTTTCAAGAGATCATTAAGTCTTTCGTTGGTTGCGTTGCCGCACAAATAGTGCAACAGTAAAGTAGATGAGGATAGATTAGAGAATTACAAAACATTATGCGAGAGGGAAACGGTAGGTTTTGTCTTATTCTTTTTAATAAAAATAACCGTTTATTAACACTTTGGTATACGGCATTAATTTGTTCATCCCATAAGAGTAGATCATCAAAATGGACACCAAGAAGTTTTACTGTTTTTACCTCTTCAATCGTTACATTATCTACTTTGACTTCTAATTTATCTAAGGCATTGAATTTTCGTCTGGAAAATATTTTCATACTTTTAGTTCTCTTAGTATTTAGGCACATTAGATTAGTGTTGACCCAGTTTAGTCTGATGTCAATGTTCAATTTGAGGTTTAGATCTATTGTTGTTTGACTTGAAGCAAGCAATGTAGAGTCGTCCGCAAATATAAAAGCCCTTAAGGAGTTGTTGTATTTTGTTGGAGCTCAAGAGGAAGATCATTAATATAAATGATAAATAAAAGCGGTCCTAAGATAGAGAGGTTTTAAATTTGACTCTTTGAGAACGGTTTGATAGGTATGACTTAAACCACTTTACTGGAGTCCGTGTTAAAATGATATAATTCAAGTTTTTTTAACAGAATGTTGTGATTGTAGGCTAAGAGCGTGAGTAGGAAAAAACCCGAAAACCTAGACTCGTCTATACCTGCGGTAGCCCGAGTAATAAGGGGGTCACCGTGATCACATGGACCGGGCTACAGGCCGGTTAGCTGGGCCAGCTCGGTTAACCGAGCCAGCCCGGTCTGATGTAATCACCCCCTAATCTAGGGACTAATACAAAAGTATCATATCCAGCTTGCACAAATGACGGTCAAAGTTCCAACGTTCAACAGTGCGAATTATTAATCAATTGCAAAACTTCGTTGTTAGACGATTTGTCCTCCATGCAACAAGTGCAAGTGGTCATCGGGCTAGTGTTCCCACTTCAATTTCTCGTTCCGAACTTCCACTTGTGTTTCTATAGCTATTTGTTATTAACACGGAAAATGTTTTCTATATTCTCACACAACTGTGGACCTAGCGTCACGTTAGCCTGAGCGCCAAACAACTGTCATTTATCTCGTGTCCAACCACTAATCTAGTGTGTCCAAACTCCCAATTCCATGTCCAATATGTACCAATTTCTATAAGTTAGGGTCAGGCCTACGTGATGTACCCTAGTTATTTTGGAAATGAACTTATTATAACCCAGAGCCTTTTCTGCAAGCCAGCATTCAGGAGATGCTCTGGGGACGAGAATGCCCAACTCCTCAGATTGTTATTTATCCCTAGTCTCCTCACTTGTGGAGATATCAGAGATGCCTGAGGCTACACTTCCCCAACATTTGTACGCCGATGATTTTTTGTGAAATGACGTTGCACACTTGAGTTATTCTAGGGGGTCCGGGGGCATGCTCCCCCGTAAATTTTTGAAATTTAGAGTCTCGGAAATACCATTTCCTGCATTCTGAGGGATGATTTATAAGCCACTGAAGGTCATAAAATGTCACAAAAAGTTCGCAACACAGGGCGGTAAAGTATGTATGTATTTCAATTTGGCAACTTGAGTTATTCAGACTGTAAATAAACGAGACAAATGACAAATCTGAGTGCACACTTGCACACCCGAGATCTCGTCGAAAACTACATGGATGCGTGCATGGGAATATGAAATTTATTTCGAGTGTTGACCAGGATATCTCACGAGTGAGATATCTTGGTCAACAAGAGAAACAAATTTCATATTTCCAAGCATTTATGTATTGTTCTGTTTATTATAAAAAAAAGTCCTATTGCCCCACAAAAATAGAGCAGTAAACTCTAATACGTTTTACGATAATCGACACATGTGAGATTATCATAAATAATCACACATGAGATTATCGTTTTTATTAGTGGCAGAAACATCAATAAACCACTCCATTTTATATAATAAATTACAGTATATTGCATGCATGGATGCAATCTCCTTTTTATTAAATTATCAACAACAACAATTATATATCCTGAATAAAACTCACAAAAATACAAATATTATAGGGCTTTCAGTTTGGGCTGGCAAAAAGCAAAATTCACTGACCCTTTTCGTCAAACCACACCTAAATTTTCCAGAGCTTTAGTTTTTTCTTTTAATTATAATTATAAAAAATCCTTCCCCAGAATGCGAAAAATAGCGTTCTAGAGCACCAATTCGCCATTACTTAGCCACACTTCATGGTTTCACAAAAAACTGAAAGCCCTGAATATTATGAAAATATCAATATGACTGTGCAAAAAAAGACATAACAAAAGCATGTTACAGAAGTGTAACACTGAATTAAATGTTATTTACTGTACATCAATTCCTTGTTCTATAGTGGCATAGCCTAATTTACACCACTAAATTGACCCAAATATCAATACTGGGTGTGATATGTTCTGGAATAGGTACCATATAATTACATACAATCTTTTTACGTCCCCACCCTGAACCAGCAGCGGTGAATACTTTATTAAATGTTTGTGGACCAAAAGTAAATAAATCTGACTTAATCTCCCATGATATATTCAAGTAATTATTCTTCTTCCTCTCATTACAGACATAAAGATAAATATCACACAAATTTGATTCAAACAACAAAGAAAGATACATTTCATATCCATAACTCCAAAAATGCGATGAATAAATTTTTGAAGAGTTTGCTAAATGTTTTTTTGCATTATTGTCAATCACCCATGAAAATGTAGGTATGGAAACATTTTTGCATTCAGTTCTTTTGATTGGTTTTGTTTCAAGTGCACTCTTCCTTTCTACTGAAAAGCTGCGATAACTGAAGCCCTTTAGAAGAAGTTGGTTAAAACCATCCATTTTCATTGCAAGGTAATGATGTTGAACAACATCGTATAGAAAATCCACTGTCATTAGCTCAGGTCTTACAAGAGGCAAAAGTGAAGCACCAGCATATTCATTGTACTCCACCCAATCCATTAGAGCAACAAACACCGTATTCTCTGACAGAACTGCAAGATCATTGCTGGAAATAAGAAGCCTTAAAGCAGCCTCAGACAGATCTATAAATTTATCCATATGCCACATTTGGTCCAGAGGTCTGAACTCATTTACAAGGAACTTCTCAAGAAAAGCAAGTAAATCATTTGTGGCTAACATTTCATCCACTGTTGTAAGAATACACTCGCATACATCCAATGACATAGGCATAGACATTAAAACATACTTGCACTTCTTGAACACCAAGGTAACATCGTATTTGTTGGCAAGGGCTAGCACTTCTAGAACTAGATTCCAATCTTTGTTGTCGAGTATATCAGGTTGGTACATGGCTTCAATCAAAGTCATATGAGGTGTTAGTTCTTCTTCAGTAACTCGCATAAAAACTTCCTTCGAATTGGACTCTTTCATACCTGAGTAGAATAATGATCTGAAATATGAACTTTGTACAGCAAGCCAACAACTGTGAACAAATATTCTCTGTTCCTTTACAGTCTCAGCAGGGGGTACTTCATTATTCTTTGTACCAGTTACATTTATAACTTTATCTGTCTGCCCTTCAACATCTGCGACGCTTGTATCAGGCTTGACATTCTCTTCTGGCTTTTGTGATGGTGGCTTTGAAACCTTGACAAGCTCGTCAATCACTTGACTTTCAATGGCAGGCTCCTTATGGCTGACCTGCTCGTTGCTCGATTCTATTTCGTCTTTGGCATCGTTCGGGTCGTCCTCAGCGAGGGTTTTCTCTTCATTGCACTTTACATCACTAGTTACCTGTTGGTTTGTTGATAAATCAAACTCATCAATCTTATCAGGGCAAGAGGCAAGAACACATTCTTCCTCCATCACTTGAAACACAAGAACTCGGTCATGAAGACCACTGTTGTTAAATTCTGAGGCGAAAATGTTCGAGTACTGTAACAAATCTTCAAGTTTGAACTGTTTGCCACTAACTGCTCCAACTTCACTAGTATTGTCCTTATCTTGAGAAGTCATTGTGCTCTGAACTGAACTTTATAAACTGGGCAAACCGCAATTTCGTATATGTGCTCGCCAAGGAGCTCGCTCAGCCAGAGCTTCTAGCCTGCAATATAGCCGCAGGCTTGCCGCAGGTTGGAGTCCAAACGTTCGGCCTCCTCCGCATGCAGTACAAACTGTGTCCGCAGGCCCTCATTCATAGAAATAATCATACCTAGAATGCGGGCTCCTCAACCTCGTCCCCAGGGCCATTTGTAGGGGCTGGGCCAAGATGGCGGCCAATAACAAAATGGCGGGAACAAATAGCCCTGGTACAGGCTGAGCTATCACCACATCTGATTGGTCGAGATAACATTGGATGTTTTAGGTATTCTGATTGGTGGTGACGAGGCGGGCGGCAGGCTAACTCGCGGGCATTTGTTTTTAGGGCTCAAATATATTAAATAAGTGTTTATACCAGAATTGCCGGCTGTTAACTGAAAAGCAACTTCAAAATGAATGAAAATGTGAGGAAAACTGGCGAAACACCCGTAAAAACGTCGGAAGAATATGCAATGGTGAGTCGTGTCGTCTCTGTGCCCTGGCTGCCATACAACGAAGTCCATGAGACGGCAATTCAGTGTGTTTTCTAAATCGGGAGAAAGACTTTGTGAAGAAAGTCAAAAAGTATTTTGGCTGCGAAAGGAAAGTACACCACAGGGCAGAATTTACGTGTTTGGCCATTGAGAAGCAGGCTTTTTTCAAAGAAGAATTCTCGACTAAACGAAGCCTAAATGTTTTTCAAAACGCTGAATTGAATCCACCGAAAACTCACGAAAACAAGGCGGCCCGGCCAGACAACGGCAATCCAGTTTCTTGCGAATTTGGTACAACGGTGAAGCAAATGATAAATAATAAGCATTTACAGATATTTATTAAAAGTGTATTTATTTTAATAATTCGACAATGTATTTGGAAATGAATGTTTTGATTGTTTTCAGTTTGGGTCAGTCAAGCTGAACTAAATATTCAGAAAAAATTGAGCCTGACTAGGCGCGATAAACTTAGTGAAGCCTGGGTCCGAGTCAAAAATGCGCCATGAGATGGCGCATTTTTCGCAGCCTGTACCAGGGCTATTTGTTCCCGCCATTTTGTTTTTGGCCGCCATCTTGGCCCAGCCCCTACAAATGGCCCTGGGGACGAGGTTGCGGGCTCCTATCTCCTGTCAGTCAAAAAATTGTCGCCACAAAATGGCGGATTTATAAGGGCAAAAGGAACTCGCCCTAGGACTTAACACGGCCGCGGTTGATAACCGGTGTGGAGTGGACGATGGATGTATTTCAGCACTGAATTTCTTTGTTTTTTACGCCGGGAAATTTACTGGATTAGTGAATTTAAAGATAAAGGCATGTGAAGTGCAATATCCTTCGCCAAAACATTTCGAACATCAAACTCTGGATGTAGAAATGGCGACGATAGCGGCCTTTTAATACGAATGTCGAATGGTTTTAGTGTTTTTACTGTTTTACATTATATATTTTAATGATTCCCACTTGCCAATCTGTATGTGATTTATACTGAATGTGGAGGATTAATTCAGGAGACAGTAAGTGTTTTGTTCTTTTTTATCCAATTTTTTTATCTTGGTCAGTTGACAGTCTTCGATAGCTAAATAAACCAAAAAACAATAAGAAAAACCTGTACTTTCCTGACCGTCGAATTTGCTTTTGTTCGGCAGATATTTTTTCCTTCAATTCCTTTTTGTCGCTAAAAATATTATTGGCAGAATGAGAAGGTCGGTAATTCTAAAACATATTGGTTTCTTCATTGTCATGATCTGTAAGAAAGTTTAGACCGAATTTCCTGGTGGGTCACAGTGTTAAAAGAACTTGGACGTACGTTTGTCGAACAGCGGCCAGAAAGCTTTTGCAGGCCCTCTCAAAACTATCGCCAACCTCGTACCCAGGGTCTTATCTCCGCTCCCCCGCTGCCTCCTCCACAGGCCCTATTGCATCATGGACAGGACACACACGCCGAATTTAGGGCCTGCAAGATCCTGTAAAAAATTTGGCAAAACTTGGCACGGAATAAATTTGCATAATTAACTACCATTGTTAATAGCCATGGCAATATCCGAAGTTTTTGAAGGCCATTGAAGACTTATGACATACGAATCCTAGCATTAAAATGCAGGAATTGTTGAAGAAAGCAATTACAGTTGAACTTTGTCAACTTTCGGCCGGAATAATCAACGAAAATACACTTTAGGGGCTGTTTATATGGGAGGCGGGACGGGACGTTTGCCGGGACGGGACGTTTTTCATCCCGGGTTTACATGAGTTCTACCATCCGGGACGTTCAACAAGCATCTCTAGTTCGTGTTGGACATGTTCGGTATTTCGCTTTTTTTAGGGAAACTAAGCTATTTGGTCGGATAAACTGTACGTATTTTGTAGCCAGATGAATTATCTTTCTTCCAGTATATTTGATAGCTTCTACAGTGGTTTATTTCTCAAGAAAACATTCGGAGAAGACAGATTATAATACATACGAAAAAGAATTTCAAAATAGCGGCCGCTATTATTTGGACATGTTCGGTATTTCGCTTTTTTTAAGAAAACTAAGCTATTTGGTCGGATAAACTGTACGTATTTTGTAGGCAGATGAATTATATTCCTTTCAGTATATTTGATAGCTTCTACAGTGGATTATTTCTTGAGAAAACGTTCGGAGTGGCAAACGACTAGGCATTTTTGTTTTTGCATCACATGACAAATGTTGCAAAGTCAGCATAATATCGTCCCGGAAAGCGGGACGGAGTGTTTACATGAGTAAAATTGTCTTGGATTTGCCGGGATCCCGGCTGAGCGAACCGGGATGAAAAACGTCCCGGCAAACATCTTTCCATATAAACGGAACAGGATAAATAAGAGAGATATACATGCATGGTGAGATCCCGGCAAACGTCCCGTCCCGCCTTCCATATAAACAGCCCCTTATTTAGTCTACCCAGAGACTCTTTGGTTTATACTTTTCCGGTTTCCACAATTCCACAACTGAAACTTGAATTACGCTACACTATAGCCTACAATTTAACAAAATTAAATCTCATTAACTCTTGGTCAGTTGACAGTCTTCGATAGCGAAATAAACCAAAAAACAATACGAAAAACCTGTTACTTTCCTGACCGTCGAATTTGCTTTTGTTCGGCAGATATTTTCCCCTTCAATTCCTTTTTGTCGCTAAAAATATTATTGGCAGAAGGTCGGTAATTCTAAAACATACTGGTTTCTTCATTGTCATGATCTGTAAGAAAGTTTAGACCGAATTTCCTGGTGGGTCACAGTGTTTAAAGAACTTGGACGTATGTTTGTCGAACAGCGGCCGGAAAAAATTTGCAGGCCCTCTCAAAACTATCGCCTCTAGGGCCTAGTCTCGCTGTGCACAATGGGATCGGTCACCATTTTGTTTACAGGATCTGGCAGGCCCTCTAAACAGTGTGTCCTGTCCATGATGCAATAGGGCCTGTGGAGGAGGCAGGCTCCCCCGCGCTGCGAAAAGGCCCTGGTTGGGGCTGGTCACGTGTCTCCCAGAATATGGGAGATAACAAACTTTTCTTGTCAGGGCACAGGGAGCATCATTATCACAACTACTTCGCTCAATTGGCTTACAATTTTAATACCTATAGGCGCTTAAAACGATGTTCAAAACAAGGAAGAATTCGTGTTTCATCCCTTTATTATTTTCCTATAAAACACACCACTCAGGGTTGCCAGGTCCTCTGGGCCAAAATAAGCCAAACGCATGTTCAAAACAAGCCAAAAAAAGCCAAACTCTAAAATTAAAGCGGGAGACTGGGCCTGAGTGATAATTGCAGTAATAATTACGCAAGTATGCCATAAATAATCGGTTTATCACTTTATCTGACATAAAAACTCAAAATTCCAACTCAAAATTTGCTTATTTTGCCTGTACTTGAAGTTTTAAACGGATCAAAATTCTTGAATTATGATTGGTTGAAACTTGAAAACTTATGCGGTCGGACCTCTGCGAAGACAGTGGCATGAGTGACGATGTTCTAAATTAAGAATTCGTCTCTGATTGGTTGATAGTTATCCTAAAGTTGTCTACCTATCAGTATCGCGTTTTGGTTTACTTACTATTGTTAACATTTTACAGTATTATATCGCGCGCTGAACGTTGTTGATTGTTCAATGTTTTTCTTGTCACTGTATTTTACAGAATTACAGCCAAAACTCACCACTGAATCCGCAGCGCGAATGTTATACCGTTCTATCACTTCTATGTTTCCTAAATTATGGAAAATACTTCGTTTAAACGTTAAATTCCGAAAGATCCAAATTATGGCATGACCACCGCTCAACTGAGTTCAATATATTTTAATATATAAATATGTTTACTTCGCCGTTCAGACTCCTTAAACAACTCAGGCACATTTGTATTACCTTTAAATATCACCTTGATCATGTATTCTATAAATGTTCATATAGTTTACTGATATTGTCTTTGTTTTTTAGGCAACCGTTTCGTATAAACGCAAACAGTCAGACGCGCGCAACGAAACGCTTGAAAACATTGACAGTTGGCACATAAAAAATAACAAAGGCAAAGCGGCGGGACACAAAGCGACTAACGAAAAATTGGCGGTGTATTCGGGTAGACTTCGACGAATAAAACACAAGGCGCTAATCAACCGGAGAGATTTACACGTATTTTACTATTTCAAAAAGCCAATCGAGACAGAGGGGCCTTCAAGTTCAGGACGGCGACTTCTGTTTCTACATACAGTTTACAGCATCGCACAACACTGAGGAAACTGACGTAAATAAACATCGATTTGGGCATGCACTCTGAGTCTGGCTTTCTTGACAGTTATAAAACGTACACCTTGTCTTGTCAGAATAAAATAAATCCATTTTTAAAACATTGTCTTTTCGTGTTCAGTTTAGCCACGTTTCTAAATAACCCACCCCCAGTAAGTTATATTTTTGCCCTCGAAACACGTGACCAGCCCCAACTAGGGTCTTTTCGCAGCGCGGGGGAGCGGAGATAAGACCCTGGGTACGAGGTTGAACTATCGCCTCTAGGGCCTAGTCTCGCTGAATCTCGCTGTGCATAATGATCAGTCCCCATTTTGTTTACAGGATCTGGCAGGCCCTCTGAACAGTGTGACCTGTCCATGATGCAATAGGGCCTATGGAGGAGGCAGCCCCAGGGCCATTTGTGGGGGCTGGGCCAAGATGGCGGCCAAGAACAAATGGCCCTGGCACAGGCTGAGCTATCACCACATCTGATTGGTCAAGATAACCTTGGATGTTTTAGGTATTCTGATTGGTGGAAACAAGGCGTGCGGCAGGCTAACTCGCGGGCATTTGTTTATAGGGCTCAAATTGTATTAGATAAGTGATACCAGAATTGCCGGCTGTTAAAAACAACTTCAAAATGAATGAAAATGTGAGGAAAGCTGGCGAAACACCCGTAAAAACGTCGGAAGAATATGTAATGATGGGTCGTGTTGTCTCTGTGCCCTGGCTGCCAAACAACGAAGTCCATGGGACGGCAATTCAGTGTGTTTTCTAAATCGGGCGAACGAAAGACTTGGTGCATGAAGAAAGTCAAAAGTATTTTGGCTGCGAAAGGAAAGTACACCACAGGGCAGAATTTACGTGTTTGGCCATTGAGAAGTAGGCTTTTTTCAAACAAGAATTCTCGACAAAACGAAGCCTAAATGTTTTTCAAAACGCTGAATTGAATCCACCGAAAACTCACGAAAACAAGGCGGCCTGGCCAGATAACGGCAATCCAGTTTCTTGCGAATTTGGTACAACGGTGAAGCAAATGATAAATAATAAGCATTTACAGATATTTATTAAAAGTATATTTATTTTAATAATTCGACAATGTATTTGGAAATGAATGTTTTGATTGTTTTCAGTTTGGGTCAGTCAAGCTGAACTAAATATTCAGAAAAAATTGAGCCTGACTAGGCGCGATAAACTTAGTGAAGACTGGGTCCGAGTCAAAAATGCGTAAAAATATGGCGCATTTTTTGCAGCCTGTGCCAGCCATTTGTTCCCGCCATTTTGTTTTTGGCCGCCATTTTGGCCCAGCCCCCACAAATGGCCCTGGGGACGAGGTTGAGGGCTAGCCTGGTACCCTGGCCCAGTCAAAGAATATGGGCCAGGTAACCACTAAAGACTTCTGCTTTCCCATTGGTTAAAATGTCGCGCGTTTTTAGTTGCTATGAGTAAAACTGCAAAAACGCGCGAAAATTTAACCAATAGGAAAGCAGAAGTCTTTAGTGGTTACCTGGCCCATATTCTTTGATTGGGCCAGGGTACCAGGCTAGTTGAGGGCCTGCCAGATCCTGTAAACAAAATGGGGTCTGATCCCATTATGCACAGCGAGACTAGCCCCTAAAGGAGATAGTTTTGAGAGGGCTTGCAAAATCTTTCGGCCGCTGTCGTCCGACAAACGTTTAACACTGTGACCCACCAGGAAATTCGGTCTAAACTTTCTTACAGATCACGACAATGAAGAAACCAGTATGTTTTAGAATTACCAACCTTCTGCCAATAGTATTTTTAGCGGTAAAAAGGAATTGATGGGAAAAATATCTGCCGAGTGCCGAACAAAAGCAAATTCAACGGTCAGGAAACTACAGGTTTTTCTTATTGTTTGTTTTTTTGTTTATCTAGCTTTAATACGAAGACTGTGAACCATTGAACTCTAAGTAAACTGGAACGCTAACTCTATAAGTCAGGCCCTATGAATGGATGAAGCCAAAAATCTTTAAATGTTAGTTTTTCTGAGTTTTCAGCTGAAATACTTAACGCTGAACGCTGAATATTTTTTTTGGTGAAAGATTTTTTTCTTTTGAAAGATTTTTTTCTTGTGAAAGATTTTTCTTGTGTGGAAGATATTTTTTTGAGAGTAAAATTTTCTTCTTGTGAAAGAATTTTTCACGGCTTTGGTGAAAGATTTTTTTCTTGTGAAAGATTTTTTTTGTTTGGAAGATTTTTTTTTTGGTGAAAGATTTTTTCTTGTGAAAGATGTTTTTGTGTGGAAGATTTTTTTTGAGTGGAAGATTTTTTTTGAGTGGAAGATTTTTTTGAGTAGAAGACTTTTCTTGTAAAGAATTTTTTTGAGTGGAAGATTTTTTTGAGCAAAATTTTTTCTTGTGAAAGAATTTTTTTTTTTGGTGAAAGATTTCTTTTATGTGGAAGATGCAAAATTTTTTTCTTGACTGAAATTTTTTTTTAATTTGGTGAAAGATTTTTTGTTGTGAAGATTTTTTTTGTGTGTAAGATTTTGTTTTGAGTGGAAGATTTTTTGTAAAAGATTTTTTGAGTGGACCATTTTTTTCTTGTGAAAGATTTTTTTGAGTGGACCATTTTTTCTTGTGAAAGTCTTTTTTAAGTGGAAGATTTTTTTGAGAGCAAAATTTTTTTTGAGAGCAAAATTGTTTTGACTGAAAATTTTTTTTTGGTGAAAGATTTTTTGTTGTGAAGATTTTTTTTGTGTGGAAGATTTTTTGTAAAAGATTTTTTTTGAGTGGACCATTTCTTTCTTGTGAAGTATATTTTTTTTGCTCTAGTGTAAATCCATGAAGACTTTTTTCTTGTGAAAGATTTTTTTCTTGTGAAAGAATTTTTTTTTAGGTGAAAGATTATTTTTTTGAGAAAGATTTTTTTATTGTGTGGAAGATTTTTTTTTGAGTGGAAGATTTTTTTCTTGTGAAAGATTTTTTTTTGAGCAAAATTTTTTTCTTGTAAAAGTTTTTTTTGAGTGGACCATTTCTTTCTTGTGAAGTAGATTTTTTTTGCTCTAGTGTAAATCCATGAAGTCGTTTGGCGTTCTCTCTAGTGTTAGATAAGGCTCAAGAACAGCAGATGTGCAACAGAAGAGGACTGGCATTAATGTGAAGTATCTAATTTCATCTTCATGCAAGTTAGAATTCGCTACAGATCTACTAGTACTGGGAGTGAAAGTACGACATCCAACGTCCAAACGTGCGAAATGCATAAAAAAATTGAGCCCGCGATCAAAAGAAAAAATCTTCCACTCTAAAAAAAATCTCCCACTCAAAAAAAATCTTCCACTCAAAAGAAATAATCTTACTAAAAAAAAATCTTTCACTCAAAAAAAATATCTTCACTCAAAAATCTTCCACTCAAAAAAATCTTTCACTAAAAAAATCTTCCACTCAAAAAAAATCTTCCACTAAAAAAAAAATCTTCCACTAAAAAAAATATTTCACTCAAAAAGAATATCTTCCACTCAAAAAAAGTTGAACTTAAAAAGTTGCAACTTAAAGGTTGCATTCAGAAAAACAAAATCGTGTCCATGTCCCTTACGCGGCTCCGTATAAATCCCCTGATGACGATATTGCAGTTTTACTCATAGCCAATAAATAAAATTTTAACCAATAGGAAAGCAGAAGCCTTTAGCGGTTACCAGGCTACTCTAATCCTGGCCTACTCTGATCCTGATCCACCCTAAACACTTATAAGAACCCAGTGGATTAAGAACCTGCAGCCTGAAATTTGGCATTTAGACACCCATTTTATAAGAACCTATTCACCTCCCAAATAAGAATCTATTTTAAATTTCAGGAGGTCAGTTACAGTTATAGTACAGAACAGAACAGATTTATTTATAAATTACATTGAAACAAATCACTAAAGCACTGGCTATTAGAATAGCAAAGCTAATCTAGCTAAATAGCACTAAATCAGGTATAAACTGAATATAAATAAAAGTAAAAAGGGCATTTTGTATTGCAATGGAGTAATAGAATTTGGATTTTGTACATCACGTCAATCCATTCCATGTTACTGAAGTCATTAATCATAATTTTACCTAATACATATGTGTAGTAATTTATTGGAGTGCATAGGACAACACCCAGGTTATACATCTGTATCTACAAACTCATGACCCACACCACAGTCTTTGAAAAATAAGAACCTATTTAAGAACCTAAACAACCTGATTTTTTCTTATGCATCAAATATATAAGAACCTATTCAGGCTGACCTGGAAAAATGTAGGTTCTTATACGCGGGTTTTTACTGTACCCCATGTGGGACAGGGCCCCCAGGATCCAGAATTCGAATTCTAGA
Organism: Paragorgia papillata; assembly: GCA_035771165.1. Classification (NCBI taxonomy): domain Eukaryota; kingdom Metazoa; phylum Cnidaria; class Anthozoa; order Scleralcyonacea; family Coralliidae; genus Paragorgia; species Paragorgia papillata. The sequence goes on from JAWNZC010000349.1 coordinate 1,543,955, forward strand.
CACTCTGACATATTCAGAATAAGCTTGAATTCTAAGTGAGAGGACATGCAATTCGCTTTTGAAGCCAAAAACTTTGCCGGCAGCCATCTTGGCGAGACTACTATTTGCATAGAAGGTTTCACGATAGCGGCCGCCATTTTGCAAGTAGGACAAACACAATGATAAATACCTATATATTGCTTATACTGGTTATACCCATGGGACGTAAAGTCAAAATTAATTGTGTTTGCCATACTTGAAACTAAATGTCGCCGTTATCGTGAAACCTTCTATATACTAACCACAGTTAGAGAACGCGAGTAATGAGGAAAGACGGAACAGAGTGTATGTTGCCAAGGCGCTCCTAAACCCAAGTATTTTAGAGCGCCCTGATGCTGCTTTTGGCTAAAAGACCCAAACTATGCAAGAAGCAATATAAAGGGCAGCGATGAGGAAGAATCGCCGAAAAAACGGAAATTTCCAAGAATATATTGACAATTAGCCGGCGCCTTCCCGGAATCCGATTTGATCTCAATCATTCTTATAAATAAGACAAACCTAATTTTCGTTTCATAGGCACTTTAAGCAATTGCTATCAGAAAGTACCAAAGATTATCAATATATTACTACCAAAATCAGTAGAGTGACTTTTCCGGAAGGAAAAAGTTGTTTGGAAGGCGGCCAAACGTTTATGTTTTATGACAAGCTCAGGAATACAGCGTGGCGTGTCAACGAATTTAACGAAATAAACAAATTCAGTTGAACAAGATGTTAATTTTGAACAGAGTGCGAAGTGAATGTGATACTGTAGTACACTCCGTTCAAAAAACATATTATTCAACAGAATTCGTTGATTTCGTTCATACGCCATGCTGCATTCCTAAGCTTGACGTCATATAAACATTAACGTTTGGCCGCCTTCCAAACAACCTTTTTCCTTCCGGAAAAGACACTACTGATTTTGGTCGTAAAACCCCAAATACTTTTCCTCCTAGCTACATGTACATGAATTTCGACGTCAGTTCCTCTTCTTTCCGGGAATATTTTCATTACTGTCCTTCCCAATTCTACTCTGACACTCCTGCTCCGTTTTTATTAGGCCATCCTTTTGGAAGCAATTCGTCCGTTTTCTCCAACTGTTTGCCGGTACACGAAAATAATGGGTGTTTAGATACCAGCAGCTCTCGTAGGCGAATAAGAAATGGTAGCGGAATAAATCAACAATAACGAACACCTTGAGTAAGAATAAATAGCAAAAACTAAGTCAACGTGAATAGCAGTAATTGCAAAATGCTGTGAGTTTATTGTGTTAATTGTGTATGTGATTCTTATAAAAATGAGTGATGGTGGGCGTTGGTAATTGGATCGTAGTGAAGGAAAATAGGCCGGATTTGGAAGCATAATTTGTTAGCACCTTTCCAAACCAGATTTTTTTCCATTCATGAGTATGTAATATTTGACAATCACTCGATTCTAGGGTTTTTGGTGAAGGAAAATTGCCATTAACTGTGGTTGGATGGAACTATAAGCTAAATGAGAGAAAGCAATGGCAGGGTGGAAGGGAAGAAGGGTAGGAGGGAGAGGACGTAGGAAGCAGGGATGGATGGGAGGGAGGGCGGAAGGGAGGGAGAGAGGGAGGAAGCAAGGAAGGAAGGAAGGAAGGAAGGAAGGAAGGAAGGAAGGAAGGAAGGAAGGAAGGAAGGAAGGAAGGAAGGAAGGAAGGAAGGAAGGAAGGAAGGAAGGAAGGAAGGAAGGAAGGAAGGAAGGAAGGATTGGTAGGTGAGTGGGTGCATGGTTGAACGGATGGATGACTGGATGGATGGATTGGAGAGAAGCAAGAAGCGCAAAACTGTCCGAGAAGGAGTTAAATTATCTATAGAATATTCAATTTCAATAATATTTAATAACCTCTAATTTTCTTACCAAGATTACAATCATGAGGTAAGTGTCGTTGATAGGAGAACCCACTAAAAAATTGATTATTTGGATACAGCTCCCTAAAAAGGTTGAGTTTGTCAGACTGACTGGAGTTCGACTTAAACAAGAGATCTGTTGTGGAAAAAATATATGAAATACAGAACATTTAGTAACAGTCAGTATATATAGACCTGGAAAGCTCTTCATGTATGCCTAAACCCAAGCACTTCATGAAAGCCTGTCCCCACTACAAGCCCTAATACTAACCCATGCAGGGCAAAAAGATAGGCATATATGAAGTAGGACCCCGCATCTTGACTCAATGGCGGCCACAGAATTCTTATTCTCTGATAAATTTCTGATAACTATATGTTTCAATGACATTCTACCGCCGGCATGCCGCCAAAGTTGAACGAGGCAAAGCACACCATATCATGAATCACTTACGATCAGACTCGTCGTTATCTTGGTAAATGTTAACCCTAATGTCACTGCTACAAGGCAGGGATGATCGATAAACAGCTTTGGCGACAGCATTGGGACCACGAAAGCTAAGAATAAGGCTTGAAGGAGAGGAACGCTTGGACTGAAAGGATTAGTGCCCTACAACAAACCACAACCAAGACAACGGGTTAGTATACCATAATACTACTATACTGTATGTATTATATACACGACAGAGAAAAACCTCGTAAATTTCAAATCTCAGTGGCTCTTATTGGCCGTACGATATTTCTTCAATTCACTAGTAAAAAAGTTTTCTGATTGGTTGTATGATCTTTCCACTAGTGAAAGGCGTCGTATAATCGTTCTTATTGGCTAACGGTTTTCGGTTCCAGGGGCGCAACTAGAAAATTTCGAGGGCAGGGGTTTAACGCAAAAAAAGGGCAAAGTCGTTCAATATTCTAAACAATTTGGGATACTAGATCTCCACAACTACAACAATAATCAGTGCCGTAGCAAGGTGTCAAAAAGTGTGTGTGTGTGTGTGTGGGGGGGGGGGGGGGGGGGGGGGGGGGGGGGGCAGTAGTGGCAATTAGTGACCGCATTTATAAGGGGTCCGGGGAGGAAATTTTTGAAATCTAGAACCTCGGAAACACCATTTGCAGCAATTTGAGCGAACGTTTTCATCTAATTCTACAGCGAGTATAGTTCAAATTTTACTGTAAAAACGAAGAAATTATCACACCAACATACGTTACCAAAATCCAGCTCTATCTCTATGATTGGTTCATTTTCGCCATGAGATCGAAAGCTGAGCCCACAAATTCAGAAAAGCGGTTGTTTTTAGGAAAAACTTGGTGTAGCATATTACAAAATGTACACTAACTTATTTAATATTTCGAAGATATACAATTTTGTATCTTGCAAAGTATAATATTTTCAGGTTACTTTCAGTTCTGTTTCACAGCCATTGAGACTTTTAAGAACCTTATCTGAATGCGAAAAATTTGGGGGGCAAAGAACTTTATCTCCGAAAAATTTGGGGGGGCATACTTTGTCAATATGTTCTGCCACTTCTTCAGCTCTCCTCCGCAGAAAAAGCGGAAAACCGCTGAAAGCTGGAGCGCGGGCGTAAGAAGACGCATACCCAGAGCCTCGCCGCGCCCGGCGAAGGCTCTCGGTACGAGATTAAAGTCGAACTAGAAGCCTCTGAGTCTCGCCAGATTTGCGGAGATTTGTATTGCGTACTACAACAGACGATTAATTATTTGTTTATCTAATGTCGAACCTACAATCAGTGACAAAAGTGTTGGGACACTTCAACTTAAAAAGCAACATTTTCCGTTTTATGCTCCCCCGGCCCCCCTGTTCAATGTTGGTGACTATTTAAGCGCTCATTTTCACGTTCACAGCGTCCCTTATTTCCTAGTCAACATTGTAAAGGGAGGGGGAGGGAGGGATAAACTCTATCACGAGAAAAAATGTAAAATGTATTAAGTTAACCTACAAACACGAAGTGTCCCAAGGTATTTTGTCACTGATTGTAGTATTAGAGGTTTCACAAAAAGGGCAGGGGTTAGAAAGGGCAACCCCCCCAACCCCAACCCCCCTAGTTGCGCCCCTGGGTTCCACTGTTGTCTCAGGAACGTTTTTCATGACCTTTTGTTACGTTGTCGGTGATATAGCGGCCGACTCGTTTGTCAACCTTCTGTTACGTTTCTCTCTGACGAAGGGCCTTCGCTCGAAACGTTAGACTACTACCGTCGGTTGCATCTAAGGATGGACACCACCAGTGAAAAACATGTTCTACGCTGACGTCAAACTTCTATGTTTATGCAGCGCATGTGACATGTTTGCTTGTTCGAACGCCAAAATTAGGCAATGAATTTATCATGGCTGGTCGATTGACAATTGAGGAGTTTTTGAGCTCAATAGACGAGTGAAACAAACGAGTGAAACGACCGTTGGGCTCAGAGACAGTTCGAAAATGTAAAATCAAAGAAGTTCCGCGCATAAACATAGAAGTTTGACGTCAGCGTAGATCATGTTTTTCATTGGTGGTGTCCATCCTTAGATGCAACCGACGGTACGTTCTCCGTTTCGGCAGTATATCTAACCTTACTATTTCGATTGTTGTTTCAACACTACCTACGCAGCACGCTACTTTTATTTCGTTAGTTTTGTTAGCTCTATCATAAGCTCTCGAAAATCCAATAATATGGTATAAGAATTTTATTGCGGATAATTGTAGCAAGACCTACACGGCAAAGCCGAGTGCTGACCCGCAGTTTTTTCGCTAAAATGGCGTTAATAACGGGTACGTTTTATATAACGAACCCTTTTGTAAATTATCTCTATTATTTTGTCGAGGTCTATGTACTCACTGCTATTGACCGTCCTTGATCCTTTACATTGGTGCCAATCAGGAAGATTGATTTCACACATCCATACATCATTACAACTAACTTGCCTATCATGACTAGCTTCTTTAAATTAATTTCTAAATACGGAACCTAATAAGAAAATATAAAGAAAACATTGTTGCAGAAAGCGAGCGGTAAAGATCTGCCTAATACGAACGAGTTCTCTGATTGGCTATATAAGTAACCAATTACATTGTCAATTACCAATTCGTTCCCATGCTCATTACTGATTATGATTTTATAATAATCCATGATTTAATTTTAGTGGTATAATAACTTTAGTTCGTTCAAAATTTTTCATGTATAAATCGGACAGCATCCTGGTAGCGTGCCAAGACCGTACCAATTAATTATTAGTTCGGTGCGCTTATAGCACGCTGTGTAATCCAATTTGAAACCTTTATAGTATAGGTAGGTGCCCACCCAAATCAAGCCCGCACGTAACAGGGTTTGTAGCTTAGATCTAGGCCCTCTATTTCCTATTTGGGGGTCTGTGGGCTATATATTTGAGGGGGGAAGGACGAAAGGACTGGGGAGAGACAACGGAAAATTCAGTTCCCAGTCCCATGGGCCACAGCTCAGCCACGGAAATGCCTTATGTCTAGGCATAGGTCTAGCCTGGGTTTGTACAAATTAGGAATATGATAGAGAAATTCAAGGCCACGCGATATTCCATCGCGGAAAAAAAGGACCAAATGATTAAAAAGAAGCGTTAGGAAACTTACTACAATTACGTTTTCAACGTCATTTTGAAAACTGATTTACACTTCTTAATAACTCTTTCCTGTTCGAATCGGTCTTTAGTATTTTATTCTGGCTAACAAAAGACGATTTTATTCACCTCTGGGAAAGCCCTTCGGACAGGAATGAGTTATAATCTCCTTAAGCTGTAAGAACTCAAACGATTGATTTTGATTGGTTCGATCCTATCATGTCTACACTTTCTCCGTGCTTCGTACAGCCTGGCGGGGGGGGGGGGGGGGGGGGGGGGGGGGGGGGGGGGGGGACGATCTAGTAAAGATAAATGACAAAATCCTCGCTTTCCATGAATGACATAAATGAATTTTCGAATGCTTCAAGCAAAGACTCAATCAGTAAGGACCTTCAAGCATTTTTTTTTGGTTTCTTCATAAATTCAAAGATTTGCAAGTCCTTTTTTAACTTCAAGTACCTTCAACCTTAACTCTTTCCTGTCCGAATTGGTCTTTAGTATTTTATTCTGGCCATACGCCAGACGATTTTATTCACCTCTGGAGAAGCCCTCAGACAGGAATGAGTTAACTCTTTCCTGTCCGAATTGGTCTTTAGTGACGATTTTATTCACCTCTTGGGGAGCCTTCGGACAGGAATGAGTTAAAGTGCGAACCAATCTCGTTCCCAGAGCCTTGGCCGCGAAAGCATTGGGAAAATTGGCCAACACCAACTTTTAGTTACGGGAATACACGATTATTCTTACCTTAATCAACCACACTGTATGGCCAAAGATTGCGGGTAGAAGGATCAATATTATTGCCGATACTTGAATTTCGGTTACATCAAACCTAAAAAAGATGAATGGATACATAAGAGCATGTAGAGGCTGCCCATGTCCAACCAGCTGCTTTGCAGGTCGGTGACACAGAGAATTTGTCCCCTCCCCCGAAAATTTGTCACCTCAGGAAGTGTGTCCCCCCCTCAAGAACACGCTTTACCTTAATATCTTATAACGTGTGTATATATATATATATAGATATATATATATATAATTAGAAACTTGGTTTCAGAAGTAGCTTCTTGGTTTCTGCATGCATGAGTGTACATACGGCGTACGTTATAAAATAAGTGTTCTTGAGGGGGGACAAATTTCCGAAGAGGGGTAAATTTCCTAAGGAAATTTGGCCCGAGGAGGGGGGGGGGGGGGGGGGGGGGGGGGAGGGTTTGGGGGGGACAAATTTCCTGTGACATCAGTGCGAGCAATCAAAGACCCTAATTTAGTTTCCCACTTCCCCGTAATGGCGGCGTCCATCAATTTGGCTAGGGCTCTCTCTAGTTTATATATGATCTCTACGGTTCCGACCTTACCAATGTGCAAAGGCGGTTTTCCATTCAGTGTTTCAGTTGTTGCGCGATAAACGTTTTGATATCGATTTCTTTTGTCTTATGGGCTCTGGACTGCCGAGGGCTAGTGAAACAAAGCAAGCGGTTGCATGCAATTAGTCGTTCGCTCGACGAAAAGACACTGAATGGCAATCCGCTTTTAATGAGGAGCAATTTGCTTTGTAATCTACCATGATCCTTTGCGAGCCCAAACGAGTTCGTTCTTGAAAAAGAGCAAAATATTGTTTGACAATAAAGTTAACTATTCATCTCTCACGTTGTCTACCTTGAGTGAGTTGAGACTTGTAGAGGCGAGAGTTTATTTTACGAGTTGCTAGCGGCGATTATATATGCATACGTACGGCTCGCTCTACTCGCAAGGGTGTTACGCCGTTTATATAAAGTTGAAATACGGCAACATTTTCCAGTTTATAATTTTATATAACAATTATCATACAACTGCAACAACGGTGAACCTAGCGTCAGGTTAGGCAGTATGTGTGGAAATACGACGTTAATCGTCCCTCTCAAAAAAGGATTTCGAAGTGACCGTTCGATTATTACACTTACAGTCCAAACTTGACTACTCCAGAGGTGTACACTTGCCAGTGAGCGCAGTAAAATACAGTCATTCCCACAATGACTAAGGTCAAAGTAAACCAGGGAAAGGCACCAAGTTGCATCACAATAGAGAGCTGGGTGCACAGCAAGACTGTAGATACGGCATCACACGCATGGTCAGCAAACTCTTCGAGATACTGGTGCTTAAGACCAAGTAAATAACATTGTTTTCCATCCATTGCGTCTAGTGTTTGGTACACAAATACTACAACAGCAACAATGACACACATCCATGTTGGAACCTAAAATTACAGTAAACCACACATTATCTTAGTAGTAACTACTCAACTTTGAGTCGTCTTTTCGCGAGTTGAATTATGGCACAAGTTACTTCTGGTAAAATTGGCTTCTCTGATTGGCTGAGAAGCGCAATACGTGCCACAGGTCTATTATTTTCTGGTGATGGACTGGTCTGGATTACGGGTTCGTCAGCCAATTTGTTTACAAAAGAACAACGAAATTTCGTTGAAAATCATAGTATAGATATCAGACCATGTCCTACAGAGCAGTGATGCATGTACGTGTCTACTGATTCCGCACGAACAAACAAACTAACAAACAAAAGAACTTGCATAATATAAAGCTGCTAAAGACACCTCAATTCAGCTTGAGAAAGTATAGCGAAGCAAACTTGACATCACAGTAATACATGTAGCAGTGGCGTAACTCCTATAGGCGCTGCCCGGCAAGAGGTGCCGGGGGCCCCCTGTCACAGGGGAGCCCTGAGCCAGGATGTCGGATGTCCTTTATTGGGATTCCGTCATTTTCATATTTATTGGGAAATCGTCAGTCGTCGTTGAACTGGATATAGCTTTCCATCGTTTAAATATTGGTACGAAGTTTCAAATAGTCTCAAATTTCAAACAGGATCAATTTCAAAATGCCAAAAGACCTGTATTATCTCAGGCATAGCAGTTAGACTAACCATTTTTGTGTTCACCCAAATCATAAAAACAAAATGTTTTCTTTTTTCTTTTAATGCAGCAGTGTAAGAGCCAGGTTAGTTTGTTTTGTTTTGTTTTGTTTGTAATAATATACATGACAAAATTACGGCATCCTGATTGGTCGAGAGGAGTGCAATTTCAATGTAATACAGTGCAGAAAAGGTGTAATACAGTGTAAATTTCAATGAGTATTAACCATTCTGATTGGCTAATAAACAACCGGAAGCTACCGGAAAGCCAATGAAATGCTTATGCGGATTTTGAAGGATGGTTTTTCCTCACGAGAAAATCCAATATGGCGACCAAAACATAAAGTTGTCGAAGAACATTTCGATGAAATACAGAGTGAATTTTGCTTTAATATTGTCATAAAGTTCCTGCAAGAAGACTAGAAGAGGTTAGATGCTATTAGTAAAACGTTTTACGTATTTAGTGAACAAAGCGAAGCAGTTTTTAACCATTTATGCTTCGAGAAGTGGAGCAATGAGTGGTATGTAAACTTTGTAGCCGGAAGAACATTTGTCTAACATTTCATGTATATTATTAATAAGTAATAGCATGGTTTCGAGTGCAATTTTGGAAAAACACGCACTCGTGAGTTTTTCAAAGACCTCAAATAGCACTCGTCCTTTGGACTCGTGCAATTTTGATAGTCTTTGAAAAACTCACTCGTGCATGTTTTTTTCCAAATTCCACTCGAAGCGAGTCTTTAGTATTGTATTCTGGCTAACGCCAGACGATTTTATTCAGCACAGGGCCATGCTATTACCTATACTAAATAAATCTGTGTTTATATAGTAAGGTGAGTTTTCAACGATGTAGTTACGTGATTACGGTATTTTCGTCAGTGACTATATTCTTGATATAAGACAGTTTTACCTGCCGGTATCAACGGGTTGATAAATATTCTTATAATCCAACAAACGTTTGATATATATAATGATGAATTTCCCCTTGTTATACCGATTAATTTTTTTGAAAATTCCTCGGAGAAATCGCCGAAAATGCACTTCTGGGGCATGTGAAATTCAATTCGGGGTCTTCGCGCCATAGGTCCCCAAGGGCCGGGGGGGGGGGGCCTTTTCAGTTTATGCAAAGTTATGCCACTGACATGTAGGTGTATAGACAAGTGTGGCGAACTGGAATAAGAGGACTGGGTCCGAGCTAGAGGTACCCATGGCTTCCCAGCATATCCCCTCATCTAGAATTACCAATAATCAGTAAGTGTGCAATGGCCTACAATTAACAATAATTGTGAATTTTAAAGAACTAATTCCCACGCCCCCATGCACCCCCAACCAGTGTTTCCACTTTCAAGGAAATTTCCTTTTTCAAGGAAATTTTGGTCGTAAAAGGAAATTTCAAGGATAAAAAAAAATCTAAGGAAATCTAAGGAATTTTTGAAAAATCTAAGGAAATCTAAGGAAATTTTATCAGAAGCAGGACAAAAGTCTAAATATTTTAGTAAAGTATTTCGGATTCGTGCTTTTTCTAGGTACCATGCCCCAAATTCCCGACTCCTTCAGCAATGTTTCAGGTATTAATTTCCATTGCTCATAAGCACAAGTGCGTATTCAAAACAGGCCCGACAGGGGCCTGGTCTCTACCTACGTAAGCATGCGAGTGATGTGATCCAGTAGTAACGATTTAAGTTCAAGAATATAATATTAATTAAATAATATCATTATGTCGCACAGGTCAACGACTTCACAGCTTGCTATACTTGGAGTCTAGTTAGTATTTTAGAACTTTCCAGACTTTCTCGTATTTTACTTTTAAAATGTGTGTATAATCATTTATATGTTATATGTATGTATCTTATATACCAAATCTGGTATTTATGTTGTTTGAATAAAATTAAGTTTATATAGGCTACTGCTAAAAAATAATTACCTTTGTCACTTTTTCTTTTCCCTCCTTATATTAAATCATTTCGTTTCCAAATTCTAATTTCAGGTGGTAGGCTGGTAGCATGTTATTCACGGTGGCTGGTCAGAAATCGTTCCCAATGGGGACGAGTGCCCAGCCAGCGAGGGGGCCTATCCGGCTATCCCAGAATAATAATTTTTCATTTGATGGTGAACATTACCAACAGATTAGTGGAGTAGCAATGGGTACCAAAATGGGCCCTAGCTACGCAAACTTATTTGTTGGTTATGTTGAAAAACAAATCTTTGAACGATACACTGGACCCTTTCCTGATCTCTTTAAGAGATACATGGATGATTGTTTCGGAACAGCATTCGTGCTCACGTGTGAATTTAGAGAGATTTATTAATTATGTTAATGATTTCCATCCAGCGCTCAAATTCACATGGGAAATCAGTGAAACCTGTGTCATTCCTGGATATCTTGGTATCGATTAGTGATAATGCGCTCATGACTTCTGCTTCTTATAAGCCGACCGATTCAAATAGTTACCTTTTATTTTTTTTTACCACTATGCAGTGATGACAAAGACTTTGAGACCAAATGTTTGGAAATGAGATTATTTTTTGTCCAGCGTGGCTATCCCACCCACCTGTTAGATGGTTAGACACTGCTATTAACAAAGCATCTAGTATTCCTCGTCCTGACACTTTAAAACAACCTTTAGAAAGAGTTTCTGATAATAAAATACCATTAGTTCTCACATTTCATCCTTTCAACTACAAAGTTAAGGATATCATTAGCCGCAATTTTCATATCCTAAAGAATGATCCTGAAACGTCAGCTACTTTCACCGATAACCCTTTAATCTCTTTTCGGCGTAATAAAAATATCCGTGATGATTTAGTGCGCAGTGCCCTTAGAAAAAATCTACTGGCACCAGCGGGTACCTTTTCTTGTTCCCGTACCCGTTGTTACACGTGTTCCTTTCTTAACTCCGCTACATGTATTTTGGGACCTAAATCTAATTTTGTTATTCAGCATAATTTTACTTGCATCTCTTCCAACATCATTTACTGTATTTCTTGCAATAAATGTTGCATGCTTTACATCGGTGAAACTGGCAGACGTTTATCTGACAGGTTTGCTGAACATCTTCGTTCCGTGAGGAACAATGATGTTGACAAGCCTGTTGCCCGACATTTTAATAGTGCCAACCATTGTATTTCGGACATGAAAGTTTGTGCCATCTCACCTATTTCTGGCGGTAATGTCAGCCGCAAAAGACTAGAAAAGCGTCTCATTTTCAAAATTGGTACCATTCATCCTCACGGACTCAACGAACGTTTTTCTTTTATTTAACACCTCTGAAGACGTTGTTTCTGTTCAGCAAGGGTGGACATAAACAGTGTTTTCACTTTATTAATTTATCTATTTTTACTCTCGCTCATCCTTTTTACACTCCCTCCTTTTTACTCATCGACGGTATGAATAGCAAATGTCTTTCGCATCTCATTATCTATTTGTTATTGTTATTTTGCTTTGATTGGCTAATTTTTCGCATCTCATTATCAATTTGTTATTGTCATTTTTATCTGATTGGCTTATTTTTGGTCACATGATTACCTTTCGTATATAAGCTCATTGTTTGTTTACACTCTTTACGTTTCTCTCTGACGAAGGGCCTTCGCTCGAAACGTTAGATTCCTACGTTCTCTGTTTCGGCAGTATATCTAACCTTACTATATTTCGATTGTTGTTTCTACACTGCCTACGCAGCACGCTACTTTTATCCCAGAATACATTTCTACTATGTAATTGTATTCGCATGTATTCACGTATGTATTCAGAGACTACTTCCCTGAAAGGCCCTCAATACGTTAATAATACCAAGAAATTACCTTCGGTAATCAAGGAAATTTCAAGGAAATTCAAGGAATTTTTAAGACCAAATCAAGGAAATTTGAACGGTGCATTGTGGAAACACTGGGTAACTCGAGTAGGCGAGAGTTCGGCCATTGGCAGCAAGGCGGGATCTTCAGATTTCAGACTTCTGCTCGCAGGCTAAGTTTGCCAGCCGTTCAAAATAAATAAAGAGGTGAATGTATTGAATTTAATATTCATGCCCCTCAATGGCCGCCGCTTAAGGGCTAATTTACATATCATAGTCCTTATAAAATGGCATATTAAAATGAAAATTCTGCTGATTGAGTATCTGAATCTCGCCTACTATTTGCCGACCTCGCTATATAAGCAACAGCGATTTTCAAATTATTCCCTTCCTTATATTTCTTTAAATCAGGTATACCTACGATCCGTCAAACAACTATATCTCTCGAGCTATCGTTTGTCAGTTTGAGCCTCCGTCAATCATGGTGAGTTCAAAATGCCCATTGTCTTGTTGTCATTTACAACTTCAGCCAATTTGGTCAATATGTAATCTATTACATGCAAGATAAAGATTCCTCTATCAACCCTGGAACATTTGACCAAAGATGATTTTGAAAGTATCAAACAAAATCCTACGGCAGTCCAGTGGTGCATGACCTACTTATTTGTTTAATATTTTCAACATAATTTGGCGGATCGTAGATATACCTGATGAAAATAAATAGGTTACTGAATGATTGGATAATGGTTGTTGTTTAGATCGCATCAGGAGGTCAGCAAATAGTTGGCAAGCTTACGTTCAACGCAGGCCGCATTACGCTGCTCAGCCGTAAACACAACGTCATAATGAAAATATTGTTTTATTCATTTAATTTATCAAATAACGATATTCTTTATGTCGTCGTGTTTACGGTTGAGCAGCGATAACCCGGTCTGCGTTGGACGTCGAACGCCGTGTGTAAATATATAAACGTGACTGTACACCTAAGATTCGGTTCGGTCTGCGTCATCAGCGACGTTTATAATCAAACACAATTAACAAATTGACTAGTATTATCGGTAGAGACACAATATTAAAACACCAAACAACAGAAATAACAATCAAGTGCTCGTGCCCACGGTGTCCACTTTTAAACTGTGTTTACGGTTCAAAAAAATCTGAAATCTGAAGTCTTTTTTATTAACTTTACAATCATTAAATATGATTGATGGAATAGACAAGAGGGCGTAAATTTCATTTTTATGTTTAACCAGAGCATATAACAACAATAACAAGAACAAAAACTAAACTAAACTAAGTTTAGTGTGAAGTCAATCTCGTTCCAAGAGCCCACGTCCCCACCCGGGAAACGAGACTCTGGGATAATCCGTTCACGCCATCACAGGATTCTTGTTATCCGGAAGAAGAGTTATATAGAGTTCACTGTGTTCATCAGCCAATGAAATATCGATGTGAAACGGATTATCCCAGTCTCTCGTTTCCCGCCCGCTGGGTAAGGGGAACGTGGGCTCTGGGAACGAGATTGGTGTGAAGTGTGAACTGTGAAGTCCGAAGTCTGAAGTCCCTACCCGGCTTTCGTACCTATTGGGAAAACATTCGCCCTCGGTGAATAAATCACATATCCTCGTGACCTCAAAATAACCTATACTTAATACCGCCTATATTCGTTGCTTTATGTCACGTTCGTTGATGCACTAATCATCCAGTGAAATATTACAACTTGTTAGATAACTCGCTTTCTTATTAACAGAACGTAAAGCAAACCGGGTAACTCGGCTCTATAAAAACAGGCCCTGTCGATTTAATAATCCCTCGATCGTTCATCGTTGAATGTTCGTTTCTTTTGAAATGATGCAGACGTTTAGTATACGCCAGAGTAAATAACGCCAGAGTACTAACGCCAGACGATTTTACTCGTATCAATGCCTCTTCAACCAAATAAATAAATATGAAATATTAATAATGTACGCGTCTACCAACCTCCTTTTTGGCATCAGGACTGTGGGCAAGCAGTATCAAAGTGGCTACAACATTTATTGCAAGTCCAGTGTATGTAATTACGTTCGGTGCAAGATTCGACGGTAGTCGTTTACTTAATGGGTGCCAAAATCGCTGAAACAACGGATCCAATACAGTTTCATTCTGACAGAAGTAATCGTATGGTCCATGAAGTCCTTTCAGTTGTTCTGTAAACATAATTTTTTCAAACCCAAAGGCAAACTCCTATACTATATATAAACAAATCCGACAATCGATCCAAAGAACTTAAGTTCGGAATGTTCATTTCACTTATACGTATCGGATTTCAAAAGCAATCTGAAACTAGCCTGCTCGCAGCCCGAAATTTCTTCTAAACCCGGAAATTACGTATAAATTACGTATTCGGCTGCGAGCAGGCTATCTGAAACGGGGACACGGAAACCAGAGATTTATACGTTGCAATGTTCCGAACTACGTTGCGAGGTAGATACAAATTTAAGTCGGCAATTTGTTTCTGCTTAACCAAGTATCTATTATTATATTCTATACAACAAATAATCTTCTTCTCCGTGATTTTACCAAAGGAATGCAATTCAAAGCTTATTAAATTCGAACTTCCGTACTAAGTTCCCAACCTTCCAACCACCGACCTATATATATATAACCGCTGGGTAAATCACCTGTGCATCTGAGTACGAGTGTTCAAAACAAAATGTCATCATGCAAAGAGGGGGGGGGGGGGGGAGCGACCGCTCCCACCGCTCCCCCTCTGGCTACGTCCCTGTTGGAAAACGATAAATAAGATACGAAGTAACCGGGACTCGTTCAAGAAAAACTAAAGGTCCGGCAATCGATTCCACTGCAGAGTATTATCTTTGAATTATAAAATTACAGAAATCAAACAAAAATGAAATATAAATTATACAATATTCTCAGACTCGCATGCAGGATCACATGGAATTCACTTTAGCCTGGCAGCGTAATATATAAATAACGACTGGGGACGAGTCTGCAATATTCTTAAAATATCCCAGTGTAAAAAAGTAGAGTGCTGTGTTTTGGATAGAGAAAACTAAAAAGGTGGTAAGTAAAGGTGGTAAGATCGTCTTAATAACGAAATACTGACGTTCCGAGTAGAACCTGCCCTTTATTCATAGAATATGCCGCGTCAATGTCTATATCGATTAACTTATTTCTTCCTGTGCTCGATCAGCGTTCTCCTGCACCTGCAGATTCTGCGTTCCTGTGGTTTGAATTAATCAAACAGGCCAAAGACGTGGTCAAAACTGCGGTTGTTGCTTGTAGCAACTGTAGATTTTGTTACAACAACTGTGGATTTTGTTGCAGCAACTGTTTTTTTGTTTACAGCAACTGCAACTTGTTTGCAATAAATATAATTTATGTGCAGGAATAATTTTTGAAAGGATAAGGTGAGGTACATATATGGTGCATTCTCGTTTAATTATATTAACTGTATGTGCCAAAAAAATATTAAGATCTGTAAATACACCATAAAAAGTCAACCGAGTACACGATGAGTTCAGAAGACAAGGAGGACAGTACTATGGCGAGGCCAATTACTGAAAAACAGCTGAAACACGAAGACTTGCTTCAATACTCGAACATTTTTGCCTCGGAGTTTAACAACAGCAGTCTACATGACAAAGTTCTAGTGTTTGAAGTGACGGAAGAAAAACATCTTATTGCAGGTTTGAGAAGTGAGTGGGGCAGGTCAACGAATGTTGAGCAGGAAACGTCTGAATCAGAGAAAAATCTCGTCAAAAACGAGGCAAACGAAATCGAACAAGGTAATGAACCAGAGCTCGAAACTGTTGCCGCGTCCAGTTTGGACTGCAAAATGAACGTGGAAAATAAGATCCAAAGAGAACAACTCCAATATGACACCAACGGAAATCATACAATCGAACATGAAAAGGAGAAAAAAAGAGAAGGTATCAGCAAAGAAGTAAAACATGGAGAACACTTAAACACTGTCTCTGGCCTCGCTAGCATGAAGGAACATAAAATATTTGTTCACAGTTCTTGGCTCTCTGTACAAAGTTCGTATTTCAGAGCACTGTTTTATTCTGGTATGAAGGAAACACATTCGAAAGAAGTCTTTCTGCGAGTTACTGAAGAAGAACTAACACCTCATATGACTTTGATTGAAGCCATGTACCAACCTGATATACTCGACAACAAAGATTGGAATCTAGTTCTAAAAGTGCTAGCCCTTGCCAACAAATATGATGTTACCTTGGTGTTCAAGAAGTGCAAGAATGTTTTAATGTCCATGCCTATGTCGTTGGATGTTTGCGAGTGTATTCTAACAACAGTGGACGAGATGTTAGCAACAAATGATTTACTGACTCTCCTTGAAAAGTTCCTTGTAAATGAGTTCAGACCTCTGGACCAAATGTGGCATATGGATAAATTTATAGATCTGTCTGAGGCTGCTTTAAGGCTTCTTATTTCCAGCAATGATCTTGCAGTTCTGTCAGAGAATACGGTGTTTGTTGCTCTAATGCATTGGGTGGAGTACAATGAATATGCTGGTCGTTCACTTTTGCCTCTTGTAAGACCTGAGCTGATGACAGTGGATTTTCTCCATGATGTTGTTCAACACAGTTATCCGGCAACAAAAATGAATGGTTTTAATCAACTTCTTCTAAAAGGCATTAGTTACCACAGCTTTTCTGCACAAAGGAAATTAATGCTCGAGACAAAACCAATCAAACGGATTGCTTACGACGACGATCAACCTGCGTTTTCATGGGCAATTGCAATTAAAAAAAATAAACATTTACCGAAGTTGGAAACTTATCAGTCGGAACATTTTTGGTGTCATGGATACGAAATGATGTTATCTTTGTCATTTGAATCAAACAAGTGCAACATTTATCTTTATGTTTTAAATTCAAACGGGAAAGTTTATGAAAATATGTCATGGCGGGTTAAAGCAGATTCATTTTTTGGTGGTCCATTGGAATTCAGCCAAATATTCAGGGATAGCTACGGATGGGGATGTGACAAGATCCAATGCCATTTAGTGCAACCTATTCAAGATGACCACACTTACAATATCAATGTTTGGGTTGATTTGCTAACTTGAATAAACAAATATATATATATATAAAAAGGAATAGAATGAATAAATGAAAGAAAGGAATGAACAAGGAATAAAAAATGTAAATTACGTTTCTTGTTTCCGTAAGATTTGAGACCTGGACCTCTCATTCGTCTCGCAAAGCGCATGTAGAGAAATCGAGAAACAGAAAACCTATTTCCTTTTCGGCGTAGAGACTGTAGGCAGGCTACTGAAATGCACTGAAATTCCACATTTATTCAATAGCCCCACATCTCTATTTTGACATATTGAGTTTCAGACAGCAGAACGATATGACTGGAGGGGATAAAACATTTTAAAAAAGTGAAGCTGTATTTTTGAAAATCTGTAAACGACTTTCGTGTACATCCCGTAGCCCAGCAGTCCAGTTGTATATGCAAATTATGTTACATCAGCTGTAATCAGATAATCGCCCTCCTCCCGCCCATTATCCCGGGAGCGCAATGTAAGAATAAAAGCGTCTGTATTAGTAGACATGATATATATAGTCTTTAGAACTGTTTATGTCACGTAATTTCTTCCTATATTTTTGGTCATTTTCTTTTTCTATAATTAAATTTTTCAACTCAACTTAAACCAAAGCAAGTTGTTCTGACTCTATTGTATAGCCTCATTCCCTACTATACTCTCAGGTTAACAAATACTTGGTTCGCAGTTCAAGGCAATCTCGTTCCCAGAGCCCACGTTCCCCACCCGGGAAACGAGAGACTCTGGGATAATCACGCCATCACAGGATTCGTGTGATCCGGAAGAGGAGTAATCATGTTCATCAGCCAATGAAATATCGATGTGAAACGGATTATCCCAGAGTCTCTCGTTTCCCGGGTGGGGAACGTGGGCTCTGGGAACGAGATTGAGTTCAAGGTTGTTTGGCTATTGGAAATTTTAACAAAAGAATCTCATTAATTCTTTGAAAGTTTGCTTGCTGACAAATTGTAAAATCGTGGAAACACAACGGTCGAAATATCACAATTTTTTTTACCATGAATAATTTGGCAGGGCAGCTGAAAGGAAATTTCACATTGAATATCATTTTCAAAACCTTTTGGTAATCCTGTGAATGGTTACGTATGACCTGTCCACCCATGTTATATTAATTTATAGGTTAAAAGTTTAGAGAGAGTTTATTATATTATATTATATTATTCAACTGTAAAGATGGAGTGCGAAGCAGAGACCATATTCTTGTTTTTAGGAATTTTTTAAACAGCGTCTATTTTCATAATGAAGTCTTTACCTCCAAATAATAAGTTAACCGACTAAAAACAGAAGAATAAGGAGTTTTTATGAAGCAATAACGACTCGCAAAATGTTCTTTATACAATCATTTTATTTCAATGATAGCAAGGTTGCCTAAATACAATTCAATGGATACTTCCAGCATTTGAGGCTATTCTCGGCCATAAATCAGCACACTCCTTGGCTACGGGGCCAGTAATTGCTGAACCTGAAGACAAATACAATTATACTACACAACACAACATGAATGAATGTAAAAACACCATTTATCAACAATGCGTTGTTCTCATTTAGTATTTTAGTTGATAAGAAGTGTTAAGAGATTATTATATAAAGAGTGGTTTGTTGGTTTTTCCACAACTAATAAAATCAATAATCTCACATGTGTGATTATTCATAATCCCACATGTGTCGATTACAGTATCACATGAAACGCATTAAGGCCTTTCTACATAGTACGATTGTTGTATACGACTGTCATCATGATGTATGTGATTCACCGCTAATTGAGTAGATGACTGTTTTTTTGGCATTCACCATCGAATCATGACCAAGATTTCATGTAGACAAAATTTCATACGCCAAAATGACAATCGTATACAAAAATTATTTTTAATTGAACTGTAATATTACTACATAACTAAAGTAATATGGGTGTTGGGCTTGACAAACTTCTACCAAACATCTGTTACATTACACACCATCTGTAAACATATGATATGCACTACATACATGTACCCACTCATAATACATGTATCAATTGGACTGTCTAATTGTTCTTAAACATAAGTACCATCTTTCAAATCACAAAATTAAATCATTTAAATACAATGAATTACAACATTTATCACATACCTTTCATTTCACCCTTTACATTGACAATAACCCCTGCATTGTCTACAAAATAATGGTGTAGCACATCTTTAATACTCGTGCAATAAACTAGAGATTTTATACAGGCAGGTATGATCATTCTATTGATGGTTTGCAATCAATCCCTTGAGATTCAGAAGACAAAGAAAAGGCAGCCATGTTGGAGGAAAACATACTCCAAATACAATAGTTGCTAATGAGATTATTTTGTTAAAGTTCCTCCAACATGGCCACCATGACATCAAGTGCAAACCAAGAATTCAAAGTTTTTGGGACATGTGGAAAATACAACAATGTACCTTCAAAATATATAAAGACCCCATTTTTTCTTCTTATTGCTTTCCGTTGCCTTATAATTACAGCAGGCATTACTAGAAAAATTAAAAGAAATACATGTTATAGCAATTCTGTAGATATTTATCTGTAAACATTCCAGCAAACAAACAGCAACAATTTGTCAGATTAGATTTCTTTCTTAAGAAAAGCACAAAATTGTAGTGATTCTAGTGTACAAAGAAACTGTCAAATTTAGTTAATGTGAAGGTGCATCATGTTTACACATATTTCTTGTTTGGTGAAACATTTTTGTTTCTGACTTCTGTCAATCATTGATTTTCAACTTAAACTCACATTATCTTTCATTCTTTGCCATCAAGAATTCCTGTTGACAAATATCGGTACCTAACGATAAATCGGCCAATCCGATCGTAAATTGTATTGGAATTTATCACAACAGTACATTTGATTTTTCTTGATCGGCTCATCCCTACTTTACTCACCAATTAACTTGTTACTTCCAAACTAGGATAGGAGCATTGACCACCTTTTTAATATATACGTTATTCATGGTGATTATCAACCATCAATACACTGACTCACTGAGTCTGGTTACATTTTTTAAAACAATAAACAAATTACATGTACATCATGATAAAAGCTTTGTATTCATGATTATTATTCACTTATTGTGATGTATTACAAAACACACTCACTGGTACCTTGCTTATTTGTTTTACTACATATTAGATCACAACTCATGAATAAAAATCTATGTACACATTTACCTTGATGTACTGTAATCTATAGTTATTTTATTTCACCTTTTTTCCTTAGTTCAGGCTTTCCCTTTTTCACTGTAGCCAACACCAAATCTCCAGCTCCAGCTGCTGGTAATCTATTTAGACGTCCTTTAATGCCTTTGACAGCAATAATGTAAAGATTCTTTGCACCAGTATTATCAGCACAATTCACTACAGCACCTACTGGTAGACCTAGAGAAAGTCGAAACTTTCCTCCAGCTTGTCCTCCACGTCCTGTAATAGTAATAGCAGTGTTCTTTACAAGTGATCTAATGACTAGCTTACAGTATCACAAGTTTCCATAGACTATAAAAAAACTATATGTTGCTTTTTTGAAGCTTTGCATGGCAATAATATAAGGGCACTCCAAATTAGACTTTAGTTTCCCATCCACCCCTTCCAGAGAATTGCACACAGGTGGGCAGCTCATTACCATTATTTAATATGTATATGCCATATCCCTGAAATCTCACTTCCAGTGCAAATGTGTGCCAATATGCGCCGTCGCACATTTTTTAAATCACAGTGGTTAATACCAATCTCGTACACAGACCCTTGGTTAATACCAAAGAATTATCAATTATTGGTAGATTAATCAATAATGGAAACAAAAGGTCAATAATGGACAAATCACGCAGCCCCTTCTAGGAGATGTGGGCAGTGTACGGGAAACTAAAGTCTAATTTGGTGTGGCCTAATATCTTAGACAATATGTTTGTAGGTGTACCCTTTTAATACACCCTGTTGTTTTGAAATTTTAAATTCCTGAGTATGCACACACAGGATTGCACAAGACAAGAACCGTTTGTTATGTTGACTGGCCAACGTAAGTTATTCTCTCTGAACACTGACTGAAAGTTCAGGAATTAAACGTTTCAAAACAGTGTAAACATACAAACATTTTAAATTTTAAGACCTAAAACACTCATTTATAAGTTTGACAATCAGCCTGAGTTTCCTATGAGCAGATACACTGTAGTCAACAAGGCACAGTTGTTTATAGAGAAGAGCAAGTTGTGTCATTGTTTTAGTACAATTGGTCTATCAAGTATAGCTCAACTGAGCTCAGTCAATCAAGGGGAAATATAAGGGATATACTTCATAGTTTGTGCGTTTCTCTACTCCCAAGTTTCACACGAATGGACACTCAGCAAACAACTGATCACACTCTAGTTTCTTTATCTCATCACTGTATTTAAGATAAAATGGAATTTTATAAATTGAATGGTATTAAATGAAGTAGTACTATATTTTAACAGTTTCGAACCCTTCTTCTGCAATAAATATACGATAAATAGAAAAAGGCTTTCTAAAATACCATCGCTAGAAAAAGAAATCCAGGAGACAGCAAGCAAATTTTCATAGCTTTAGTTTTAAAATAATATTATTACAAACTTCATCACATCACTCGCTACTAAAGTTTGGATAGTTACCATTTCTGGTCGAAAATAGATAGATTGGGCAGGGAATTATTAGCTTAACATTTTGAAGAACAAGATGAAAACAAATTATTTGTGTTAAGGGTGCTAGAAAGCATCAGATCGAAAAGGATTGAATATATGTTCTCTAACAAACCTCGCTTCGACATCTTGGAAAATCAAAAGAACGATAACATGTTTTGATCCCAGTCTTCTTTGCGCGCGCCATTAAACGGGCAGGCCGCCACTAAAAATTTGCCCGCGAGTGAAGCTGAACGCCTGACCACAGTGGCCTCGTACTCTTTTGAGTTGGTGATCCACTATCAGAAATTTTCAATAAGAGTAGAAGTAGATTGGATTATTTTGGGGCACCTTGTATGGCCGCCGTAACGTGAGATTAAAACGCTAGATCTATCATCTATACATATTAGCTTTATTTGTTAATTGTTATTTTCGGTGCATGGTGTCAATCACTTGTCACCACGGAAGTCAGTGATTGACAATACGACTTTGCGTATTTTGGAAATACTTTGAAAATAACAATTAAAGTGACTTGACAAACATATACGTCTCTAAACGAATGCTTATAGGACTAGTGTTCTAACTCAGAAGAATAGGCCTGTTTCTCGTCTGCAGAAACAAATTTTAAAATTCCGTGAAACTCCTTCATGTTTGCACTCTTTGTAGATTCCGTGAAATTCATCAAATTCGTGTATACGTACGTAACTACAATTCGACTCATTGATAGGACCAACCTCGTCCTCAGGGCCAAAAAGGCCCTGGGAACGAAGTTGTGATGGGACTATACACTCACTCGGTTGCATACTCGGTACATCAAAAATCCAAATAGCAGTATTACTGTCCAGATTTTTAATAGCGAGATATAGACGGCCGGCCACCTCCATAAAAGTGTCTCAAAACACCGTTGATGGCATTTTTTGTTGCAAGCAAGCAACCATGCTAAATCGTATCGGATAGTGTATACTTTGAAGGTGAGGGGTGTTGGCAGCCGTAATTATTGAGTTATATACTGAAATTGAGAGCTTTTTGAAAGCACAATGTGATGGATGGGATATCTGTAAAGTGCTGCCTATTTACGTTTGTGTTTTATTTGAATTGGCTAATTCAGAATTCTATCCAATCAGCGTGCCTGAAGTTCTGATTATTCTAATTCGCATAACTCACAATCATAAACAAACAAGAAATATGGCGTGAATACACCTAAATGTAATACTTCGAAGCAAAGCCACGAAAAGGTAAGCTTGCCAAGAATCAGAAATTTATTATTCTCATATTCGTAAATTACTTCGTTTTATTTTGGTAGTTTGTTGATACCGCCATGTATCTACTGTTATAAAGCTGAGCTTTTGTACTACAGTATAGTGTTGCTCATAATATCTTTAGACATTTAACTCACCGGTTCAACAGTTCTATCCGGTGATACACGGAAGGCAACCTGCCTAGTCATCTTGATGAATGTCTAAGCTACATTTATATGGTGGTTGCCTGCTGGTAACAAAAAGTTTTCAGATTGTTGTGGCTGTTCTTCTAAGTGTTATATTTAGGCGAATTTGCGCTATGTTTCTTGTTTGTTTATAATTGTGAGTTATGCGAATTAGAATAATCAGAACTTCATGCAGGCTGATTGGTTAGAATTCTGAATTAGCCAATTCAAATAAAACACAAACGTAAATAGGCAGCACTTTACAGATATCCCATCCATCACATTGTGCTTTCAAAAAGCTCTCAATTTTAGTATATAACTCAATAATTACGGCTGCCAACACCCCTCACCTTCAAAGTATACACTATCCGATACGATTTAGCATGGTTACCTGCTTGTAACAAGAAATGCCATCAAAAGTAATATTTTGAAGCCTTGGCCGGCCGCCTAATACTGAATGACATTTCGAGCCAAACATATGAAGTAAATTGTCCATTTACTTTGATAACGGGGGTTTGGCTTAAAATGTTCGTATCACGTCATTTCAAATCTAAGCAATAACCACTCTCTAAGCAATAATAACTCTCTTTATGCTATTAAGTAACAATGCAGTATATTATTTTATTTATACTGAATACCACTTTATTTATCACACTGCTCTTTTGCCCAAGCTATAATTTAACGATAATATCAGATATATGTACATTAAATAATTTGCATTTGATGCAATTGGTATCAGACTTCTCCACGTAATAATGAACTGATCAGAGCGTGATCAGAGTTAATCTTATTTATTCTGATAAAAGACATTGGCCTGAAACGTCGGTATTTCGCTCATTCTCAGCAGTTCACCGTCTATAATCGGTAAGATTTTCTATACATCGTCACACTAGTCAATATACCATACTTTTAATTATATTATTTATGCATGGAGTTATTGTTCATTTGACGATGTGATTCGATTGAAAATAAATTTGTTGCACTTATATATAGTTCTAGTGCAAGATTGCTTGTAAGGTGTCAATAATTTGGGATAGCTAATAAATTTCTAACTCAGCCAGGTGACTGACGAATCACACATAGTTTGACTACATTTACTTATGTTGCGTGACATACTGAGTACTGACACTGCCTGTTGTAAGACATTACGTAATAAGAGTAAAAATTTCAGAGAGGTTACAGTACTAGCAAATCACCTTACTTTCCGATTTGTTTAGTTTTGCAGTACTAGTATTATTTTGCAAAATATACGTTGGATATATAAATTATCTCAACCGACTGTTTTGTGCGTTTGTTATTTTGTCTCATGTAGTTAATATTTGTACTTGAAATCACGGAAACTATAATGGAGAAGTCTGCTACTGTACTACCTCCCAACTAAATCCATAATTTATAAATATAGTTTTTCACTAATTAATTACACGAACGTAACTAGAAGTTGAGAATAGTTACTTCTCTCCAAATTTCTCACATGCTAGCTATTTAACAGTTTTTCAGTGGCACTAGACTTCTTGTCTACAGCTGGACTAAAAAAGAACCATTTCTCTAAACGTACAGATGAATTCTCTAGATCATCTTCAGACTGTTCTCGTGTTAGTGGGCTTACAAAAAGTTTGCCTTCCATGGCTATAGATGTTTTTTTCAATAAAGGAGGTGTTTGTAACGATGCAGATGATGTATTATCCTCTTCCTCGCTGTCACTTAAACCTAAAGAGACCTCGCCAAATGATTCCTGACTTTCGTCGGGGTTGATATCCTGTTTCAGTGCAGGCTTTTGTAATGTCAAAGACTTTATTGCGGACTCCATGTCTTTTTCTACTTCAAGCGAAATATGCGTGTTATCAGGTCTGCCAGACTCAATTAAGCAAACTCCATCAGGACTTTCTGCTCCAACTCCCTGTCCTCGAGGTTCTAGAAGATTCATCTGGCTGCTACGTCTCTCATGAATGGTATCACTAATTTTCTCTAAGTTTCTTAATGCTGCATGGTACTCCTGTTTAGCATCCAAAATGTCATTTTGTAGTTTGAACACTTTTCGTTTATAGCCCTAAAAATCGCAGGTACGTATATTAGTTATATTGCGTTGTAAGTCAACAAGACTATGAATACAAACTATAGTGCAATTGCAGAGTTAAATCAGCTGATGCACTCAATATTCTAAATTATATTATATTTAACAACTAGTCACCGAAGTCGAGGTGACTATCGGTGGATATTTACCAAGCTACGAATCGGCGAGTAAATTCCCCACTCAATAGACCAATCAAAATACAGAACTGATCATTATAATTCTGAAATTATACTAAATACACACATTTACTTACCTCAAGAGTTTTGTTATATTGTTCTTTTAACTCAAAGTAAGATCTGCAATTAAATAAATCAATTTGAAAATCATAATCATATGTCTCAATAACTATAGATACACGGAAATGATATTGTTTTTCTGTAAACCAAAAGCTTGATTCCTTGTTTTCATGCAAAAGTACATTGTATTAGTATAATATGCTGTACCATACACTTAATAAATATTGACCTTTACTGTAAGTAGAAAAAAAGCTGGTGAGAAAATACAGTACCTACATCAATCATGCATAATTATACATACTGTACATACAGTACATGATTGCATAAATTGTACACTTTTGAGTTACAAGCAAAAGCTCTATAGAATATATAAGTTCATTTAAAAATATTACAGCGGATTCAGGTTGACCTTTTAACGACAATAATTGACGCATTAGTTGCAACAGTTAATTAAGACGTAACTTCCAGGCAAAATGTCAGACGTTGCTTAGAGACGTTGCTGGGCAGGACTCACAACGTTCTGTCTAACAATATCTGCGTTGCGTGTGAATTAAGGTAGCAATAGGGTTATCCGGTATCATTTCGTAAAACAGCTGGCATCGCGTCGCTATTAAAGTGATCCCAACGTATCATATACCAATTTAAAGCCAATTAACCATGGAAGACAATTATAAAATCTAAAATTATGGAAAATATAATGGTTATCCGCTGTATTTACCGAAAGAAAAAATATGGTTGTTGGCTTCAAGAGCTTAAAGTTCTTTGAAATTTAATTTATAGTTTTGAAATTTATATCATTGTAATCACTGATCAATTATCTGGAAAAACGTGTCGGCGATTTTTGAAATTCTGTTTCGTTCGGCTTTTATTAACGATTTACGTTGTAGTGACAATATATTTCACAACTTGTTAATTCAAAACGCGATAAAATCAAAATTATGCAACTAATAAAAAATCGCCGACACTTTTTTGTAGAAGAGTATGTGCTTAGTAACTGCCAAGTTTCAGCGAAAATATTGAAACGCCTTGAAGTTCTAACTGTTAGAAAACACAAATTTTGGCGAAAAATTGAGCGGATTAAAAGCGTCTGGAAGGTTTCCGTGTTGAGTAATTAGTCCCGCCTCTTGAAGTAAAACTAACTCGTTTTTCGCCTGGAAAAAAACATTTCTGAATGCGAAATTGTTGTCACTGACAGATAATGTTGCACTAGTTTCAAAAATTGACACCCCCCCCCCCCTATTGCTACCTTAATAAAAACTTGTAACAACAACGTCTGAAATTTTGCCTAGAAACGTCATATAATTAATCAGTTGCAACTAACGCGACACTTATTGTCGTTAATCCGCTGTAATGCATTTTAAACTTACCTTGTCTTGTGTATGACGGATTTGAGATTCTTGTGAAGACGTTTAGTCTTTTCTTGCATTTCATTAAAGGCTTGAGATACTTCTAAATGGATTCTCTGTGCAACATTTTTTTCTTGATTGGCTTGCATTACCTTGAATGCATGAAAACACTTATTTATACTTTTTTTCAAAGTCATCTTATAGTACAGTTTTAACCTTTTTTACATGTTGTAGTCTATAACTTTGCCTTAATTAGTTCATTTGTGTGTTGATTTTCTTTCATTACTGTAATATCTACAGTAGGTGTTGTTTGCAACTTTGCATACTACATGACCAGTACTATATTAGTCTGACTACTGAGTACTGTAATTAAGCTAGTACAGTATTAGTTACTGTATCTCACTCAATCAGACTTAATTAACCTTTTTAGTCATGTACATAATTTATAGTAATAATCAAGTTTTCCTGATTAGAAAATAATCCTTTTCCCTCACCTTTATTGTGGCATGGTTTAACATCTCCTGACAAGCAGAATCTAAGAACCTTTCTTTCTGACATAATTTTTCTTCAGCCTTCTTAACCATGTGTTTGGCAGCATCATGATTATCACAAGCTCTTTCATATCTTGCTGCTGCCTGTTCACTTTCATCATGAACCTAAAATACAAATGTAGTATAATTAAATAATTACATGTATTGTTGATTTCAGCTCACTTTTCAACATGTGGTTTGGAAATTCGTTGCCAATTTTCAAATTACGTTATTCTAACTTCAGAAGTTAATTACGAAGTTCGATTTGAAGTTCGAATCATTGTTCCATTCGGAGTTCAGCTTTGAGGAAAAATGCTCCATTCTTTGGCTACGCAGTTGGTAACTTGGGATTGCAGAATGATTAACAACATATTTTCCAGAAGAAATTGTATGAAAAGAAAGTCTGGTCAACCAAAGGTTTTCCTTGAAGGTGAACTTTGAACCGAACATCAAATCAAACTTCGTAATCAACTTCTGAATTTGGAAAGTTAACACAATTTGAAACTTGGCAACAAACTTCCAAACCTTGTGTTGAAACATGAGCTGAAATCGACAATAATTAAATCTATATAGGCCAAAATAATTGACATAATATATTAATGTAGTGTACCCCCTCAGTCAGCATAATGTGCATAACATATTAGGGGCCGATTACATGAGGCGAGTTGGCCTGGTTAACCGAATTGGCCCGGCTAACTGAGTGGCCCACTTCATATATTTATCATCTCTTGTTTCAAAATTTCGATTACATGGTAACCGAGCTCGCCCACCTTGCCAGGATCCCGGTTGCTGCTTGCCAAGCCAACTCGGTTAAGAGAGTTGAAAATTTCACCTTTTCCCCATGTAATCAGCTTTTTGCCAAGTTGGCCCTGCAAAATGGGCTGAAAAACTGTTTGACTCGTTCTTCTGCGCAATTGTTTACTTGATTGTATGAACAAATATAGCTGAAATGAACTCAGATAGAGCATCAAAACAATGTTTGTGCATTTTGAGACATAGCGAAGACTTACTGAGTAATAAATTAATTAGTCTTTGTGAATTGATGCTTCCTCTGAGGCCAACTTGGTTAACCGGGCCAACTCGCCTCGTGTAATCAGCCCCTAAATATACTTGACCATTCAGTGTTCTGTAGTACTGTTGTTCTGTATCATAAAATAACTACTGTACGTACAGTACATTTGGAACACCAGTAAAATGTCTCATAAAATTTTTCTTGTTTTTCATTCACACAGCCAGTTCACTGTGACAATATAATAGAAATCAGCATTGATTAACTCATGGTGCCACCTGAGTATGTGGTGAAATAATTTCTTTTACCACCAGCCCTTAAATCTGAAAGATATGCCACAGAATATTAACTATATTATTTAACTAAAAGTCGATTAGTCCAACTTGCATGAGCACCTTTTAACCTTATATTCTTGTGTATGCTGCCTTGCACATCTCAACCATCACTATTCATTAGACTATCCTAAATTCCTAATGTGCTGTAAGACTATATAATTTCCAAACAACATATTTTACTCCCCCACCCCTCCCCCCTCATCTGATTCATCATCCACATCACCATCCTGGAAAATAATTTCATAAGCATGCCACTTAACCTTTGACCATCAACATGCACTTACTAGCCTGGGGAACTTATACAGTACATGCAGTTATACAGTAGGATGATAATGATGACATAGTAATGATCAGACACTGAAAAAGCAAATGGGGGAAAGTATTGTGAGTTGGGACTCTGGTGAATTTACTTTCCTGTGAATGAATGTTTCATAATTACAGTTGAAGCTCTCATAAGCGACCACCCTCAGGAACTGTAAAAAGTGATCGCAACTAGAACTGGTAGCTTATGAGAATTTGTTCTTGCATGCGACCACCCACTGAAATGGCTGAAGTTGGTCACTTACGAGTTATTGGACCAGAAAAACACTGCATTTCTATTCTGGCAACCAGCCGGAAACAGCAATACTTTATTGTTATGCATGTTATAATCACATTACTGTATTAAAAGTTATCAAATTGCTTTTTAGCACAGTGTTGACTGATTGCAAAGGGACCCTTTCAAGGGTGGTAGGGTACCAAAAATATATATTAAACTTAGTGAAATCCATCAATTTCAAAAAAAAACGAAAAATACATTCTTTAAACTGATCTTAATGATCTCTATACTGTAGATTTTTACCGTTTACAAATATCTTTAAATCCAAGAAATCAAGCACATTTGTGAACCTTTACCCCATGTTGGCCTGAGCAACGCCCTTAGAAACGATTGTTTTCAGTCTAAAATGAAGCTTTATTACCCTTACATGACGTATATCAGGTGATGCACTGTCAGCTTGTGGGCAGGAATATTTGAATATGTTTGTTTACTCGGGTTGATCAGCGAGAGAGTTTTGCAATGAGTTTTCCACGGTTCTTGTGGAACTACTTCTGAGTACTTCTCAGTTTCCACATTGTTGTGTTCTAGCTGGCGAGGACATCATTAAGTCCTATGGTACCGATCTCCTGATCTTGTAGAAGAATATATGGATCCACTGGCTTCAAGCTGACAGGGGAGGCTGTCATGGCAGGAAACTAGGAGCTGGAGCGTCCAAAAAGTGTCGAAGACAACCAACTTTTAAAACTTAGAAACATAAGTCTGACTGTATAATCTCGACTCGCTTAGGTGTTGTTTTGGTTTCCCTTTTGGACTTCCGTGTTGAGTTGGGTAATTCCACGTGACGGACGTTACATTCAAAGGATTTTTTAGAAATAAATTATCTTATATCTCTTTAGCTATTATATCTTGGCCCACACTTTTTTCTACAATAATAAGTAATTACAATATCTATCTCATGAAAAAGTCCAATTTACTGAAATCTGCACTAGTCGGCTACAATCGGTATTTGAATGTGCGTGATGGACGTTACACAAAATGGACAAAGACTTTTACCACATAATTTGTAATAAATTTTGTCTTCAAACTTTACTAGACCAGATAAAATGTTTATGACATAACATTTAACAACAGAACAAATTATATATATTGGAGGTAATTTACTGTCAATCTCCTTTCCAAGGGGGAGCAGAGGCCAAAGATGCCGTGACGGACGTTACGTGACGGACGTTACAAAATTGACCACTGCAGTAATAATATAAAACTAATTTGCCTATTATAAAAAATATAATGCCAAGTTCCAGAATACCTCTAGTCTTACAGTTATCTAACGTTTGAGAAATTGTAGTGTTCCCAAGCATTGACCAATCCTGGACAAAGACGTTTACCGTATAAAAATTGTTTAAATATATGTTGTCTTGCAAATTTAAAGATAAAAGATAAAAGTTTCATGACATAACATTTAACAAAAGGACAAATTATCTATATTGAAGGTAGTTTACAGTTACTCCTTTCCAGGGGGGAGGAGAGGCCAAAGATGCCGTGACGGACGTTACGTGACGGACGTTACAAAATTGCCAACTTTAATAATCAACTATAAAACTGTGGCAAAAGCCAAAGTAACTGTCAAATATTGTTTATAGAGAACTTATATATAAATATATACTAAGAATAAGATATCTTGGCGTGTCTTTGAGCAGCAGTGAGTGGAAGTGGCATTACTTCCAACAAATAATTTTAAATTTAGTATCTTTCCAGACAGCATGCCTAACCATACAGCATCAAAACTGGTCAGCAGTAATGCTATTAGGGGTATATCCTTCATGTAGTACCAGTGATACTATTTTCTTTTTTAAATGCAATAAAAGTTGTATTGATAAGTGACATCTCTACCCACTTTTGAATGTGACGGACGTTACATGTGACGGACGTTACATAATTTAACGATTAATTGTTGAGCACGTGTGTATTTTTTTGGGGGTTTTATCAGTTTTTCATACTTGTTCATACATAAAGTAACAAAATAAGTTGTACTTCATTAATTCAGAGTACTACCTTGCAACAGAAATAAACTTTGGCAATATTTCGTGACGGACGTTACATGAAATTTTGAATGTCGTAGTTTAATTAAATAATTATAAGTTCAAAAATATTTACTGACCAATAAACCGCTTTTTCTTACATATATATGTCTAATGTTGCTAGCATTAAGAATATAACTCCTGTGTAGCCCTAATACATAACATTATTCCACTCTCAAATAAGCTCTTATACTTACTACTCCAAAACTACAAAAAATGTCCTTTACTCTCGGACCCTTAAAAATTCACAGTAATCAATATTTTTAGGGATTCTGCTCAATTTATGTTATTTAGGTCTATTTTCTACCATAATCACTAAAATATTTTGTAAAATTCACAAATTAATTTTTTTACTGAATGCCAACTCTACCGTGGAATTGCCCAGTTAGGTATAATTCCCCTAGTTCTTAAAATTGGGCTACGGCTCATGCCATGTTTATTCCAGAATATAGTCATCAGTCCTTTTCGGGAGCAAAATTACACGTGTGCGATAATTCACACGCGTAAATAATTTTGCGCGTGCGAATCGCACGTACGTTTAAAATGATCAATTATGGCACAGAAATATGAACCTAACTTTTATATTTCCTACACATCCGAAAAAGAAAGCTGCGTTGCTTGATATTCATTGTAAAACGTTATCTTTCGCTTTTATTAACGCATTAGTTAAGTTGTAAAATGTAAAACGTACTTCGCTGTGGAAACTGTTACAGTCGCCTATGCTTAAAGACGATATACATTGCATTGCAAAGACCTTCATTGTGAGATCTTACGTTACGCTGTGAGATCTTGCGTTACGCTGTGACACCTTCCGTTACATTGTGAGACCTTAAGTTACATTGTGAGATGTGACATATTACTGAAACTTTCACACATTTTCACAATTGCAATGTGAATGAACAATTGAACATGGCGTTTCACGCATGCGATAAACAGCACACGCAGTTGGGTTCACACGTGTGCCAACGCGTGTGCGTGCGATCGCACGCGTCAAACGAAAAGGACTGAGTCATGATACATATTTATTTTTCCTGAGCAAAATTACCATCATAATGATCGGCAGATGACTGTTGGGAACATACTTAGACAAAAGTAATCGTCGCTAATATTTGAAGTACAAAAAGTTCTATTATCCAACAATTAGGAAAAATAACTGTGTATTCTTTCATTTGACACTAAACTAAACAAACGATTTTATGCAATAGCCAGCTAGTAGCTAAAATCTTTCTCAAAGACAAACAAGTCTGTCACAGTATGTGGTATCTGGTGTCAGATCACAATGTAGTTATTGATTATATGTATAGATTAAATTTTGAGAATCCATGCTTCATAAGCTTTCTAGTGATATTAGATTTGATATGGTTTAGAATAAAACCATACATTTTACAGTAATTATAGTATATCAAAATAGTTTGGGTGAACCCTCATCTCTTTAACGTCCTTTTTCTGAAAGATCAAATTTCACGGCAAGCTTCAAAGCTGAACACTTCTCTCACTTAAAGTATTTAAGGTAGTCCCCTGAAATTTACAAGTATTGTTCCTTACTAATATTGCTATGCAATAAACCTGAAAAAACAAACAGTTGTTTGATTCATGTGGTAATAAAATTTGTCAAGGGCGTGGCTTGGTTACCATGGCAACCATTCAATGAAGTTAA
Source organism: Paragorgia papillata (assembly GCA_035771165.1). Lineage (NCBI taxonomy): Eukaryota > Metazoa > Cnidaria > Anthozoa > Scleralcyonacea > Coralliidae > Paragorgia > Paragorgia papillata. The sequence continues at coordinate 1,577,079 of JAWNZC010000349.1, forward strand.
AGTGTCGACAGATGTTAGCAATAACAAATTCATTTGAGATAAGTTTCAAAATTTTTAATGCTTTAGTATCCTACCACCTTAAACAGGGTTTCGTGAGGGTGGTTGCAACTAGAGCTGGTCCCTTACGAGAGTGCATGGTCGCAAGGAGAGCTTCGAGAGGGCCGTATGTTAAATAACCTTTTTGGTTAATACGTCTTTTCCCTCGTGAAATAAAGTTTTATTCTATTCTATTCTATTCGATTGTATAACTTTTGACAGAATAAAATGTGTTTGCAATCGGTCATTGTTAAATAAACATTGCAAAATTTGTGGCCAAACTTTTATATTGCAAAGTAACTCTTCTTAACCCAATATTGACTATAACAGTTTTTTAGGTTTAATTTAAGTGCAAATTAAGGGACCAATATATCACCGTGTACAATATATTCATATATTAATACAGTAACACAGTTAACTATATTATTCAGTACTTAGAAACTTACATGTTTTGTTTGATGCAATGTCTCATAGTACGGTCGAGCTTGGTCTACTTTTTTTCCAAGTTTGTCATACAATAACTTTAGACAAGATGCTGATTCAGCCAGAGTGAGACGAAATACGGCTTGGGCATCCTAAAAACAATTGTGCTCAAAGTTCAAAGTGAATGCCAAGAATCTCATCCAGAGTTTTACTATAAATGATCTAAAATAAACGGACTGACACTAAAGAATAAAGTCAGATGTAAATTTAGTGCTCAATGTATTAATATCTGCGGGACGTTTAAACGAAAGTAATGGGGTTGAAAGTCGAAATGCGACTCTGAGTATGTGTTTAGAAATTATGTAACACGGAAGAGAACGGGTGATTTTACGTCATCCTGTTCATTTAAATAAACGTAAAATTGAGTTTTTCTATTTTACTCTATACTTTTCACATTTACCTCGTGATCCTTTTCAAGAAGATTGATTTGATGTGATGCGTTATTCAGTCTTTCCAACTCTCCCTGAATCAAGAAATTAATACAGTAGATCAAATTTCACAATGAAACACAATTTCAGCGCAGGCAAACGACGGTTTCAGGTTTCATTTATAGTTTTACTATATCACTCCGAGTCAATTTGAGAAGTTATATCTAACGTTTGATTACCTTAATTCGTGGGTCTACTTCATCTTCCCAATCTTCTTCGTTCATTGTCGTTGACATTTTCCCAACACCTCCTCGCTTCCCCATGGATACATACATTTCATTTTCATAATATCATAACAGCACATTTTAATATAAACAAACTTTGACAAATGAATTCCGGTTGCAAAAGAAACTGGAACCGAGCAACCGAGCGAAACGTCCTGAATGAATACTTCTCCGGTGGGAAATTCTGAGAATTCTGATAATTATTCTGCGAACTTCTTCGAAAACTTTGTTATGGTTGGGAGTGAAGGAGAAAGTGTTCCATGTGGAAAGAGATTTGAAAATGCAAATTACTGTGCAAAAATGTTGAGATATATTAAACTTTGCTGAAATAGACATACTTCCTTCCAATGAAAATTTGCAAGCCTAGTTACTTCAGGAGAAACAGTCGTTGGAGAACGATTTACTGTGTGATTTGCTATATTATTTTGTTTCTGGCAGTTCTTGTTTGTATCGACATGGTGATGAAATCTCGATTACATCTCGTAGATGATGCGGTAATTCAGCTCGACAAATGTCCGGCCTGTTTTGGAGTATGGGAAAATGTTTGTTTTGCTTTTGCGTCTGGGGATTTGAAAGTTCGGGGTAGCTATTTTTGGCAAAGCGAACATGTTAAAGGTGTGTGGTATGGAGTTTGGAATGATGTACCAGTTGTGGTGAAAACTCTTGGTCACAGAAAGGAACTGGAGTTGTTAGATGAAAAGATATGCCAAAATGTTACAAAAAGTGGCAACAAACATTGTAATGTACAAGAAAAGGTGTGGAGGTCATTCCTCAATCCACCAAGTTCATTCAAGAGGTTTTGAATGTTTTTTTCTTTCTTGCTATAAATTACAGTACCAATCTAAGTAGTTGGTGAGATCCCAATAAGAGCCATGCAGCTAGCTTGGAGCTGGGTCAGCCTGGCTCTTGTTCATAGATCATTTCCCGGCTTCAACCATAGGTGTAGAGTTTTGTTGCCTCGAGGGGCTGCTAAAATTTGTTGTGGGTCAGCATTTCGAAAGAGATCTGGTGGCATGTCCCCCCAGAACATTTTTGAAATTTGAGTCTCTGAAAAGGAATTTCCCACATTCTAACAGCACTCTGACCAAAATTTTGAAAGTTTTAAAACGTTAACAGCACATTGTATCCCACTAAATTTTGCACATTACTATGTTACATTTACTAGATTTTCCATGGGTGCCTTTGGTTAACTAGAAGGCATAATAATGTATCAGTCAAATCCAAGCATGCCCATCCCCCCTGGGCAAACCCCAGGCCTTTGACAATTTTTCGAAAAAATAGTGCTAATTCCCTGCAGTGGGGATGAAAAGCAGGTGAAAATGCCCCACAGTGGGACCAAAAATCTGTGGCAAATTCTCCACCCTGAGGAAAGTTGTACTCTTTATCTATTGCTGAATGATTCACAATATAAAAATCAGCATTTTATTATGACTACTTATTTCAAACACCTCTACAAAACTCTCCATGTGTTTGCTTTTCAACCAAGATGCACCAAACTCTGTATCTTTTGCTTTAAACTCTTCTATAATCAAGTGCAACAGGCAACAGACAATCCAAACCACACGTTGAATCCGTTGATAAAAATACTAGAGGGAGAGGCCATTCAATTACCTCTTTTAGTGCTGAGCAAAAAGAACAAGGCTCAGAATATTGGAATAATATTATCTAATGCCCAACCCCTGGGCAAAGATTTGGTTTCCAAATGCCCCACCCCTGGGAAGGTCCAATGTGTCAAATACCCAGAAGTGTCCTGGATACTTAAGTTCTTGATTGAAAAAAAAGCCCCCACACAATAATTTCTCAGTGGGCTAAAGCCCCCCTATACTCTTTGCCTATGGGCTATGGCTTCAACTTCAGATGATATAAACCCACCTCTTGTTTGCCTGGATCCCGAGCTGGGTCCCCCCCCCCATATAAATGCAGGTAATGGGCCAACCCAGTTGACTTACAACCTACTGGTATGTACATGATTCAATCAAAACTTTGTAAGATGTTTTGAGAAAAGGTCTTCATGAAGACATACTGACAAATATGTCATAGTTAATGGAATAAATTTAGTGTGGATGATTTCCTGCAAAATCAAACTGGGCTGGTAGCCTAGTTTCTAGGCCTTTCCCTTCCGGTATGGGTTTGACTGCATGTGATGTTTGACAGGTAGCTTGGGAAGACTGGTCATTTCCAAAATGCATAAATAGAATGGGAAGGATTTAAGGCCTAGAAAGTTAGAAACTAGGCTACAGTACTTGGCTGGCTAACAAGATCAACCTCACATGGTGATGTAAATTGGGCTGGCTTATACACATAAATTTTTTGATAAAAAAATAATTAAAATTTTTTAATTAATTTTAAATTTTATTTTAATTAAAACTATTTTTGCTCCAAGCTCTGTTATGCAGTTCATGGGGTGTCCAGGAAATAAATTTGCCACACTGTTGGAAAAACATTTAAGAAACAACATGAATGTTGTCCAGCTGCATCAGAAGGTTATGACATTAACAAATCTTCATTTTAATCAAGAATTTATATTTTTGCAGGTGAGACAATACTGAGCAGTTAATACATGCAGTAGTCAGTAGCTTAAATTTTACCCAGGGGAGTGGAGAAGGGATAGCCAATCACGAGGAATAAAAGTCTACTGGAAAGCAGTCGCCATCAGGAATTTTGAAAATTTGATGTCTGAAATTCTCATCATGGTTTTCTGGGGGGGGGGGGGGACTCATAATTTTTTTATCTTAGTACCAAACATTTAGTCACAAATTAGAGCAGTTGAAAAATCCAGCCATATATTAGGCTGCGAAAAGTTGTTGATTTTCATCATTACACTTCTAAAATGTTGGGGAGGCAGAGGTTTATATTTTATTTTTTGTGTATTTTGTTTTATGAAAAAAATATTCTATAAACCCAAAATAGTTTACTACTACTCTGGCTTTTGTAAACGTTTTTGAAATTTTGAAATTGGAAAGGTGTCTCGATATATCCTAACATATTTCACCCATCTTCATATTAAGACTGTTTTCCACTAACTGCACTAAGCGGTATCTTTCGAGCGAAGCGACTTTTTGCTTTTGTCTTGGCTAGTAATAGCACCAGCCTCAGAATCCCTCACGGAAACCTCTGCGGAGGAGAGAGCCACCTGAAAGCTTACGAGACAAAACTAAATGTCGCTTCGCGCGACACTGGCCTGCCACACACGCTACGATATTAGTCGGTCGATTTTTATCGGCTGGTCAACCGATAAAAATTGGTGTTTACCATACAAGTATGCATTTACATGTAAAAGCTCACATCTTTAGCAACTGGAGCCACCATTTTTACGATCATCAAACCAACTATAAATTTCAGGAAGAATAATGAGTGATCAGTGACACACGGCATGGTGCGATATTTTGACCGATTTTAATCGGACAATATGAAACCAGTTTGATATTGTCCGATACAAATTGCTCAGTAATGACACCGCACACGTAGCGATTTTAGTGAAAAGCCCAAAATTTATTTAGACAGTATATATATTCCACGCACTTATGATTATAAGAACGAAAATTTCTTCAATTTTTAGATATTTTCTGAAAGATTCCCCGAGTTTCTACCAAAAGTATATGGATCGTGTGGTAGAGCTGTTGTTGTTGAGTATGTTGGAAGAACTTTATCTTCAGCAATACGTCGACCTTGGCGGGAACGTGTTAAGTTAAGCCTTAAACTAATTCAGATGGCTCGTACATTCACAAGAACACTAGACAACCTAGCATTGTACATGTGTGATGTCACTATGGATAATTTTGCTGTTGATGAGCAAGGGAATGTAAAACTTATTGATTGTGAACACATTATTATAGTAGACATGCGTCCTTTCAATACCAGTTATGGTAAGTATGGAATTGTTAATTGCCGCCGGTGACTTGAAATGTAAGTTTTCCTGTTCTATTTTCACGATATTTGCGGGGTTTTCCCTATGGTTTCTCCACGGTCTGCAAAAAAGTTCCCACAATTCTTTTCTTCGCAATATTTCTGCAATGTTCGTATATACACTTTATGTCTGATCCCGCAAGAGAAACAGTTGTCTTTCCAAAACCTCGATGTGTCGATTAAAGAATACATGCAAGTGACTAGGAAACAAAGCTATATAGTCTCTCGAGGGATCTCATCAAACATTATGACTGGCATGGCCGGATTAGGGCTGTTTGGCTGGATTTTTAATGAGCTTTTGTAGCCTGAGCGGGTTATCACGGTGCGTATATTTAAGAATCATGAAAATTAATTTCCTGGAAGAGAAATTAGTCTCTCAAAATTGTAAAAATAGGCACACAATGTGTGCATGTGTCCACTGACGTTTTGAGAAACTCCATACATCAGTAGCAGTCATTAGAATTGAAGTGTCTAGAAACGCAACCAAACTCTTTGTTCTATGTTTTTGGTAAGGGTTTATGCAAATGCATCTGTCAATGCCTAAACAGAGATATAGCCTGCACTTCAGACTCTAAACAGAGATACAAATCAACCTTCTTAGTCGTAATAAAAGTTGGTTATGTTATCGTACGAATCAATGATGAACTATAGTACTCGAAACAAAGACCTTTCGTTTTGATTTCTTGATAATAGAGGATTGTTTAACTTGAATATTGAAGGAACGATACAAAGTGCCACTGATCATTCAAATTTCAAAAACACATGTGGCCGATTCGCAAATGGTCGCCAAAATATCACGTCCGATTTCGTAACTGTGACGTCATCGGTAACAAACTCAGATCCAAAGGTCGGCGTTAGCTTAGTGTGCTATGTGCCCTTATAAGGTCAGTCAGTGGACACAAAAATGAGATCTCGCAAATTACAAAGAACTAAACCCACAGAAAAAAATTCCCTCTAAAAATGCCACTGCACAGAATATCTACAACGACAGCTTACAGCAAAAACTAACAAAAAATTACAAACTCCAAGCTGAAAGACTAGACACATAAGGTCTTTTTATACAGTGAACTCTCTCTAAGGCGGACACTCTCGAGACCAAATTTGGTGTCCGCCTTAGAAAGAGTTTTATATAAATAATGTAAGATTAGCTGTCCGCCTTAGGGGGTGTCCACTTAGAGAGAGATCACTGTAATCCTTTTGGCTTCAAAAATGCAAATAAGGTTGGGCTATACCGTAATTCGTCGTGCTCACCAAACTCAAAAATATTTTTTATTATGTATTTCTTTATATTTCAATATAGTAATCAAAAGTGAGGAATTCTGTTCTGCTAGGCACAAGGAATGCTTAACATTTGTACCAGAAAACCTTTGTGAAGGTGAATCCCAGGACCATAATTATTATGCTGTATGTAGAAACCTATTGACTGGCATTGGTGCATCACAAGGACTTCTCCACTCAGCTCCTGATAAACTAGTCAATAAAACCCTTCTTGAGTATTTACAATATAATTGTGTATACAGTAAACAAATAAGTCGAGAGCAAGCGATAGACCAACTAGAGAAAGAACTTCATAGACACATCACATAGTCGTGGTGTTTCGTGAGCGATTTATGGCAACTTTTTTGAGATAACTTATATGTAATATTTAAAACATGAGCAGCAGCGAGACGATAGCCGAGTGTTTTAGATCTGATAAAACACGTACTGCGAATGTTTCAAATAGCTTCAAAAACGACCCATTTGGTAAGTTCATTGCCGTAGTAAGTTTGAACATAGTTAATAGAAAATATGCATGGTTTGGAAACCCTGCAAACTTCAAAGCGGTTAACAATCAAGCTACGATTCATGTTGAAAGGTACATGACGGTGCCAAATCCTTTGTTTTAGGTTTATTAATATTTAAACAGTACGGTTGAGTGATAGAACCCAAAATGTTGCTATTGGATGATTGCTTCATTATACAGAAAACACAATATGTTCAGTAACCGTGAAAGTGCAAACATTTTGAAAAATAACGTTGTCTAAGCCAAGAGAATCAAAGCTAAAGTTATGTAAATCAGGAGGGTTTCTTTATCAGATATAAAACCACGGACATGGTACTGATTTCCTTTGCGTTTTCCTCATGAATTATTAATGAGTTATCTTTATCAAATGTATTAAAAATTCATGAAGAAAATTCAAAAGATCACTCCAACTTGAAAAATAGTTTGAAAACATGGCTATTTAGATGCGTCATTTGATAAGTACGATACAGCTCGCCTTGTAAATCAGATACAGATCGCTGCTCATGCTTTATCTATTACTTCAAAAACTCTTTAATAATTCCTGAGCAAAATAGAAAGGAAATCCATGTTTAATGAGTGTCTATATTTTATAAAGAACCCTCTTGGCTTACAAAACCTTTAGCTTTGATTTTCTCGGCTTAGACAACGTTGTTTTCAAAATTACTATACGCCAATGAACTATATTACCAAATGGGTCGTTTTTGAACCTATTCAAAACATTCGGCTATCACCGCGTGTTTTAAATCTGATAATTTCTGCTGTTCATGTTTTAAATCTTGCATATAATTTAGCTTCTGCGACCCGGGTTCGATTCCTGCTCCGTGCAGTTATCTGAGTGAATAAAATTTAACGTGATTAGAGTGTTTCCAGTTTCCAGTTTGACAAAACACCGCATGCATATTTTCCCTGATGCATGGTACTCCGGTTTCTTCCTGTATATAAGTAATGGATTAATCAGGAAAAGCGACATGCATGTATGTCCTTCAGTTTAACAAATAGATTCCATTTTGCCGTTGTCTGTTCAGTTATAGATGCACAGATAACGTTACAACGTGGTAGGAACAAAAAAGTGGCCCACAAGAGGCAGTCGAGTGGGTCACTGATGTTCTTACCACGTTGTGACGTCCTCTGTGCATCTATAACTGAACAGACAACGGCAAAATGGAATCTACCGTAATGATTCGAATAAGCGCCCGGGGCGCTTATTTAATTTTAGGAGGTCGAGGGGGGGGGGGGCGCTTATTCGAGAGGGGGCGTTTATTTAATTTTTTAGCAAACACCGCAATCTGATTCCATAAAAACGCAGAACTTTAATAACAATCTTAACAAGAACAATAACAAGGATTTAAAAAAAACTGAAACCCTAGTTATCTGCTCTAGTAGATAGAATACAAGTTATATTTATAATGTAGCTAATTGTTCTCAATCAATGACAAGTTCATCGTCACAGTCACTTTCGTCAACAACAAGATTGTCGGGCGCAGCATCCTCGACGTCCGACTCTGTGATTCCGTCGAAAGGGTCACGTTCACGTGATTGTGTAATAGCATGTTGAGGGGGCGCTTATTCGAATCATTACGGTATTTGTTTTATACAATAAAAAATAGAAAAATTATGTTTTAACAGACTTATATACTAAATTTTCCTGGCGAATTTCCGGGGCATTGAAAAAGATAAATCACTTCATCTGACGTGATCCATGATCTATACAAATCAAGCAACGTCATTGGCTCGTGATGTTACAGTGAGATCTGTGATTGGTTTAGAGAAATGAGACCACGTCAGTGACGTAACCTGTGCATCTGTCCTTTTACAGATCGTGGCTATCGACCAATAAAAACGCACGTACTATTCAAATTATTGTATAAAGCATGTTAGTCGAGTAAAATAAATCAAATGAAGCCGGCTACTGTTAGTTATAAAACTTTTATTGTCTTAATTTTTTAATTTTTGAAAAAACTTGGAAAGACTACTAATAGTGTAAATTATAATATGTTTTTTAAAACCTAAAATAGTAATCATAACTTTGTGATTGGAAACGGAGAAAATAACTGTTTCTATCCTTTTTTAACTATAACCTTGCTCTACATTTGTATTGAGCACTTTACTGAGTGCAATTTATTTGTTCGTTATATATTTGTTCGTTATATAATACGCCAAGATTATATATATCAATAACATGCACTATATGTAATATTTTATTTTTTTAAATCTTGTTCAGTCGACAGCGTTCTGGAGCCATTGAGGCTTTAGACCAATTGTCCAAGCACCATGGAATCATTCAAGGATCCAGAGTCCGTTCACTGAATGTGGCCACACGACACGATTTTCCCTTGTGATGTCATTCTAGCGTATACGCAATTGTCTGTACGTAGAACATTTCCCGCTTACGATTAGCTTGTAAAGCCGGTTTTCCACTAGGCGTAAAATACCACGCGCTCTGTATTGTACAAATTATAGTTTCTATACCTCATCCTACATGGAGACCATGCATACATGACAAAAGAAAAAAGTCGAGCGGCATGCAAAACGCTCTTTTAGCATGAACTATTAATCAGGATAATTGTCGTGTATATATTAAGGTTTACTATTTTGACAAAGTAGTCAAGAAAGTGTATATCAATCGGGCTACAACGTTTACCGTAATCGGGTTTCTGTCGGCTCAAAAAACGACGCTAGCTCTCCAAGTGTTAGGGGTATATTATCTTTATCAGCTCTTCTTGTGCCACACCTAAATAAAGAGATACATCATAATCCAGTGTTCTCTTAACCGCGCACACACGACCAACTTTTCTTTGGCAAGTTCCATGGGTTAACGTCTCTTGTTCCTAGTTCCCTGACGCCTCTCTCCCGAAAGCACAGCGTCCAAATTGGTTTTCCGGGAAGTTCATGCACAAGTAGCCTGCTACATATTTATCTAATAATCTCTATGAACCAATAGCCATTTGGAGAATTGCTATTTAATATTTAAAAATGTATAAATCTACCCTTGTCAAATAAAGTACTATTATACTGAGAAATGGTGTATACGCTTTAAACGGAATTACGTTTTCGTTTAACGTGACTCGGTATAGTTTCTTCACGTTTCCTATGTATACCGGACTAATTCACTGTATTTGATCCACGCATTATAAATCCGATGTTTTATGTTTATCCTAAGGAGATGTTGCTAACTTAATGAAAATAGTTACGAAATGTCTGTTAATTGTCTCATTAATCAGTTATAACCAGCCCACTATAATACAGTCTCTTATATATATAATATAAATTGAAAATAAAAAGTGTATTGTAACCTACCGTATCCCAGATACAGTTTTATTTTGAAGGAAAGTCATGATTTTTTCTTCAACAGTATTGGCAATAAGAAGTCGATGGATGAATGTTGGCCTGAATACAATATACAATTTTAATAGCACCAAAACCAATTCACAAAAAAGAATACCATTCATATTTAGCAGCGTGACAATTAGGTGGGGGTACCATTGGTACCAATATCTTTACCTGACAGAACATTTGTAGGAACAAAAATTTGGATCAAAAACTAGGTTCAATTTCAACATAAATATCCCGAATTCTAAATACGATTAAACTTCTAATCCCAACGCGAACCCTAATTTTAAAATTTTAAAGTTACCTAACCCTAACTTCTTTTATAAGCTTGACAAACGTCTACCACCAAACTTCTGTTAGATTAAGGCTGAAAGTGCCTATGTCATCCTCAGGGAACATTCTGAGAAGATTTGTAATATATCTTCTCAGGCGAAAATTTCATCTTTTTTTGCCGTTAAAGTTGATGGAAGTGACGTCGAAAGAGGAATTTGTCTATATGAAAACCACTTTACAGATTCCTCTTTTGACGTCACTTCCGTCAACTTTAACGGCAAAAAAATCCATGAAGATGAAATGTTTCTCAGAATGTTCCAATTAGTATAAATATGCAAAGTCCCTGAGTTTCCTTGCTTTGTTGTTGAGATATTTTAGTTTGTTTGATATACAAATTAAACATATTGACGTCGTAGACGCATAATGAGCTATCGGAGAAGGTTAGATATCTTTTCTATTATAAAACCAAATTAATTTGAATGAAACATGTGGATGTGTTTCGCCCACAACACTAAACATGTAGATCTTTAAGTGATCATTATATTTTATATTTTATAATAGCAAAAATATATAACTTTTTCGATAACTCATTATGCACGTGTGACGTCAAAATATTTAATTTCCATATCAAACAAAGTAAAACATCTCAAGAACGAAGCAAGGAAACGAAAAACTGCAAAATATGTTAGTCTACCATTTAAGTGTTCTATTAAATAAGACAAATTTAATTTTGACAGCCAAAGCGTGACGTCAACTGCGAAAGGTCTATCTATCGTCAATTCTTACTTTGTTTGTCCAATCCTGTGTACCCGTCCCACAGCTTGCCTTTCTAAAGATGGATTAAGAGATGGTTCGACAAGAATCACATGAGTTGCTTCAATAATATTTAAACCATTTGAACCAGATTCAAGAGGAATTAAAAGAACAGGAATATCAGCCGCTGCTTTGAATTCTTCCAAACCTTCCTGAAATTAAAAAAAAAAGACATCTTACCGAGAAATAATTGAATTTGAACAACTTTAAAATTACGTTAAACACAAATTGAGCTAAAAGAGTTAATTCCAAATTCCGACACATTTTGCAAACCGACGGCAAAATAATATGTCTCAGTTTGTAAACAGGATTAGTTAGACGACTTAGGGGGTATTTACATGGATGAAAGTTGTCCCTGTCAAGGGGGTCACCCTGCCCCCAGAGCTACAGTTTACAGAGTGTTTATATGAGGAAAAGTTGTCCCTGCTAGCAGGGTGACCTTCGATTGTCCCGAAGGGCAAACTAACTTTTAACCAATCACGTTGAAGCGTTCCTTTGCAATTGTCTCGGACAACTAAAGTGGAACTGTTTACATGAGGGAGAGTTGCCTCACCCCCTAGGGTTACCCTACCTCGCAAAGAGGGTGACCCTATCCCCGGGGTGACCCTACTACCCGAGACAAGTGTCAAATTTCCCATGTAAACACCCGCTGTCGCGCCTAAATAAACTGAATCTGAACGTTGGCTCTACCAGGGTGGCTCGGGTGGGGGGGGGGGGGGGTGTAGGGTGACCCTCTTGGTAGGGACGACTCTCGTCCATGTAAACTGGACCTTAGAGTTTGGGCCGCAGTTGTGTCTTATGGTTGAGTATATAAAATTTCTAATTAACTCATTAATAATTCATGGTATTCAAAATAAATCAATATTTAATCAGTATTTAGAAATCGGAGGAAGATTACAGTCAAATTTAGAAAACTTTGAGGTCGATTTTCTCTTAAAATATTGATTCGTTTGAGAAGCCATATCGTCAGAGTTCATCCTCCGATGTCTAAATAGAGTACAGCCAGTTCAACCTTGCTGTATTTAGAAATCGGAGGAAGAATATTGACACGTGTTGGATATATTACTTAATATGTTACTAAAAGGTTTTATATTTTAAATTTTCCCAATAAAAAATGAGGACAAACCGAAATACTAAATCCTACAAATGACACAAATACAGCACTAACAAACGTAAAACTTCTGAATGCAGCTCTTTCTGGGTAGTCTCTGCAATAAAGAACAGCCTCTCCTGCAGCCTCTTTCTTGTATCAGAGTGCAATCACACTGCTTGCTCCGATTTGTGAGACTATACACTGCAACGAGTTTTATGCAAATGTGTAACAGTTGTTGCGATCAACAAGCCTATCGCAATTCGAGCAACAATTTGCTGCAGCATTGTTTGTAACAACGTTTTGCTACAATAATTTGAAATTTGTTTTTCAATAATTTGCTACGACGTTGACAACAACAAGCTTGCAGCATATTTATGAAATAACGCCATTGTTACAACTTGTTCACAAACTTCTTACAAGCCTGTTGTTGTAAATAGATGTTGTTGACAAGCTCTAAAATTGTTTACGTGTGGTTGACTCGATACAGTGGCGGTAACGGACTATAGTCACGGTTAGAACAACTCATAAGGACCCTCAACCTCGAGCCCCCCCCCCCGATAAAATTGTGACGATCTCACGATCATGACAATTGAATAAATAACGTTTTTTAACACATAAAATTTTTTGTGTGATGTGACTAGTTTCAAAATATTAAATACTATTAACACTGATAACAGTGAAGTTTCTGAAATCTGACATACACTGTGTCATTGATATTTTATGAACGCAGGTGGTGGTGGTCCCCCAAACGCAAATTTCCTAAGGACCCCCAGCCGTTACGTAGCGCATAATACAACATCTTTGTCAAAATTAATTAAAAACAAAATAACATACCTGGAAATCTTTTCTTCCTCTTATACTTCTGTGGTTGATATCATTTTCTGTCAGAGCATAGGAAATATGTTGGAGGACATTTTGCCACTAAAAAATAAGAAATTAGTAAAAAAACACAACTGAAATAAAAGTAAAGTAGACCTACTAAAAATATGTTAACACAACAACCCCCCGTCCTCATTAACACGAACTTTTGTAAATATCTCTCTGATTAGAAAAAAGGTTTAAACGCAAACACCTTCGCGCTCTTTTTCATTGGGAGCCTGGAAATAGCTGCTCGTGTTGGAGCAATTCAAAATATAATTTTAAACTTTTAATTAAAGTATAATATTTGAAACAAAAAAACAACTTGTTTAACTCTAATTTTAAGGCAATATTCAGAAAAAAAATTGAGATGAAGAAATTTGCACATCGCATCCAGGGTTTGAACTCGACCATTTCGCATGCGAACCGACGATGTTACCACCAGGTGGATTATGTTGTTGATGTTTTTTGTCAAGAATAGATTTTTTTTGTTCCCAGTGCCCCACAATCCTTACCGCGCAAGTGAACGTACCCTGCATAGACACAAATAAATATTCAGATCACAGAAATTTGTTCGCATATCACACTTGTCCACGCGTGTAAAATGACTCCACGCGTGTCGAGATTAGCACCCTCACCGGGCTCCGGGCCTACGCCTGGGCTCGGGGAAAAGGCAGCAGATAAATTATTGGAACTTCAAAAAGAACTTCTCTCAAGCCTAGTTTACACGACCAAGTTTTCTTTCTTTGACAAATACTTGATGAAAAGCTCTCGAGTCAACTTTTAGCGTGGAGATTTGCCGAAAAAGAAATTGTCATATTTTTTCACACAGAAAAGCAAATAAAACTTGCATGTTGATTTGAAATCCTGCTCAAGTACACGGCTTGACGAAACATAGCCAGTGATAGAAACATCCGTGTTGTTGACATAGCGCTACACGGTTGCGTTTTACGCAACCTGTAGACGCGAAAATTACAAGGCATATATTGGCCGCTGGTATATGTTACATTCATCAATTTGTGCGATCGTTGCACACTTTATAAAGTTGCAAGTTGTTTATTCAAATCTTGCAATGCTACAGCAACGATTGGTACGTTACACCAGCCGATTGACGCCGCAAGTCGCCAACAGAAAATGGCGGGTGACCTTAGAAATCTGTGTAACTGTCACTCCAACATTCTTGAATGGTTCTCAGTATTTCCAGAAAGGATTATCTGGAAATAAAACCACGAAATATATTAAAACAAGAAGATCAACTTACCGTCGAAAACACGAGTGTTTTAGCGATTGGATCTGTTCTTTGTATTCTCAACAAAGTGCGGACAATTGCTCCGATTTTTGTGGAATGGCTTCCCTACAGTTTACAGAATAATTATCAAACACTATTTATAAAAACATTACACAAGATCAGAATACCGATTTCATGTTTCATAAAAAAATATAACCATAAGATTTGCTTTTACTAAAAGATAAGTCCAATCAAACGGAAAGAAGAAAAGAAAGAAGGAAAGAAGAAAGAAAAAAAGGAAGAATATTTTACCTTAACAACCAAATCTTTTTCATCTTCAGTCATTTGTTTGGTAGTACTAACGTATGAGATGTCTTGTATCATAGTATGTGCACGACACATTGGACATTTTACGTATGCAGCAACTCGTCCAGGTAAGCCAGGCTGTTTACGTAAAACCCACATACAATCACAACAAAGACAGTGGCCACACGAAAATACACTCCACTAAAAAACGATAAACACATTCTGGAGCAACGAAACAGAAGACATGTTCATACATGTACATCTATCTATACATAACCTGCAAACGAAACAACGCATGCATAGGTTTGTCTTCTGAAAAACTCTTGAGATGATATGAAGTATGGTGTTTACCGTCCGTTACGATTTGTTTGATATGTAAATGTAATGTTATTTTAGTGAAACAGAATTTGTGATTTGTACATCTCTGAGATTAGTTAACGAGACGCGTGAGTGCATCTCAACACAACGAACTTTCCTAGAAACATATTGTCACTCATGATTCCCAGACTCCTCTCACCTTTTAAGGTTAAAACTTCTAGGCGTGGCATCAGACTCTCAAGTCTTGTGTATTTTATTTTGGCTATTAACGCCAGACGATTTTACTCGTCACAAAATGCATGAAAGGGTTAAATCTCTTAACTTTCTAGGTAGCACTAGACTTTTAAGTCATATATACGTGTATTTTACTTTGGATAGGCTAATGTCAGATGATTTTAGTCGTCACAGTAAGAATCCGCTAACGGCGAAGGGTTAAGAACGAGTTAAACTATCTTTTAAATATTTTTAGGCGGCATCAGACTCTCAATTCTTACGTATACTTTACTCTGGCTAACGCCAAACGATGAGACAATTTAAATCGTCACATGCAAAGAAAATTCACCAACAAAAAGGGGTCAAAGGTACATTACTTTGTCTCCTGCCATTTTTGGTGTCTAAAAGCCAAATGTAAAATAGTATACAGGATCATATATCACCTTTAAATATTTACTATTTATTGACCGAGCGTGAGGTATGTGCTAGTGAAATATTGGACCGACGCTTTGAGTACGGACCGAGCGAGCGCAGCGAGTCGAGGTCCGTGCAGAAAACGGAGGTCCGATATTTCACTAGTACAGACCGAACACGCGAGGTCAATAAGTCGTTTATTATATGACTACCAGTCTTGTAAACATTCTGTGAAAACTCGACAAACTGTTAGACTCGTATTCGTCACCATTTTTCTTGTGAACTATACCAAAATGGCATATTATTACGAACAATTTGAACATATTAAAAAGTTTCACGTAAAATGAACTATACATCAAATGAAAGCTTAATACCTGCATGATATATTTCAACAATGAGTAGTTCTGAAATTATTATCCATCTATGCAACAAGCATATAATTTCATTTTGTTTATAAAATTCTCACTGTCAGCGGTTCGGAACGGCAGATTCCGATCAATCAAATTGTTGGATTTCACGTTCCAGACCGCTTACGAAAAGTCATATAATAATGTGTATTATTACCTGAAAGCCCAGTGATTTCGTACAGACCGGACAAAGCTCAAAATTTTCACCGTTGTCATTGCTTTGAGTCTAAAAAGAGTACCGAAAACATATAAGTGTTTAAAGATGTCAGTGGTCAACCTCGTACCCGAGGTCTTGCTCCAGCGAGTATGCGGGGACCGAGTAAAGACCCTGCGTGCGATATTGTCGGTGGCAACTATTTGAGCGTGTTATATACACTGTCTGATGTTATTTACCAAAATCGACATTCCTGATTTTATCCAACGAACCTCCCCAGGCTGGCCTTATTCCCAAATACTATGCAAATCAAAATCGGACAGTAAAAATCTAAATACCAGAGCAAATATCACGAAGACCAAGGGGCCCTTGTTGCAACACGCCATCCTTAATTCCTCTAAACATAAGATAAACACAAATTAACGTATTTGTTGTAGTTTTTAAGAAAAAAGACAACGAACCTTGGCGAGGTTTTTCAAGTACAACAGTTGCCCTAGAGATTTCCTTAGATCTGAATTAGCAATGACTCTGTCAGAGCGAAATTTCATCTGTACGGCTTCAATCTATATATAAAATTTAAAAAACCGATAAAAATAATTATAAGTGTTATGTAAAAAACATTTCTAACAAAAGGTAGTACAAGGATCGACACTTTGTTTAAATTTGTCTTTCATAAAGTACAGTATCTTAAAAGATCAAAAAAGGCATCTAGATATGAGTCCTTGATCCCCGGTTTTGGAATATTCTTTAAGTCCACTCGAACTGGAACACCAAAGCCAAATAATTTAAATTAAGAAAAACAATCAGGTGTATATAGCAGTCAATGACAGCATCCATGGTATGATCGGCCCTTACCAGGACGCACCTTTTCTGATCTTTGATCGAGTTAACATACTTTCCGGAGTAGCACTCACCGGGGCTACTACTTTCGGGTAGCCGTTACTTTCGGGGCCCCATTATTTTCGGATGGCAAAAAATTGTTGGTATGACAGCTAGATATTTGATGTTTATGATAAAAATACAAATGAATTACCACATATACACATGCTTATTTGGCAAGTTTGTTTCTGTTTAGTTATATACAAGGACACGAATTTGAACTGTGTATTTAAAACCTTACTTCACGTGGTTTCAGAGGCTATCAGGATTTGTGGTTAGAGGAATCATGCGATCAGTCCATTAATACGGTTTGTCTTTCGGAGGGACTGTTATTTTCGGAAATTATTAGAGGTATCAAAAATTTGCCGTTACTTTCAGGTATAGTAGTTACTTTCGAGTGTGTGTGTGGCGGGGGGGGGGGGGGGGGTTGCTACTTTGGGAAATTTACGGTATATTCCCCGAGCCCGGGCGTAGGGCCGAAGGCCCGGAGCCCGGTGAGGGTGCTAATCTCGACATGCGTGTAGTCCACTTTACACGCGTGGAGAAAAAGCGAGGGAGACGAAATCTGGAAATAGTTTATATATATATATATATATATATATATATATATATATATATGTATGGCACGGTGTCACGCGGTAAGAATAGTTGGACACTGGTGACTAGCGACGAAGAAAACTATAAACTCTCAAACAAATAGTGTTTTGCTTTCGTTTATTTAAACGAAACGAAATGAAATGGAGCACGAAGAAAAGGATACAAACAACCCGTTTAATATATCTTGAAGAGAAACCAGAGAACTTGAAGAAACCAAACGCCGTATGGTAAACAAAAACTCGATCTGCAGTGTATGTAGCCCTGGTTTGAAGACACTCAGTGAGTCCATGGTCAAATTAATCATCTTAAAGTGGTTAACGGTAGGATTCTTGTTGTTTTCAAGTTTTCGCTTAACCTAAACAGTATTCAGCTTCACGTTTTCGTGCTTTCCCTTTGCTCATCCAAACCATAAGTCAGCTTAACTAAAGCTAACTTAAAACACTACCTTTAAGGCTTATATTAACCGTGGTGGACGTGCATGCACTTGTTATTATTAAAAATACTCATGGGCTTTGTTGGTTTTCTTGGCTGTGTTTCGACTGAAACGTCTTTTGAATTCTTCTTTCTGGAATCCGATTCTACTGAATTGTTTTTATCTCAGACTCTATTATAAATGTAATTTCTGAGCTGTTGATTACTTTTAATACTGCCTTTGCAAAATGTACATGCATATAGAGAAGCCATTTAAAGGCTTGCTAAAATTAATCCCTTTTGAAACCTCCTAAAAACAATATATTTCTTACAACCAGAATTTAATAATGAAATCTAAATTTTGCTTTGATATGTTCAACTTTCATTAAATGATTTAAATCAGTTTTCTCATCCTATCGACCTATCCATAAATTGTATAATTTAATATCCCAAGGATTTAACATAATTTGTTTTTATATCTGTTTGTTTTTGTATTGGCTGTATATTAAGAGTGCTTAATTTAATCAGGGGGTGGGTGGGTGTTTTAAAAAAGAATGTAAAAGCGGGCGAGGGGTTGTTGCGTTCATGTATTTCTAGTATTTCTTATAAAACAAGGTGCCCTCTACGCACGCTGATTGACTGGGCTCCATGCATTTCTAAGAGAACAGAGATCCCGAATGACGTAAAATGGCGTAGGGTGGCGTAGAATGGCGTCAGCTGGCCGGAAAGCCCGCCAAGTTCCAAAACTACCTCACTTTTAGTTTAGCTTGATTTTTCTTATTATTATTTTATAAAACAAATAAAACATATCGCTCCTGTGCATATGAACTCCTATAAAGGTACGTTTGACGTGATTTAAACATGAAAGAAGTGTAAAGGCACTCGGCTATGGCCTCGTGCCTCTACTCAACTTCTTTCGTGTTCAAATGACGTCAAACGTGCCTTTATAAGGCTACGTCCACACGTATACGTTTTCGTAGCTTTTTCATATTGTTTCAGGGAAGTAGACCATTGTTTTCTATTCCCTTGAGGACCAAGAACAATATGAATACGCTACGAAAACGTATACGTGTGGACGTAGCCTAAGAGTACATATGCACGGAGCTTTATGTTTTATTTGTTAAATAAATAGTACCAACAACAGGTTAGGGTTAGTGTTAGGATTAGTGTTAGAAAAATACAGTGTGAAAATGCATTAGCGTCCCATAAGTTTAATACTACTCAAATTTCGGAAAATTTGGCATTCCGTATTTATTATATCCTATGATTCCTATCCTATGGTAAAATATAGTTTGACTGGTTAAAAGAATAGACAGCTTACCTCAATAGGGTGAATAATATGAAATTGATTCTCTTCGATAATTTCACCAGGAAATCGCAAGCGTAGTCTCATGGTACACATTTCCAATTCGTCTAGGGCAGACACGCGTTGTCGCAACGCAAACCATAGCTGACGGTATGCCTGGAAAACAGATTTGAATCGATATACTACCCCAATGCATAAAGACTGCAATAACTTCATTATTTAACAATTATTCGCCGAAGGCGAGGTGAATAATAATAACCGAGACGAAGTCGAGGTTATTATTCACCGATATTCACTGAGCCTGAGGCGAATAATTGTTTTAGTATAAATACACATTTTCGTACTTTAAGGAACAACATTTTCTTTAAAATTGTTAATTTCCTCGTCTGTCGCATTGACAACTTGGCTGGCGGCCATTTTGAATAAACGCTGTAGGTGATTATCGAGAATTAATCCGAAGTAGCTCGACCAATCAGCGCGCGCGATTTTCTATAATCACCTGTGTATTTATACTAAATTACATTAGCGTTAGACATATCTAAAAGAAAAATTAAAACCTAAAATATAATATGGTTTACACCACTGATGTAGTGTAAATCTACTTACTTTGAAGTTCTTTTTCATTATATCTAGATAGTCAAAGTGGCATTGAGCTTGGCGCTGTAATTCTATACAATGGTGGGAAAATAAAAATAAGAGTAAGCTGAGAAAAAGGATGAATAGGTAGGAATCCAAAATTTTCTAGGGAGTATAATCTAGCAGAAGATATATAAAAGATTATCGTAGAATAGCACGGAATAGCATAGAACAGAATGGAAGAAAATAGAACAGAATCAAACGAAAGAGAATAGAGTAAAGATAATTCTATGCAGGATGGTAAATAGTCATATGCGAGTTCGAAAAACTTATGTTTTAATCACGTAACTTTTTGCTAGATTGATTTGAAAACCTAGCACAACGCAAGCGTATACTCTAGATTATCAATATCATGTAATTAAGAGGAGCGCGAGTGGCGTGTGCTTTAACGCGCTGCCTCTCACCAAAACGTTAAGCCCGGTTAGTACTTGGATAGGTGACCGCTGGGGAATGATCCCTGATGTCCTGTGCTTCGAGTGTTTTTCGCCGGGTTCTCCGGTTTACCTCCCTCCGTAGAATCAACACCTACATTTTAGCTGTGATACGTGGTCTGAACTGTGTCGTATGGCGGCCGCCTGGAGCGCCTTTGATATGCCTCGACACGGCCACGTTGATCTGCGTCCTTCGTAATTCAGCCGCTGGCTGCGAGTAAGGATGATTAGCACCCAGTCCTTTATTCTAAATATTTTGAAGTAATAATTGACCTTGCCATTTGATCTTGACCACCATTTGGACAGTAAACCGGAAGTGACGTCACGTAAAAGTAAGGAATTTCTTGAGATTTACGTATATTGCAGGGAAATAGCACAAAGAAAAGGATCTTGGCACAAATGGTTTCATAAAGCAGATAGGTCACTCACCAAGATATGTTTCGTCATGTTTTCTTAGAGTCTTCAAGAAATTATAAATTGATTTCAATGATCGTTCTGCCTCAGTTTCTCCTCTTAATCCACCAGCAAGCTGTTGACTATAGATAGAAATGAAATATATAGTAGCAGTTTAGTATCAGTGAACTCGATGTCAGTTAAAATGTGATACCTGGAACGCTAACGTCCAGTCATTCGGGGGGCAAAAAGTGAGGCAAAAAGTTCCAGGCCCCTGCGCGGTTTGCAGGTACGATTCAGTCTCCCACAGAAATATTTTTTTTACACGGTCACGGGTCACCGGTCTTGAGCGAAGAGCCGAAGACTCGAAATTAAGGTTTGAAAAATTGTTTATTGAATCATTTTATCACGCTTTGCTAAACGTGCATTTTAAATTTTAATTGGTTGTGCTATGCTGCCGAACTAATTATGCAGTGATTGTCTATTTGTTGCTATAGTAATAAAAGTCATTGTCTTTACAAAACGTGCACGAAGTTTGTCAGTGAAGAAATTAAATCAAATTTTCGTTATATTATAAACCATATATATTAGAGTTTCGTCACTCCGAAGAGGATACAAAAAATCAACACGAACTTAGTATAGAATATGCCGTTTAGGTTAGTACCAGTTTCATCAGTGTCGTTTTGTTTAAAAAGCATTCCGCATTCGTACCGAAAACAACAACTATCCATGAGTAAACGTGAAAAATAAACAATCTAGTTCATGTCAGTTATTTCTTAAAATATCATAATGCCGTTTAACACATTCGAACAAAGAATAAAGGAGCAGAAATAAGAAAATGACATTGGATATCAAGTATCAATACGTCTTCAAACTTACTCGTACAACAATAGCTTTCTCACTCTTGTTCTCACCTTTTCAGCTGGCTGTTTTCATCATAGCCAGCAAAAGGCGTCTGTTTTCTCAGCCTATTTTCATCCCGAGACCCGAGCTTAATTTACTGTATAATTTTGGACTGCTATACAGTAAATAAAACAACAACAGCACTGCACAACAATGGGAAACCATTAAATGCACGTTTAGTGTGACAAAATAATTTGATAAATAATTTTTTCAAACCTTTTCGAGCCTTCGCAGTTCGCTCAAGACGGGCGTCCGTGTAAAAAACATTTTGTGGGAGACTGAATCGTACCTGCAAACCGCGCAGGGGCCTGGAACTTTTTGCCTCACTTTTTGGCTCTTCGTTAGCGTTCCAGGTATCACATTTTAACTTACATCGTCATCGAGTTCACTGTTTAGTATAGACTTACTTCCAGAAAATGACAGAAAAAAAATAAAAGAGAAAAAAGATCAGTTAATGTGCACGATTATCATCCTGATGAACCCCATTAAATTATGAAAGTCAAAAGGAAGTATTGTAATATTTAGCAGCTCGTAAGCATGATTATAGGCTCGATTTCCAGCCGTATTGTAAGCTTGCCTGCACATTTTAGGAGGCTAGTTATAACCAAGGTTAAAAATAAAGAAACGCGCAGGGCCTGAGGAGAGAGTAAAGCTAGGGCAGGTAAATAGGTTACCTCCTTCAAAGGCTGCGTCATTGTGCCACAAACAGCAAGCAAACAAGACGAATCCAGTTTAGCTAATACCAGACAAAAGATGCGATACGGTTTCTTGCTTCGAAGCTGATTGGTTAAAACATTATATTTTACCCTGATTGCACCCACCAACCCACCCTATTAACAAAGCCGTTGGCAAATAATTTCCACCGACAGTCAGTGTGATAGGTGCAGACATTCGTGGACAGGTCAAGGCTCAAGGCTGGAGACCAAAACATGGCCTTTGACGTGAATCCAGGTAACAATTAAGTTCAGGATCCATGTCTGCACCTTACCATCCACAGCGGTAAGTATATATATATAGTGACTGTAATTGTTAACAGCAGGCTATATATTATTGGGATTATTGCATGAATTACCCCGTCAGTTCAAAATGGCAACCAATACAGTGCTGTTGACTGAAGCATGCAATCGCATTTGAGAAACGTTTAAGGTTGATTGTCTAAAAGGTTTACAACGGGAAGCTCTAGAGAAATTGGTTAATTAATGGCCAAAATGTTTTCGTCATTCTGCGTACAGGATCGGGAAAGTCAGTTATATTTCTATAGTTTTTGATATCGTGAGTTTAATTTATGCATGTACTACGTCACAGACATGTTCTGTGGCACATGCGTCCAGTCGTCTCTTCCTGGGGAGTTAAGTATACCGGGGCCCGACAAGATACGTTCACTATAGAAACAATTGGATACGCCAAAATGACAATTATATAAGAAGAATTATACAATGCAGAAAAATACCTCTCTTGGTCAACGTTATTGACTCCTTGATGACCGAAAAGCAGAGATTCGTACACAGAAAAAATATCATCTACTTTGCAAAAACAGCATCTAAAAATACAAACACCATACTACAGATTACTTACTGCCCCGTTGGACTTTCTCTTACGAAAATAAAGGTAGTAATATAAAAGTATAAAAACTCTTGAAGGTATTAAACTCACAGAAATTATATAGATTATATATAAGCCAGAAAGGGCATTGGAGCCTTAGACCCATCCCAATTAAAAAAATTAAAAAAACTAATTCGCAAAACATTTTTTTGTATTGATCTTTTCCTGAGTTACATTAATTTATGTTTACCGAAGAAATTGGTTGAAAAAGAATTCTGTAATTTCATTTAGAAATTATATGGTCGTTTAGAAGGTCAGCGGTTACTACTATGAAGAATAGATCCATAAACCGCCATTTCCTATCACACAGTCTCCGCCAGTCATTCATATAAGACCCGCAATCCGACTTTAAGATCTACGATGTCAATCTCAACGACGACGTCCTTTAAACAAAAATCTCAACAATGTCCTCGTTCTTTATACAACGCCACTTGGAGCATTTTCACGTCTTCAGGACGACGTCAACTAACCAAAAGATGAGAACTGTTGCTTAAGATTGACTTCAATACAGTACAGTACAGTACAGTACAGTACAGTACAGTAGACACTACAATTATTTTAGCCGTACTAAAGTGTCATAGAAGTCGTTAAATCAGCTTACAGCGATTTAATAGTCAGTTGACAATGACTTCACCGCCGTCGTAGCATCTTAAGTCCCCAAATAAGTGAGTGTTGGTGGCAGAAAAAGCATGATGTCATCTTGTACAGGCCTCATTGGAATCATGCATATAGATATATTTATGTAATAAGACATCAAAATATCTCTACCTTTGAGCACGACTGTTAATCATTGGTCGTAAACAGCATTCAGCAGCCGTTATAATGATTTCCTTAGTCGGTTCCAAGAGCAATGTTTTTAATTCAAGGCATAAATTTTCTTGGGATTTCTGCATTAATTACAAGATACAAGAATTAACCATGTTATAACATTATTACATTATTGACAAAATTGTGGTAATGTTTCAAACATTTGAAGATTTTGAGCATATGTACGTTTGTTTACTCTTTATTTGCATGATGTCAAGTGTAAACCAGACAAACTTCTCACAATTCTTAACAATAGACCTTATTCCAAAATGGCCGCCGAATTAAAATCCTTTTATATATATACAAATTAGCCCTTATGAACTCGTTCCCATGTGGAAATTCAAAAGAATTTTTACTTTAAAACGAGGTCATAAAAGCTAATTTATATGCACATAAAATAATTATAATTCGACGGCCATTTTGGAATAAGGTCTATTCATATATGAAGTAAATCGTTCAATCTGACAGTAGTCTCTAGAACTAAAGTGTCTGGAAACGCGGCTAAAGTCTTTGTTCTATATGTTTTTGTTCATGTTTGTGTACTTTCACGCTTGCTGAACATATTGTATTTTTTTGTATAATGAAGCAATCAGCCAATAGCAGCGTTTAGGTTCAAACACTCGACCATGCTGTACATGTATAAATATATTAATGAACGTAAAACAAAATATTTGTGCATTTCCAAGCTACCCTCAACATAAATTGCAGCTCAATGTTGGCCGCTTTGATGTTCGGCGCGTTTTTACACAATTTAATTATAGGGACTGTGATCAGATGCGCTGAATTGCGCACGTGAGACGGGAGCTTAAAACCCCAGGGAAGTTTAAACTCTTTTTTTTTCAGTCCTTGGATTGGAAACGATCTTTCAATTCCTAGCACTTGAAATTTGAAATTTGGAAAGTCATTCAGCCTCAAGTTCGGACTTGGCTTCGCCTTGGATTAGAACTATTCCTCGTAAAACTCGGTCAATTCCTCGTCGTCGGCCTTTAAATATTACGTACATACAATGCCGTCATGCATGATAAACAAACTAGATCAAAAGAATCTCACTAGCCGCATGTTATTAGATTTGACATGTTCCTCCAATATGGCTGATTGCAAACCATCAACTGGGAGCACAGGTGGCGTGTGCTGTTAGCGCGCTGCCTCTCACCAATAGTTAAGCCCGGTCGGACGGGGTTAGTACTTGGATGGGTGACCGTCTGGGAATAACCTCGTTCTCGAGCTTGGACCATGTGAGTAGAGTTTAGTTGATCTCTCCTGTGCTTCGAGGGTTTTTCGCCGGGTTCTCCGGTTTTCCTCCCTCCGTAAAATCAACACCTAGGTCTTAGTTGAGATCCGTGGTCTGAACTGTGTTGTTGGCGGCAGCATAAAGCGCCTTTGATATGCCTCAACACGGCCACGGTGAAAATTTCTAAATTGCCTGATAAGCCACCCATAACATTGTAATGCGCATTTGATCATATCCACATGTTAATTTGCGCAATAGAAATATTAAATCATTATCATTATCATCAAATCACTCCAGTGTTTAATTTCACAAGATTCCCGAAAAATATCGGCGATGTCGTTGATTTTAAAATATATCATTACATTACCTCAATTGCCTCAAATTTAGTAATTAACAAAAACTGTAAACCACGAAGATCAGTAAAACTAAAAAAGAGAAGTAAGAGAATAAACGTCCTTGTCTGTTCCTCGGAAAAGCAAAAATTAGATTTCGTAAGAATTTCGCGTGATTTGCTCCGGCAGTTTAAAACGGGCATTTGAAAGAAAACTTTCCGCATTTCCCATGCGCCATCAGTTTGCTTCCAGCAGCCAAACAAACTCCAACTTGGCCCATTATTCCAATTGTTCCATCAAAAGAATTTACTAATATAGTCTCTATGGCACTGAGTGTAGGAAAGTAGGTTTACATGGGTTGCGGTCCCAGTATCATTTGTGGACCCCTTCGAGATGTAAGCCCACGCGAGATGTGATCCTCTCGAGATGAAACCCTGGGCCATATCTACCCCAACATCAGACACTGACGACAAATTTCTAGCCTTACCTATCCGCCATACTTAAAGAACCAAGTTCTCGAGCATTATTTCTGGATACCAAGTCATCTTTAACTTTTTCTACAAGTTTTTCGGCCAATTTTCTTTCTGCTGAATAAGTTTCCTCGACATGCAGGATGTCTTCAAGAAAAGTGACCCACCAAGGACACTTGAAATCAACCTAAAAAATAATTAAAGTGTCAACATCATCCTTTTATGTAAAACCATATCTACGCACGTTTTTTTTTTTACTTCATTTGTGTAAAGATATTTAAATAAGATGTCATCATAGAAAATACAATAAGCCAACGATTTTATATGGTGGCTCCGAATGACGATTTTTTGTATATTTAGCAAGAATGAAAAAGATACAAATTTTACTTACTAATCAATTCGAGTTGACTATATGCTATACGTTGACGAAAATCAACGTACACACAAAAATACACTGGTAAAATTCTGCACAAAACACTACTGTTTCATTTACGTTAATTAGACAATAACCACTATACAATTGCAGGTTATGCTGGTTTAAACGACCATTTTATCTCCATGAACGACGTGTTTTTAAACATAAATAGGTTTTTACGTCTTTTGACTTTGTTTACATTTTACCGTGAAGGTGTTATCCTGTTCACGTCACAATGCCCCCTATTTCCGGACACCTAAAAGCAACGTTTTTTACAAGTTTTTTCCCCAAACAAAAATACATCAATTAAGAAAATAAAAATCAGCAAAAAATAATTGTCACTATTATATTCGGATTCTGAGTGCTTTAATGCATAAATAAAGCAAAAAATTTGCTTTCAGTTGAACTTTAAACGGAATTAGCGGATTTAGCGCTATTCTATAAAGTACCATTTCCAGTTCTCTTAATAATTACTATAAGTGCCATCTTTGTTTGTTTGTTTGTTTGTTTGTTTGTTTGTTTAGTTCGTTGTTTAGTTATTTGTTTGTTTGTTTGTTTCTTTGCATGTATATGTTTGTTTGTTTGTTTGTTTGTTTGTTTGTTTGTTTGTTTGTTTGTTTGTTCGTTCGTTTGTCTTACTTAATATTTTAATTGCCAAGTAAAATCTAAAGTATAAATATTTGAACTTACTTTTTGTCTGAGCTCGTCGTGTTTTTTCCGTGCACTATCTACCTCGGACTCGGCAAGTTTTACCTGGTCCTTCCACTTTTCCAAATATTTCTCACTGAGCTCAGAAGCCTAAAGAAAGGATAGAAATGCTTGCAAACTGTTTTAATTTTACATGTGAAAAATGTTACTATAAACTTTTACTAGGGAGTGCATTTACTCACTAATCAACCGAAAAGCCATGCTATCACTTTCTAATATTACGGTTTCCGAGGAAGAAGGAGAGTAAAACAAGAACGCTTTTGGCGGAGTCAACAACTTCAAAGTGAATAAATTATTGAGTTGTGATTAATATATAAGTGTTCACTTCATGTATTTGTTAGTTATTATATGCACCTTCAAGCTTGCAAAATTTCGCATCTGTTTGTCCTATGGCGGAGCAGTGAGGGGAATGGGTATAGGATGCGTATGACATAATACCAGGAATTCGTCTTCAAAAATCTATAAAGTGTAGTACACTGGAACTATAATAAAATAATTCAAATGAAAAATATCGCCAAACTGGCTATAAACGTAACCTGGGTACGTTCTTTCCTATTTACTTTACAGTAAAAAAAAATATAGAATTCCTGGTATTACGTCACAAACCCTTCCCGACGCAGTTTCCCAAGTGCTCCGTCGTGTCCGTCATTATCGCCACTTCAATCGATTCTTAAATCAAGAGGATTTTACCAATTTAGTTAATTTATATTGCATTCTTCATCATTTGGATTGGCGATGTTTATTCGTGCAAAAAACATTTTGGGGTTAGTGGCACTTTAAATCAATATCTCAAAATCTTCCAGAGATCTTCAGGTTTTTGTAACATGCAAATGAGATGCTTTATGCATGATGTCATCCACTCCACACAGATCAAACAAACTTCCCCAAATGAGAAATATATCAAGCAATAACTGTGTACATTGCAATGTACCATTCCTATTAGAACAGCTTCAAAGTTTCAGCACAATTTACCTATTATTTCCGTAGAGATTCCTCCTTTACGGAATTAGTAGAGTAGATGAGGTATCTTATTGAAAATTTTAAACCAAAATATCTTTGGAAAAAAGATGAGAAATTGAACAAGCTAAGAGGCTATTCTTCTTTATTTTAAAAGCACTTCTAAATATAATAAAAATTGGGATAGACAATTTTGGCGTCTTATTGCCCCTTTATAATTATCTTCAAGAGTATAAGACGTCTCGAAAAGCCATGCATGTAAGGGTTATATATATTGTCGATTAAAGTTAGCTTTCAGTACCTCTTCTTTCAGGAGATCGTCTCTCAACGTGCGTGAGCAATTGGAAAAGCCTTGGTTTAGAACTTCGTGCAGATTATGTAAAGTGTGCAGTTTCTAAAAACATAATAATATACGATGGTTTATAGTACAATAGCCGCTAATATTTAATGAAATATCAATTATCATATTACCCACTCATTCCAATGCAGATATTGTCATTTTTATTAGCACGGTCACACAAAACGTTTTGGAGGTTTTTAGACAGACTCTGGACGTCCTAGATTTTTGAAGACGTCCGCTTTTTGCAAAGACGAAGCGGTCTAGAGAATTTCCTCGTATCTAATTAGCATTATCATATCAATATCTGTCTTTCAAACATTTTCGTGTGGCCGTGCTAAAAAAGTGACAGGATCTGGAGACTAGAATGGTTATTATGATCTATAAAAGTGTTTTCTACTTTGTGTGTTTTTCTTTTTAAATAAGAAAAGTGCGTTGCATGCTGTAGAAAGCCCTGCTAGAGCTTTTCTTGTGAAAACAAGTATTTCTGAGTTTAATTAGAAAAAGCAACTATTGCTCTTGTAACAATGATAGTATAGCACTATCAAATTTTTAGCATAATTTCATAGTTGATTATTAAAATTCTTAGCAATTAGTCAAGGAGTTATTTTATCCCTTTATAATATAACAGTAGAGTTGATGTTTATGGGCATAAATATGTTTTTGGCCCTTCTCAGAGCGAATTTTAACCCTCGCCGAAACCAATAATGATTTAGAACTGTTAAAACTGACAGGCTCAGATCAGCGGGCTAAAATATATTTTAGCTGAATTCTCCATTTTAGCCCGCAAAATACACCACAATCGGCACAATACCCGATAAAATTATTACAATCACAAAGATTGTGTACGAAATCGCATTGAGCTTACTCGTTTCAGTTTCCTCTCAAGATTGCTATTTCAGTACTTCGCAGTATGTTACCTCGACTAGTTACCTCGGCTCGACTCATGCACTAAATGTCCCCAAATCAGTTTTTATTGGATACAGAGCTCAGTTAGCCTCTGGGGACGAGATTGATTATTCGCAAGTGACGCAACTTTACAGCCAATCAAAACCGAGAGGAAAAGAAACAGAATAATAATATTTTTGTATATTATATAGAAGCAGAACAACACAAACCTGCAGAGAGTCTGTCTTTAGTAACTCTTCGTGTTCTCTCCATGATCCCATCGCTTCTCTGTAAATATCAACAGCTTGTTGCCACTAAACAATCACAAAAACAACATGATTTTAGTTTCGCAGTTTAATCCACGTATTCTTTGTTTGCGCTTTATTGCCATGGCAGTCATATTCTCGGGATTTTAACAAAAAAGCTCATCAAGCAACTCGCTAATTGTGAAAATATAAGAATTGGAGAATATAACACAATACATTATACAATAACGAGACTTCTGAGTGTATTTTCATTGGTTGTTGACCGTGATCTATGAAATTACACACACACACACACACACACATGCATGCACACACACATACGTACGTACGGGGACCGGGTTGTGGGAACTAGGTTCGTACACATGGTTATGGGAACTTGTGTGAACTTGTTTTTTTCACACAAGTTCCCATAATATTGTTTGTTTGTTTGTTTTCCACACAAGTTCCCATAATATTGTTTGTTTTGTTTTTTTCCACACAAGTTCCCACACACACACATGCACAGATGGCGTCAAATTCAAGTCAGCGGACCTGGGTTTTTTTATTGTGCCCCAAAAATCCTGCAATTCATAAACCACTTGAATTTTTACTGTATAAAACAAATAGATTACAATCTTCTGTGTGTGTACTGTAATACATCACAGAAGACGTCAAAGAACAAAAAAGTACGACACGAGACACAGTCGAGATTTGTGATCTATTACAGTACATACACAGAAAAATGTAACTATTTGTTAAACACAATACAATACAATAAAATACAATACAATTATACAATACAATACAACTCATCCCAGCTTACCGAGCTAGCCCGCTCCATGTAATCGCAATTAAAACTCATCCCGGATTACCGGGCTAGCTCGCGCTCCATATAATCACCCGCAACTCTATACAAAGCATACTAAATACATTTACTTACGTTTTCTTGTAAGATAAATGTTCCAGCAAGACCTAAAGATGATTAAAATTTTTGTTAAAAAATATAAATAAACGAAAAGCGTTATGTTGAAGGTTAAACTTCCCCTTTTATACTAAGAGGTAGAAGGAGAAGATCAAGTGCCAAGTAGCCAATCTTTATTGGTTTGAGCTTTTGATCAGAAGCTAGGAAATGTAATCAGAATAAGAAAGTAGGTAAAACATGTAAGAATAAATTATAGTTAATATATCGGTTTTATGAAAAGAACAGATATTTTGTAAACCATCTTAAAAATGTGTGCTAATTTTATGTTTACATGAATTACTCATCACAATTCATATACTTTTTGAACTATTGACTTAAACCCGTCAGTTATCACCTTTTTATCTGCCTGCCTGCCTGCCTGCCTGCCTGCCTGCCTGCCTGCCTGCCTGCCTGTCTGTCTGTCTGTCTGTCTGTCTGTCTGTCTGTCTGTCTGTCTGTCTGTCTGTCTGTCTGTCTGTCTGTCTGTCTGTCTGTCTGTCTGTCTGTCTGTCTGTCTGTCTGTCTGTCTGTCTGTCTGTCTGTCTGTCTGTCTGAAGTCACTCGGATATCTCAAAAAGTATAGTACCAAATCTCATATAAGTTTCAAGAAGGGTTGGGCATAGACCAAGGACCAACCCGTTAAATTTTGGTTGAATTTGATTGAAAATATAATTTCCCAATATAATCTGTAAAAACAGTTTATTGATCCATAAACAATTAACGTAAACCAAGTTTCACAACAAACGACTTACTAACCATTCATCGCACATAGTAATAGTCGATGTGCTTCTTCGCTTTCCTTCTTAGCTTTAGCAATAAGCGCCTCAAGCAGCTGCTCCATTGTAATCGTGCTAGATGAAAATAAAATAAATAAATGAAGAACTACGGAACATCCAATTTAAACAGCAGAGCGTCATAAAATAAAAATAAAAAAACAAAACAAGAAAAAAAACACGCTGAGAAAAAATCTTCATCTGGCCTCAGCCAGCTACTACTCTACGAAATGTACTGTTTTTGATTATTTAAGAAACAGAAAATGGCTACTCGGGTTTATATAGTCGGGTGCAAACATGAGTAAGTTGGCACTAAGACTAAGAAATGTGTCGTGACGTCACACCCAATCACAGCGTACGTAGAACGCAACCTATTTTATAAACGTACTGGTAAACTACATTAACGAATGTGTTAAAGGTGAATAACTGCGCATGATCCACCATTCGTAGATAATTACATGAAGTACTTAGCTCAGTGTAAACCGTTAGGAGCAGCATGGCAGAAAACCAAGCGATTCGGCGAGGATATCTCTTCGGATTTCCTCTATCTCCGCTAAAAAATGTTCGTTTCAAGTACAAGTAATGAAGAGGAAGCGAGAAAAGCTTACAATCTTGAGTAAGGTATCAGTATATTTTTTGTAAATAGAGATGTAAACATTAGTTTCGTACATGCGCAGTACGGACTGTTATTCACCTTTAACGTAGTACCAAAATCAGTAGAGTGCTGGTCGGGCCCAAAATAACGACGCGTCAATAACAAGCCAAACGCAAAGGAATGTAATCACATGAGAGAGATAAAAAAAGACGTTTCGATCGTCGAAAAGAGTCCGCAAGTCAACGCCTCGGCCTGTAAACTATATGTCATTGATAATGATGTCTCCTAGTTCAAGTGACAGAGACTTCCCACGGTAGTATTTGCGTTTTGTAGATGTAACATCGAACGCTGCCGTAATAAAAAACTAAAGAACCGTGTGGAATATACTTGCCGTAAACACAGCATTCTTTCACTCACGTGATCACATTCCTTTGGGTTAGGCTTGTTATTGACGAGTCGTTATTTTGGGCCAGACAAGCACTCTACTGGTTTTGGTAGTATTTCCAGTATATGTGAGCGTAGAGATAAAGAAGTCAATTTGATCTACCACGAGTGGC
The DNA here is from genome assembly GCA_035771165.1 of Paragorgia papillata. Classification (NCBI taxonomy): domain Eukaryota; kingdom Metazoa; phylum Cnidaria; class Anthozoa; order Scleralcyonacea; family Coralliidae; genus Paragorgia; species Paragorgia papillata. The sequence continues at coordinate 1,609,780 of JAWNZC010000349.1, forward strand.
TATACGCATATACTGGATATACACCAGTAATTCATTTCATTATAAAATGACATTTTGTAGTCTTTTGTCCAACTGATCGGTGTACCTTTTCTGAAAAGAAAGAAAGCCACCCCGTACTGTCTGCGGATGGCAACAAGCTTGGCGAAGTCTCAGTAATGGACCCATCACCTAAGAAGTAAATTATAAATGAACAATAAATAGTTAATAAGTTTTTTCGTTTGTTTTTGCTGTGCAAGCTGTCGTAAGTTAAACTCAGAGAGAAACTCTGAGCTCCTGACGGGACTCGAACCCACAACCTTCCAAATGCCAGCTGGACACTCTCACCATTGAGTCACTCAGTCACTGGAACTCAGATGGTAGACCGAGATTGTTTTCGATGTTTATACCTGGGAACTAGTCAATACAAATCGCATTGTGTGAGTTTATTTTCAGTAAATGTAACCGAATGTAGTGTTTCCAACTTCGAGCTGAAAACACTACTAACATACAATAAATAGTTGTGAACAAAACAAAAGCAATAAAACAATAGAATTGCTTTTATAGACCAATAAAGACAAACATTTCTTGTGATATAACGAAAGTATAGCTAAACCACTGACCCTCTGTATGCTGTATTTATCCAAACTGTTCAGTTTCGTCATAGATTCTTGAAATTTATTCAGCTCCTATGGTAAAAATTGAGAATAAACAACAACAACCATTTCTGGCAAACGCACCTTACGTAATTATTGGATTGGGTTCATTAAAGGTTCAGATTAAAATTTTCTCATACGTATGTTTCTGAGAAAAAAATTAATATGTCTTGTCGGAAAACATAATAATGTTAAGAAGCGTAAAACCAACCGATTGTATAGTTATCGGAAACGACGCGAAAAAAGAAAAAAGGTATTTGCAATAAAACATGCAGTGTTTTTTTTTACTAAATAAGTCTAACTTTTGATGAAGTTGATGGATTTTTAATTTAGCTCATCCTACTTGCTGTACTGAGTAGTTGTTTAACAAACTTAATCAGATAAATTAGTCAAGACGGAGACTAAAGTTAGGCTTTTTTAGGAAGCATTCTAGCACGGCCTTCACCGTAAACAATTGCAAAAAGATATTAATTATATACAAGTTTACTTTTTTGTTCTCGCTAAACCACGCATATATAGCACCAAAGGCTTATTAACTTTAGTAAAAGATAATTAAGAGTGTGACTAAATTATATTTTAAGACCCATGACCTGAAAAATGCAACTTCGAAAACATTTGTGAATAGAACTTGGAAGCTGGAAACATACACCAGCGCTCTAGCCCACTGAGCTACGGAGCCGGGTCGTTGTCTGGAGCTTGGCCACAAGTTGACTCACATGCAGTAGTAAATGTTGCACACTGAACTTCTGGTCAAACTCTTGGCAAATATGCCTCCTAGTTATAAGTCGGTCACAGCTATGGTGCAAGATACAAATGGTCATTTTTTCACAGCTGGCCCCGTTCTTAAAGGTCAACTAAACCGTTTAAAGTTATATTTTCTTCTGAAAGGGTTATCATCTAACTAGTAAAGAAAAATATGAATTTCGAGGTAAAACAAAGCAAAGCCTTCTTAGCTCCTCTTGAAGCATGACCGCGTTTCAAGGAGAATGGGTACTCCATTGTCGTTGACGTCATACCAGTAAAACCCACCAATTACCAACACCGCTGCCAAACTTTTGCGCATGCGTGAATTTGCTAGAGTAAACATTGCAAGAGAAGTGGGAACTAGACGTGAAACAACCAGACAGTGAAGACTAAGACCCCGTTCACCGTTTGCCGGTAAGAAATCGTGCCGGTATCAAATCATCACGGTAGGAAACTGTTTACACGGTACCGGTATGATTTCATTCCGTTACTATTTTTACAGTTTAGTTAACTCCATTTTTATTAAATTCCCGCCATCACGCTTCATTTACCCCGTATTTTTTAAGCAGAGAAAAAAGTTTCGTAAAACCGTGATGAAATCATTACGGTAAAGTGTTCACACGATGCCGATAAAGGAATAATTTCGTTACGGTTTCATATCGTTACAGTTAGCATTACGGTTTCAAATCGTTACAGTTAGCATTACGGTTTCATGTCATTTCATGCCTTCGTACCGGCATCGTGTGAACATCGTTTCATGTCATTTCATGCCTTTCGTACCGGCATCGTGTGAACGGGGTCTAAGTAAGACTCGACTATTCATTTGTGTTTTAAAAAAAGGGTCATGAAAATTACGAAGGGGTCATTTCAGAATATGTTACAATATTGACAAAGAACTGAAGCCATGCACAAATTCCCTACTTTATCTTTTTGATAGTATGCTTATAATTTTAACTTTTGTGTCTGACTCTTGGACCAGTCCAAATATTTCAGTGTTTTCCCGCTCTTTTTTTGAGGTGCGAGCTCGGACGTCGCGCATGCGCAAAACGTTTGGCAGCGCTGTTCCAATTACCTTACTAGCACCAATCTTTATTTCGACGCGGTCGTCGGTCCCACGAGTTCAGCAAAAGGAGCAAAAACTCAAACTTAGCTGGTTCATAAAAGTGGAACCGAGTGGTTTCAATTATTTCTTCAGTTTTAGATTGAACTTTTCCGACTTTAATGGAAAATAGAATAACCTGGAAACGTATAGTTGCCCTTTAAAATATAAATTTATCACACTCACAAGTTTCTTTTACTTACTTTAACTCGTCATCCTATCAAAATAAGTGCAAATGCCAAATACTTATTTAGTAGTATATCTTGCCCTGCGTCTACGTCGCACAGCCCATAAAAAACCTGTGCCCATAATGATAGTTTTTCGGTTGACACACTACGTTCTCTGAGTTAATACCTTAAGTGCAAACGAAGAGCACTCTTCATGCTGACGACGGTAAAAGTGATTCTCAACTGGAGAAAAGTTGAAATATTTCACTGACTCTTGCTGCTCAGGAAGATTAATCTAAAATGACAATAAATTAAGCTAGAACAAGAATCCAAAAAGAAACTTCAGCCATGATAAACGGCTTCTCGCGAAGAGTTGTAGTAGGTTTAAGGTTGCTGGGGGTTGTGGTTAGATTTAGGGTTGCCAAAAGGTTGTGGTTAGGTTTAGGGTTGCCAAAGAGTTGTGGTTAGGTTTAGGGTCAGAAACCTAGGGGTGGGATTTGGGTTTCAATTCCTGTAGAATTTAGGATTAAGGCATTTGACAATTCAGGATAATCATGCATTATAGATGAGAGAATATGCTCGTCAAACAATAAGTTACTCGATCCAGTCTTCTTTTAGAGATGACTGTGTCTGACGCGTTTCCTATTGCTTTTCCGCAGCCTCGTACCGAGGTGCGCAAGAAAACGATGCACCGAATAACAGGTGGGCAATTTGTCTGCACATGCGCGAAATCAAGAATGCGTGGATTTCGCGTGGGTTCGTCCGCGATAATTGGAAAAGAAATAAACAAAATATGTTACATTCAATGTCGAATTAATCTACCTGGCGCATTTTTTACCAAATGAATTACGGACTCAGCAGTTCAATTACCAACCAAACATTAATAAAATCACGGTCTGAAAGTAATGCAAACGTCTAGTTTTTGAGATAATTTTGAATTTCTGCTTTTATTTGCCATTCGAATTTCGCCACAGTCAACGGCTGAAAATGACGTTTCCCCAGAACTACACAATAACCTTGGTGTGTGATAAAATCACATTAGTTGGAAAAAGATATGTAGAAATAATAGTCAAAGCGTCCTCAACAGTTGCCGTTGACAAAACAAGTGTGGTTTTTTGCTCAGTCTTCAAACCCACTATATTCTGCTTGCGCCGACCATGGGTCATCGTGAGCGATTTTTGAACGTGTTACGCATTTTCTCGAAGATAATTTTGATTCAGCAAAACAGATGAATAAACATAAACTGCCTTAACGATATTTTAAAAGTAGTGCAAACGGCTAGATTGTTTGCTATCTTTCGTCAAAGAAGAGGGATACTTGCTGTTTTCGTTAAAAATAGAGTAATTCGATCACTGAACTCGTGTTCGCAAGAAAAGCTTTGAAATGAATATGTATAGCACATTTTGGGAACATAAAAGTATGAACTAAATATCTGAACTTGCCTTGAGGTAAAAGAAAACGTTTAATCGATCCTGTGAGGTCGAACAGAAAGGACTCGAGTGAGTTGAAATACATTTTCTTTAAGATCATCTTCGTAAAATGCCCTACTTCCGCTGCTCCGATTACGAACTTTTTCAGCTTCAACAAAAAACACCAAATCGAACAGCAAATCGCTGGATCGACAAGCTTGGAAGGCATATTAAAAACGAAGAAAAGCTCAGAGAACTCGCTATTAAAATCGTAATCGTATTTGACTTTCGCATGAAGAAAATGGCAATAAAGAACAAATACGCCCGCGATTTTTTGGTCAGCGCAGACAAATTGCCCACCTGTTGCACCTGCGAGGCTGCCTTTTGCGCGCACTTTGAAGAAACATTTGAAAAGGCACACTGAGGATTCGAAGAGCATTGAACATTTTCTCCAGGTTTAAAAACACTACAGTTTTTAGAAAATTTTGAATAACATTTTCTCATTCGTAGATTAGGCAAACGTACCTCGTTAATAACATCCTTTTTAGCTGTTCTCCACATAATGTGATAAAGAACGTCAAGAAGAGGTTCGGAATTTCCCTTTAAGAACGGCTCATAAAGAAGCTTTTTCCACCACGTCTTGCGATAGTAAGGTTCAACACCAAGAAAGAGTAACAAACCATAAAGATCTATAACGGAAATATTGCCTAAGTATAGCACTCAAATATGTATTCACTATCAAACCGTAAAATCCAGATTATGGGTCAATAGTTATATACATGTACCAGTAACTACAGTATACCATGCATGCATGCAGGGGTGACACCAGGATTTCCCCGACGCAGGGGCTAAAGTCCCCGACAGGGGGAGGGGCTCACGCCCCTCTGGAATATGGTCTAAAGTACCAAGAGGTTTTGAGAGAGCAATAACTGCAGCAACACAGAAAGCATAATTAATAAATTAAAGTTTTGTATAGCGATTTATAATTTGGACAGATAATACTATAATTTTGTGGAAACCGAAAAAGTATAAACCCAAAAGTCTCTGGGTAGACTAAAGTGCATTTTCGTTGATTATTCCGGCCGAAAGTTGACAAAGTTCAACCGTAATTGCTTTTTTCAACAATTCCCTCATTTTAAAGCTATGATTCGTATGTCGTAAGTCTTCAATGTCCTTCAAAATCTTCGGATATAGCTATGGCTATTAACAATGGTAGTTAATTATGCAAATTTATTCCGTGCCAAGTTTTGCCAAATGTTTTACAGGATCTTGCAGGCCCTAAATTCGGCGTGTGTGACCTGCCATGATGCAACGAGGGCCTGCGGAGGAGGCAGCGTTTACATGAGCTTTTTTGGTAGGGCTAGGCCTAGTAAGAGGGCTGGAATTTACCTCGCGTTGGCTTGTTTACCGACTTATGCAGCTTCCCCACGAAGCCCGAAATCATATTTTCGCAAACACGATTTGAATTTATAACAAACACATGAACAAACACAACTTGTAAAATAAAAAGTTGACCAAAAAATATTAGTAAAGGCAAACTTTACCGTGTATACTGAGCTTCGATTTGCTAGCCCACTTAAGAGGGCCAGCCCTCTTGAGTGCGTTTACAGGGGACATTTCCAGCCCTCCTAGGCGAGATCCTGGGTTGTCAATAGCGAGCTCTCGCCTAGGAGGGCTGGCCCTCTTGTCATGCAAACGCGAACAAATTTTTACAAGGAATTACGCTGAGAGGCGGGATCTCGGCAAAGAGGGTCAGCCCTCCTCCATATAAACACCCCCTTACACTATTTTTTTCTGGAAAAAATCATGTTTTCTGTTTAAACAAATTTGGATCTACAGCATTGCTTTAAACGGTCTATTTATTACCCATTCATGTAGAAAAGATTTTTAAAATTCTGGGTCACCAAGTTTTTCTCGAATTAAATTTATAACAAGACGCCTACGCGGAGCCTGAATCGAAGTCTGAATGTGGTGCATACTTCACACTGGTGAACATATTTACCGATCAAGACAGTTGTCAGCCACATCTGACCGCTGTTTAACTACAAAGTCAGCCAATCACTTTCAAAATCTACTAACAACGTGCAAGAACATCTTGATCAAAAGGCAAAGCTGCTCAACTTTTTGCCCAACTCCAAAAGCGAAAGGAGCAAAGAACTTACAACATGCCTCACGGCCACCGAGTAATAAAAGGTAATTATTGTGGTGTTTGGTAGAGTCAAACTAGACGAATTCTACGACCAGCATGAAATTTTAATCTGATAATTGCATGGAGCAGAAATCGAATCAACTACTACGCCACCAAAGCGACCTCGTGACCAGATTTTTCTCGTGACATGGCTAAATTGTTCAGCATGCACGAGCATGCATGCCATACACTATCCTCGGAAGCCAAATAGATGTTTTGTATTAAAAACATTCATGGCACTAATCTTGAGTGGGCGCATGGCTTTGTGATAATACATTTATTAATACATTTATCAAAGACTTCAAACCTTCTAATCCTCTTTGAATGGGCGTCCCCGTTACACACCATCGGTGAACAGCAGAAAGATTCAAAGCCGTTTCTGTAGCCTAAATATAGATAATAAAAATGAAAAGAATCCTAACAGGACCTTACATACATACATTTATCCACCCACAATAAATATAAAACAAAACCCCTGCACTTTAAAACCTTATGTATACATTCATTCCTCTACAAGAAAAAACAACAAAAAAACACCTTCAAAACCTTCAAACAATAAGTACGCACGCCACGTGGTTTGACGTCGTCATCAACGTACGCAACGAAATCCGCGCGTCAACGATCTTCCATGTGTTACTTCAAACTTTGAACTTTGATTGTATACGTGTTTCGTGGAGCGTAAACTGGAACTGATGTACGTGTCTCAACTTTGGAAACTACAAAACCTCCTGTTGGCCTTTCTACTTGTTTTCCTGTTTTTATTTCTCCCGATATTTCTGCAGCAACAAACTCCTTCAAAACTAACTACTGATGAATCTACCGATAACTATTCATGCCGAAACACTTCTCCGCTGCCTGTTCTTGTTACCCGTCTACGTATTAACGTCAAGTGGGGTTATTTAAATAACCTGGAAAAAATTTCTGAAACTAAATAAGCTGGACATGTTATACCTTGAAATCCTTCAATCTACGATACCGATAAATTTCAAACGAATTTATGAAGTACAGAGCACACGAATGGGAACAATCGTGTCACAAGGCAAAGTAAGATATGCCAACCAAAACCAAAATAACGGGAGAGTCCTAAGGTATATCTTAAAGAACTGAATAAACTTAAATTCGAAATAATCCATTTCTTTAATAGTACCTTGGCTGTAGTGTTCTCAACCATTTGAGCCTCGTCAAGACAAATCTAAAAATATTAACAAAAATAATCTTATAGTTCTGAATGTGGCAATTAGTAGGTCTATATATGTTGAATTTTCAAGCTTGACACACAAAGACACAAGAAGGAACAGAGACAGGCAAGAAAAGAAAAATGCAGAGAGACAGAGAGGAAGGGCCGGTGAAAAGGTAAGATGAGCGAAGCTACAATCATTGACAAAATTAGTAGAACATTTAAGTGTAATGCATGGATCAATTCTTCCTGTAACCATCCCCCCGCGCAATACCCCTGGGTAATTTTTTATGAAGCTCATCGCAAATTCCCCACCCCCGGGACTTTGGAATTTGACAATTCCCCACCACCCGGGGCAAGGCTGAAAAACTAATAAAAAAATACATGAGTTTTAACATCAAACAAATGTATAATTAAACACATTCTAACATCAAATGTAAATTAACTTAAACAGTGGCTCATTTCTGTTGCTGCTTCCTTTGAGTCTAGTTTTTTTCGCGTTTTCAGCACCCCTGGGTCGATTTTCATCGATTTTCGGCAATCTAACAAATCTTTCAATTAATTCGTCGCCATTTTGAATACAGAATACTTTAGTTACTAAAATTCCACGCCTCCTTGCCTCCTGGGTTTTCTGTATTGTCACGGGGGTTGCCCGGGGGGGGGGGGGGTTGGCTACAGAAAGAATTGATTTATGCATAATGGAAGGTGACTGAGTGCAAATTGCGCACGTTTTGAGTTTCACAACATTGAAGTGGGGGGAAGGGGGGACATGAAACCATTTCATGTTAGCTTTGTTTCAAGAATTTTGTCAATGATTGTCTGAGAACAAAATGGACGCAAACGCAACAGATTTCATTCATAAAAATCCATTTTCTCTGATGTATTCATCAGAGAAAATGGACCATTAATGTTTTAAAATATGATAAAGACGAATATGTGGTTAGTTTAAATGCATATACTATTGTCGAGCGGGATTACAATAATTTTTTTGTAAGCATTTGAAGTTAAAGTTTTATGCAATCAACAAGCGATTAATGACAGTTGTAGCCATTTAAAAGAAGTTGCGTATGGCACGGCCCACAGGCATAATGACCTCTGTGATAAAACAAATCGAAGAAACCACTCTAGTCAAGAAATTACCAAGTTATTGAGAAAAAGATTAGTAGTTTGATAAAGGAACTGTCGTCCTATTCAATTTCTATAGAACCGTGGCGAAGTCGAGTGGCTCATGTGCCGCTGGTTGCTCAATTACTTTGAATGAACATTTTTCGCGATAGAACATAGTAGAATTACTGTGGCAGCATAACAGGAATTATTCGTAAATAAAACTTAAGCGTCAGGAATAACGCCCTTGCTGCAAACAAATTGTTCTGTTCTTTTAGGCGTTATAACTTAAGACAATTTCTTCCCGACTTTTCTCTTTATATCAGCAATGCATGAATGGTCAAATATTTTAATGATTTGCGTAAGTGCGGGGTATACATTATTCTTCATGATATGTCTGCAATAAAGTTATCGGCAGATTTTAATTTTACGTGTAGGTTTTGTGTCAGAATTATAAATTCATCATGGAAATACAGAGAGCGTGCGCAGCTTTTAAACCGCCAATAATTTTGAACCTGATTTCCGCGTAGTGACAGTTAACATTACGACGTCATGTAATTAACCTATCAATATATGTGTTAAATGTACTGTATGTGAGATCACTTTGCGCAGTCGTGGGTAAGATATGCCGTTTCTCTGCAACGAAAAATGTACGGAGAATTATTAACGTAAATTCAGACAATCATTGACAAAATTAGTTGAAACGACTCGAGTGAATCATGCCATGTTAATTGCTAAGCCTCTTTTTTGCATAAATTGCTATCCCCCCGTCCCCCCTTTTCAATGTTGTTACTCTGAACATTTAAGTGTAATGGCAGGTGACTGAGTGCAAATTGCACACGTTTTGAGTTCCACAACACTGAAGTGGGGGGAAGGGGGGACATGAAACCATTTCATGTTAGCTTTGTTTCGGGAGTTTTGTCAATGATTGTAGCTAGGAAAAGTAGAAGAGAGGCTGTGCGGGAGTAAGGTTGGAAAACAGGTTGGTAGTTTATAAAAAATGTAGTTTAGCAAGAAGGAAAGCACGGAGAGAGGCTGGAAAATTGACAAAAACCGAAAATGTGGAGAGAAGAAAGGAGAAGAGTGGGAGATGATGTGGGAAGAAAGAAAGGAAAGAAGGAACGAAAAAAGGAAGGAATGAAGGAAGGAGGGAAGGAACTAGGAAGGAAGGAAGGAAGGAAGGAAGGAAGGAAGGAAGGAAGGAAGGAAGGAAGGAAGGAAGGAAGGAAGGAAGGAAGGAAGGAAGGAAGGAAGGAAGGAAGGAAGGAAGGAAGGAAGGAAGGAAGGAAGGAAGGAAGGAAGGAAGGAAGAGGGGGAGAGGAGGAACAAACTATATAAATTCAGCAAATGAAGAGAAAGTTTATCATTTTGTCCTAGTTATAACTTTAGTTAATCAGGCGAGATAGCAAAACAAGATGGCAAATAACAAGATTGTCTTTTGTCGAAATTAGTGATATTGGCACACAAGAATCGTCTTTTCTGCTTGGATTAGCGTCGCAAGACAGTTTGTTAATCAGAAAGTTTAAAAAAAAGTCTAATTGTGATTGTTCTATTACCATTCAACAATAATATTGAGCAATGGTTTAATTAATAACTCGTGTTTACAAACCATTAACAACTTTTAAAAAAAGAAGCAATTTTATAAATTCTTCCCTAACTTGCATGTGACATATGTAACCGTACATACCCTCCAAAATTTGATGCATGGTAAAGGGCATGACCAAGTGGCGTATCTCTTGCGATGCCGGAAAGATTTGTTATCTGAAAAAAAATGTTTATCATGCCAGTTAGTTGTACTGCGAGATGTCATATGAATTGTACAACTCCAGTAAAACGGTTGTATAACTAATTTGTACAACTCATTCATGACGCATAATAAAACATGAATTCTAATTTTGTTGTTAAAATATTTTCCCTACAATATCTTTCTCTCTAAAAACCCTGCCCATTTGATAATTACCAAATTTTGTAAAATTAAAAAATTGTTGTACAAAACAAATAGATCCATTTTCCCCGTGCGTCTGTACTGGAATAGACGCACAGAAAACAATACGGTGTGTAAAGAACAACAGTCACACCATTCAACTTCTTTTTCTTTTCTGTTTTTTTCTACGATGTGACGTTGTCTGTGCATTTATTACAATACAGATGTACGGAAATATAGAATCTACTTGTTAAATAAATAATTTCACAATATCGTTACACATGCAGTACTGCATGAAAAAAAGAAAACGACCCCACAGTCAAACAAACGTAAGAAAATTAAAAATATACAAAAGAGTTCAGAAATGTTATAGTTTTCTATGAAAATCAAGTTATCTTTGATAAACAACTGATAATGATAACCTTTTCTCGACGCTAGATAATCAAAGTCCTTCTTAAGAACATCATAAGTAGTGAAAATAATGTCGTTATCAGCCAAAACAGAAGGGTAAATAAATCCTTGTTTGGCGACACCTTCGTAAACCTAACAAGAAAAGAAAAAAAGTGAGTGAAATTTTTTAGCAGAAAATGTTTTAGCAGTACACAATTTTTGGGGAGACAGAAATTAATTTCAACTATATATAGTAAATGCAGTATTCACGTATTCTAGACTTCCGTCCAGGTAAATTAGGTGGAGCTTCGGGTTTGAATATGACTATAAAATTTCGCCGTTATATTCCAGAAAGTGTAAAAGAGTAGAGTGCTGCGTAGGTAGTGTTTTGGATAAAGCAAAGTGAAAAGGTGGTAAACTGTCAAGACTAGTTTTGATAACGAAATGCTGAGGTTTCGAATTGACCGTACCGAAAAAGATGGCGACTTGTACATTTAGCCACAATCCTTTGCGTGCAGTAAATATTGTTTCTTGCAGAATTTTGGAAGCGATCAACTTTGGTAGGAATGAAGTTCTTACTTACATAATCCATCTTAGCATGGTAAATAGAATAAAAATATAATAGGAACAGAATAGGAGTAGAATAGGAATAGAATAGAATAGGAATAGAATAGGAATAGAATAGGAATGGAATAGGAATAGAATAGGAATGGAATAGGAACAGAATAGGAGTAGAATAGAATAGAATAGGAATAGAATAGAATAGAATAGGAATAAAATAGAATAGAAATAGGAATGGAATAGAATAGGAACAGAATAGGAATAGAACAGGAATAGAACCCTGTCAAATATTCATGGAAAACGTTACACTATGACGTAGCTAATGTTTTTCTTAATTAACAGTTCATCCTTAGATGTAACTGACGTTATCTGATACGGCTAATTTTCAGTCATCCTATCTTTGTTTCAGATGCCGTTGAAGATCATCGAGGAAAAATGAATCATTCAACATGTTAAACGTATCTTTCTTAAAGTAAAGGTTTACCTGAATAGATGAACAAAAAATTTGTCTTCAGAGAACTCAGATAATTTTCCCGCTAAAATTATAAAGTTCTGACCTCTGCTACAAGATTTGGTTAAAATCCCGTACTGACCAGCACAATCGACGGCTATACGACTTTCTTACAATACGTCATCAGATAATTAGTGTATATAGCTTATGTAAAACTATAAATAGCAAGATGCCAAGGTTGCTGACCCACAAATGCATAATTATTACCACTAACCAGGACGTCCAAAGACCCAGGCAAGATGTGACGATGGACCTCATCAAGCCATTGATGTGCAATGGTCACAGGAGAAATAATTAAAGTCGCTTTAGAATCGATAATTGGCTGTAAAAAATATCAAGAATTTATTGCAGATGAATTCGAAATATAGAACAAGTGCTCCAAACACTAAAATAATGTCAAGAATGATGAAAAAATTTAACATTTAAACAAAGTTTTAAATTAAGGAAAACTGAAAAAAAGAACAAAAACAAACTGGTACATGACTATACACTTCCGTTTTTTTACATAATTTTTCCCTGGGGCAAAACATTAACTACTTAATAACTGAGTGAGGTCTTTACGGTAAATATTAAACCGAGGTATTGCTGTATTGACCGACCGATAGCGAGGTTAATACGTTCACGACCGAGTTATTAAGTAGTTTATTATGGCATTTTTTAATTTCATAATCAATCTTGTATTTCTTGGTCTTCGCTTTCTTTAACTTCGTCAAAACACCGGACTAGCGTTATTTTCTACTGTTTCTTTCTCGTCAGGATACTAGAATTTACTTTTATAATGTTCATCGTCGTTTATTTCATTTATTTTCACCGTTTTTCGGCAATGAAACTAAAAGTTTATTATTAGGACTTTTTGTTTGTTTCCAATCGTAGGGCATTAACAATTTTCATAATGCCCGCGGGCATTACGGAGAAATCTCGCCACGTCAGCAACCAATCACAGCGCGTGAGTTTACCGGAAATAATTCGTGCCATATAATAAAAAAGCAATATTACCCGCTGCCATGGGGTTACGCGAAAAAATATAAGAGCTCTCGTCTAATTAAAAAGCTAGAAAAACGGACTATGACCGATTTATCACTGTTAGAAACAAATCGCCATTACTTTACCTTGAAATAATATAAAGAACAAAGCTTACACTTATACCATGGAATGTTTAAATTCTCAAACTCGTTGATAATCCATACACCAAATTCCAAAAAATTAACACTGTGAAAACTGGTTTGAAATCAATGAGAAAAAGAGTTAACATTTGGTCAACTTTCAAATCAATTTTCTTTCAAAATATCAGTTTGTTTGAGAAGCGCGTTCGAACACATGCAGGTAAAGAGTACTTCTTCCCATTTTAAATGTTCGTCAAAAAACAAACAAAATCGGGTTCGCCTTGTTTTTTCAAGTCGCTTTGATGTTTTCAAAACGAAAAAAGAACTTTCAATTGTGTTTAAACTTATATTATAATACTTCATCAACACTTTTAAAGAAATACATGTAGCTTATGATTTGTAGTGTTTATGAATATTGCGTAAAAGTTTTTCGAGGCGGTATAGTTGAGAACAAGTGCATCCATAACTCGATAGAGCACGCCAAACCGTGAACCATTTCTTTTGTAACATCAGACACATGCAAAACAACAGAAAGCAAGATTTATTTCGTTGATTAAAAAATAATATCTCCTTATAAAAACTAAATGTTTTCCCGCGCTTGAAATTCGGTGCCGTGAGAAAGAGGACGCGCCGTTATATTAAAACTAGTACATGCATGTATATGTATATAATTACGGTATATATTACTTCACTATTATAGACTATTACTTACCATTTTTACAACGCAGTCTGGGCAGACATATTTTTCTTCAGAAGTTTTCTTTCTACCAATGCACTTAGAATGTTGAGAAAAGCCACAAGAAGAACACGTCAAAACACCGTCTCGTTGGCTAGTAGTGTTTTCACCACATACACACCTTACCGGAATCTTTTCCTCTACCACTTCTGGCTTCAAACATGGTTTCTCAACCTGAGTCTGGTCTGACTCTATTTTTTCTTCCTTAAAATGATTCAAGTTCTCCAAAGCAGTATCATGGCCATTTGGAGCTCCCATTACAACATCTTTTTCATTGGCATTTGACATGTTAGGTGCAGGTAGAATGTTGCAAATATTTTCCAAAAATGGTACATGACAGTCACTGGCCATGTTTTTGGGACTGCAATCTTTGAAGGAGTTGTAACATTCTGAAGACATTTTCACATCTTGTTGAAGCTCAACACAAGGGCATTCGTTATAAAATATCTTTTCATCCATTGTCTCTTCAATATGTTCATTAAGTTGGTTGTGTGATTCTTCTTTATCATCCATAGGATGGTTTAAAATACAAGCCAGAACTTCTACTGTTTTACCAAGGCCCATCTCATCAGCTAATATGCCTCCAGATGGATACCCATTGTGATAAAATTGATCACGTGAAATTCTAAAGTCAACGGCATAACTTCAATAATTAACCCTTTGACTCCTAAGCACGCATGTAGATGCACCTTTAGTATTTTATTCTGGCTAACACCAGACGATTTTACTCGTCAAGGGAAGACCCCTGGTAGTCAAGGGGTTAAAAACCTATCTCAATGTTTACGGTAACCCTTTGACTCCTAAGCACGCATGTAGATGCACCTTTAGTATTTTACTCTGGTTAACGCTAGACGATTTTACTCGTCAACTCTCACAAGACCCCATCATGGGGTTAACATCATACATACAGTATGCAGCATACACTGTAACATGCAGATGACAGATGTACATATGGATTTGTGTAATGTGTATACTGTATAATTATATACACTGTCTTTAAATGTGAAATGCAGTGTAAAAACTTTTCTTCATTTTAAACTACAGTAGACAATAATGTAGATAGACTGACAGAATTTCAACAGAAAATTACATAAAGTTTTCTAGATATTGATGTTTATTTAATTGGAGATCTTGGCAAATTTGAAATGGTAAATTGTCGAAAATGCCTTCAGAAAATGCCTTCAAAAAATGTCAATGTCACACTCAACATTGCACCAAAGTTATGATCAAATACGCTTGGTACACATTTCTTTTTATCACTCAAAAATGGTATACTGAATAACTTTTAATTAAAATTATGATTTAAGAATACATGTACATCAGGATAAAATCGAAAATATCTCACTGTGGTTGAAAATAGATTTCCAAAATTTTTTAAATATTATGTATATTTCTTGAACTATGCGAAACGTATTTATGTACATACTTAGCAAAGTTGTAAAAATAAATCAAAATACAAAGTGTAAATTCTCCTTACTCTCCATGGATGGCAATTACTATGGTGTATTGTTAATAAAGTACTGTTAGTAAATTACACTTACCGACCACTTAAAGGATTGTAGTGTACCAGCAAATCATCACCAAGAGCAATGCCCTTCCAAAGAGGATGAGGTGTAAAGTTTTCTAAAATTTTCAAGCAGGTTAATTATCATGGTAAACAATTAAACTGGGATATACTTTTTTAAAATAATTGTACATTGTAAATTCTTTGCACCGAAGATGGTGGTGGTACATTTAACCACCATGCTTTGCAACCTCAAATCAGCTCAAATAACAACTAATTAAACATTGTTTATCATGCTAAGATGGATTAAGTAAGCAAGAACTTCATTCCTACCAAAGTTGATCATTTTAAAACTATCTTCCAATAATTCTGCAAGAAACAATATTTAATGCATGCACAAAGGATTGTGGTTAAATGTACCAGTCACCACTTTTTCAGTACAGTTAATTAAAATACAGGAAACAGAAAGTTAAATAGCTGTACTGCACATGTAGTTACATTATATAAAAGAGATGGGCACTGACTCTAAATCTATTACATTATTATGCATGATGTCAACACTGAAAAGTTTGAAGGAATTCAAATGAGCACCGCCACACAGAATGTACTCATACTGTATGTAGTTAAACAGTATAAAGCCCTAATCAAACGAGAACGCAAGTCATCACAAGTTAATTTACGATGACTTGCGATGCCACCAGTCAAACATTGGCACAAGTCATCGCAAGTTCTGCACTTCCACTAGTTCCCATGCCTTTTCACTAGTTCTCATGGTAGTTTCTATGGCGATGGAGCACGAAAGACTTGCATCAACTTGCGTTTTGTGTTCAAACATTTCGCAAGCTCTCACAAGTTGAAGAAAACTTGCGATGAAATTTGAACAAGATCAAATTAGTCGCAAACTAACACAAGTCACCACAAGCTGCCGATCAAACGAGACACAAGCAAGCACAAGCTACAACTTGCGTTCTTGTTTGATTAGGGCTTAAGGAATACAGTCCACTGATGATGCAATTAATATCAAATTTCTATCTCATCTTTAATCTTTTACGAGTCTGAAGTATACAGTACAAACATTGTGTGATGTGACAATGAGAGTGACATGAAAAAAGGGGGAACATCTAGCAAAATCCTTGTCAGTGTGACTGTGTTAATATATGTATATACAGATACTGTATATATATACTTGTACAGTCGAACCTTTATTAAGCAGCCACCTTCGGGGGATGGCTTTGTGGCTGCTTAATAGAGGTGGCCACTTAATAGAGGGACACCAACAATGGGCCTTGGGTGTGGTCAAATGTCCTTTTATTCAATTCTAAAACACTGATAACAGTAACCAGTAGATTTTGAAAAAAACAACAAGTAGTTAACAAAACAGTTTTCAAAAACCAAAAAAATAATAAAACAAAGGAGCAACGAAACGAATAACAAAAATGCCAAATGGCAAGTTATGTTCACTTAAAATAGTTATCAATGTGCATCTGTTGCTGTGGTGTACTGAGTTACAAAGGGCAAAGCAAGTCATTTGTCTTTGAAATTGATAGAGCTAGATCCTCATATCCATGATACTGACATGCGAAAATTCCGCAGAGTCTCAGCACACCAAATCCCTGAACAAGGAGGGATTTGACGCAAAGTAAAGAGTAGTGTTTCTCTGCACCGGACATCATGCAGATATTTTTATTACCGACACTGTTTTTGAATTTGCTTGCATGTAAACTTGAGGCATGAGGTTTCAAGTGACATGTGTTGAATGAAATACATGTACTTACTGACAACAACTAAGTGTTCTATGGTCTCTTATTTAGCTCAAATTTTAGTTTCAGTTCTCCTGCGGTAAAAATTGTGCCTAAGATAAATTAAGCTGGTCATTTAATACAGGTAAAAAATAACACGAAATACCAATTGGGACCGCTCGTAGGTGGCCATGGCCACTTAATGGAGGAGGCCGTTTAATAGAGGGTGGCCGCTTAATAGAAACTAAGCTTCTAAAGCTTTTACAGTGTTCTTTGTTTAATACTAAGGGCAGAAATATTTAATATAATAATTATAATAATTTGTGAATAAAATGAACAATTTTCCATTGCAGCCACCTTGGTACTCCAAATTCATCATCTCCACTGGCTTCATTTTTGGAGTCGGATGAGCAATCCAGTTATAAAGAGATCAGTGGGGTGTCCCCCCCCCCCCCCCCCCAACAGCCCCCCAATGTGCACCCCTATCTACTAACTATAACTACAGTACATTGTAATAACATACAAATAAATTATTATAGCATAATTCTTAAAGTGGCACTACCTTTTGTAGTTAACGTAGCATTGAGTGTTTCTCTCTCTATCATCCACTTAATGGATTTTTTTTGATATCTTCGAAGAGAAGGAACTAATGATGGATGTTGCAATTTTTCTAAGTCCTTGTCTTCTGTTGTAAAAGACTCACAAGTTGACATGGTCTCATCAACACAATCATCTGACATGTCACCATTGGCTGACCTGAAGGCTTTCCTTTTGGTTTTCAAAGCATCAAATAGTGACTCAAGATTATCATCATAATCATAACCTTGAGGTGATTCATACACAGAATCAGGCATACATGGACCATGGAACCACTCCATCACAATCTTTATCATTTTGTCTGTCTTCTTCGAGCCAGGATCTTCACTTGACAACGTCACTTTGCTGATTGCTTTTTCATTCAAGTACACTAATAGTTTAATGGAATTTTCTTGGGGAGGTTTGCGTGTACCTTCAATAATATCTGTCAGGACACTAACCAAGCTCTTGGTTTGAAGAAAAGATAAAGCATTGACTTGTTCAATAGTGGCATTAACTTCTACATAATCCACCTCGTTTACAATAGAAGATTGACCATCTTCTTTGTCAGCTGCCTTAACTTTACAAAGTTTAATAACAAGGCCAGATCTAGAGGCTTCGCCTGGCGTCTGTTGACAACATCCTCGCGGCCAAGTTACGCCAGAAAAAGAGCCTAACAAACCAACTGAAGATTTCACAACTTCTGCATCATTTAGCTTTAATTCGCACTCAATTTCATCAATTTCTCTCTCCATTAAAGTCAATAGAGTAGGATTAACACTACCACTAGAATCCTCATTTATATTATCAGAATATTTATGATTTATACTGCTGTCTCTTCTATAGAATCCATTCAGGATATGGTCGTCCGCCATATTCCATGATAACCGCTGTATTTTAGCATCCTCTAACCTGTTCGGAATCAGATGTCTCTTTCGTCGATTCATGATAAATTCAGTTGTTTATTCGCCTTTAATATGTGCTTTCATAACCATAAAATGTTCGTGAATTATTCATCATGATCATGATGCACTGTCCTTTCAGGTCTTTCGCCAATGAGTCTTTCCCGCTCTTTCTAAATTTGCACCAATTTTCTCAGAGCCTTCTGCTCATTTGTCCAGCGCCAAGAAGTCATGTCAGAGGTAGATACTTTAAGTAACTCTTATTGATAACGCTCGGGTGGAGACAGAGCAACGCAATTTATTTATTTTCCTTTACACTCAGATTGCTGAACATTTTAATATTGCTGCTAACACTGTGAAGACAATCCTTTGACTGATCGAAGTGTTAAAAACTGCCAGGGGTTTCTCTTTAGAGAATTCTACTGTATTTGTTGCACCGTCAATAACCTTCGCATATAGTAGTGCCTCTCTCACTACTTCCACGCACCTTTCACCAACTGGGCAACTGGCAAATGGCCTTATTTTCTCGTACATTGGTCCGAGGGGCAAATTACTCCAAAAAATCTCTTACACCTTTAAGAATCAAAAAATCACAAAAATCTCAAAAAATCCGAAAAAATTCAAAAAAATCTAAAAAAATCCGAAAAAATCTCAGAAAAATCACAAAAAAATCACAAAAATCTCAAAAAAATCCCACGGGATTTTGAAAATTCAAAAATCTCGTAGGCTTTATTTGGGAATGATTCGCCCCTCGCATTGGTCTGGCAATTTAATGCCTGCTTCATCGAAGAACTTTACACGATACGGGTCTTGTGCATGAATTGAAGATAGTTTATAAAAATCTGGGTATACAAAATATTCAGTGTTGGCGGTTAACCTTTCTGCGGCGATCTGAGTTATCTTTTTTCTTGTTTAACGTCGACCTGATGGCATTCTGTTGCGTACAGCTCGACTTATGGTTGAAAGAGAAACGCCATCGGGATCGACGTCTCCAAGTTCATCAATTTGTGGTGTGCACCTTACGTCATTACCGCCATGTTGGATGAATTTGACAAACGTTTTTCATCATCTGCAATTATAATTTCATCCAAGACAGCGGAAATATCTTTGTCTTTTGAATCGCAGGAGCGAGATTTATTGAGATTATTCGGATATTTATCAATTTAGTGAGATTATTGATCCCCTAGCTGGCTAGCAGTTTTTAACACTTCGATCAGTTCCAAGACACCTGGAGATAATTTTGGGTTACACAAAACCGTTCCCAGAACCGTTCACACGTGTTAGCAGCAACTTTAAAATGTTCAGCAATCTGAGTGTAAAGGAATAGGAATAAATCGCATTGCTCTGTCTCCACCGTTGTCCAATATCTTATCAATAATATTAAATGCTTCTCCTCAAGTTATCTGATACAGCTTTCCCAACATTACATGTCTGTCCAGCCTTGCTATACTTGATCATGATCGTTTACTAGACATTTGTCAGTAAAGGCCTACCTAATATGAACGAGTTTTCTGATTGGCTATAAGGAACCAATCACATGCATTGTCGATTATCAATTCGTTTCCATATGCTTCTTACTGATTAGGGTTAGGGGAAAGTGTTGGGTTAGGTTATTTAAACCAATCAGAAGTCTTCTTAGTATAGGTAGGTGATGACCCACACTTGTTTATAATATCTCATTTGTTATTTGTGGCGAGTAATAATCACTTTGAAACCCTGATCCAAAGCTCCACTGATAGCAACATCACGTTTTGCCCTTGGCAACAATACGTTGCGTCCAATGAACACAGAGTTTCAAACAATTAATGAAACGCCTTAATCAATGCAAACTGCAAACTCAACTGTAAATGGCGGTATCGTCTAGATAAAATCACAACTTGTTTATAACAATTTGTTGACAGGTCTGCCGCAAGCTTGTTGCAAACACATCAATCTCGTAACCAGAGCCTTCGCCGTGCACAAATGGTTGAAAATTTTAAAAAAATACAAAAAATCTCTGATGAGTAAAGAGGACGAAGCATTCAAAGACATCCATTGTAATTATTTTGCCACTCGATTTCTCGATTAGACGATACATATTGTTTTAGATTACATGCATGTATAAGCAATTTTAGGACCGGTGAAGAATAGAAATAGACTAACTTTCGACAAATTAAATCAAATGAAAAGCTTATAACCTCTGCAACCTCGTACCCAGGGTCTATTAACTCTGGGTGTCCCAAAAAAATACACACCCCCATCCGTTTTTGTACTGCATCTTCTTTAATTTGGGTACAAGAAGTAAATTTTTATATCACGCCGAAAGCCCATCACCCCTTCTTTGTTGTCTGAAATTTTCAGAGCTAAAGGGTTATCTACTCGCTTCCTGGAGTCATTTAAAGAGGCAACATCAAAATTTGAACTTGTCCAAATTATGCAAATTATCTATGCTACCTACAGATTTGGAAAAATACCGGGTGTTCCAAACGAATGTCGCCCATCCCGTTTTTGACCACAGCTTTGTTTGAGTGCGGAATACAAGTTTGAATACATATACATGTGAAAACTGACCACAGGGGAATAACGTTTGATTCCAAATGAAGCAATGCGGCATCAAATCATGTGGGGTTCCTTGGGGTAATAACAATGCTCATGAAAATTCCATGCACCTGTTTGCCATGTAGGCAGAAGTGCACTTTACTTCATCCGTCTTAAGATGGTTGGACAACAATTCACTCCCAAGGAAAGAGCATTCATGGTACTTTCCTATCATGAAACAAGAAGCCCAACAAGGACAAGGGAAGCCTTTAGAGATAAGATTTCCAAATCTTGACGTAGCATACATAATTTGGACAAGTTCAAATTTTGATGTTGCCTCTTTAAATGACTACAGGAAGCGAGTTAGACGGCCGGCCAACCTCGATAAAAGTGTCTCAAAAACACCGTTGATGGCATTTTTTGTTACAAGCAGGCAACCATGCCAGATCGTATCGGATAGTAGATACTTTGAACGTGAGGGGGGTTGCCAGCCGTAATTTTGAATTTATATACTAAAATTTATGGTTTTTTAAAAACACATTGGAATGAATGGGATTTCTGTGGAGTCATGCAAACTACGTTGGTGTTCTATTTTGAATGGCTCACTTCAGAATGCATCCAATCAGCGTGCGTGAAGTTGTGATTAACCTAATTCACATAACTCACAATCATAAACAAACAAGAAATATGGTGTAAATACACCTAAATATAACACTTCGAAGAAAAGCTACAACAACATAAGCTTGCAAAGAATCAGAAATTTATTAGATCTGGCAGCTACAGGAAAGTCTCATATTCGTAAATTACTTCGTTTTATTTTGATAATTTGCCGATACCGCCATGTATCTACTGTTATAAAGCTGAGCTTTTGCACTATAGTGTAGTGTACTTATATTGTTCCTTAGACATTTAACTCACCAGTTCTGGCGGTTCAACAGTGCTATCTTGTGATACACGAAAGGCAACCGGTCTAGTCATCTTGATCAATGTCTAAGCTACATTTCTATGGTGGTTGCCTGCTTGTAACAAAAAGTTGGCTGCTTGTTATGGTTGTTCTTCGAAGTGTTATATTTAGGTGAATTTGCGCCATGTTTCTTGTTTGTTTATGATTGTGGGTTATGCGAATTAGAATAATCAGAACTTCACGCACGCTGATTGGATGCATTCTGAATTTAGCAATTCAAATAAAACACAAACGTATATTAGACAGCTCTTTACAGATATCCCATCCATCACATTGTACTTTCAAAAAGCTCTATATTTTAGTATTTAAATCAATAATTACAGATGGCAACCCCCCTCACCTTCAAAGTATGCACTATACAATACGATTTGGCATGGTTGCTTGCTTGTAACAAAAAATGCCATCAAAAGTAATATTTTGAAGCCTTGGCCGGCCGTCTAAGTAGATAACTAATTAGCTCTGAAAATTTCAGACAACAAAGAAGGAGTGATGGGCTTTCGGCGTGATATAAAAATTTACTTCTTGTACCATAATTAAAGAAGGTGCATCTCATAAATGGATGGGGGGCATTTTTTGGGACACTGTACAAGGTTGAAACCTCGGTACTGACAGCATGCATTTAAGCATTGAACAGAGAAGTAAGACACCGATAACCAGGGCAACCAGGTGTATACGGATAAAAAGTAATAGCCTTGCGTGAATTGACGTAAAACAAGCATTTCGTTTCCAATTATTCCTCTAAGACCCCGTTTACACGATGCCGGTACAATTTGAAAACGGAACAAACTCATGCCGGTGTGTAAATACAGGCCAAAAAGTCTTGCGTTTACACGGTGCCGGTATAATATAATGACGGATTAGCATGTGACTATTCACTTCCAATGAGAATTGAGAAGACTTTGTGAATACTGCTGACCCGAATACTGTGGTCGTAATGTATATATCGTGATTACCGTCATCAAACTGTTACCGGTTAGTGTTCCGTTTTCATTTCATTTCATGCCGTTAAGGAACCCGTCTTCATTTTGTGCCGTTTTCATGTCATTTTTGTGCCGGTATCGTGTAAATGCAAGGCCTAAACGGCATGATTTTGTTCCGTTTTCAAATTGTACCGGCATCGTGTAAACGGGTCTAAGTTTTCAGTTAGTCTTCCCAATTTTGCATGCATGCGTGTGTAATAATAAATATAGTAGTTAATATTTATACAATTACTTATATTCAAAAATGCTTTACAAAAACTCAAAGGTTTTCACAATGCAAGTAAAAAATAATAGAATAATCTAAAGTGTAAAACGTTTCTTAGAACACGATCAAAAACTGAAATAGTATATAAACAGATAACTAAGTTGTGACACAAAAGCCAACTGAGTCATTAAAATAAGAAATACATTACAGTATTAAATTAAGACTAAAAAATTATATCAAAAACTTTCTGAAAAAATGTTTTCAGTTGAGTCTTGAAGAAATTTTTGTCGGTTTATCTCACGCAAGTGACTATATATACATGGCAGTCTATACCTGCGCTGCGATGGCTCGACCAGCTATTCAGTATTTTTTATTCTACAATGTGTGTCAGCTCAGTTTAAATGCATGCATGCATACAGTGGAACCCGCCACACGACCACGCCGTTAATACAACCACCTTGTTATTCAACGACCACTTTTTTCTGGCCTGAATACATTCTAAGTACTGTAATGCCATCCCGTTAATACGACCACAATTTTTTGGCCCGACAGTGGTCGTATTAACGAAGTTCCACTGTATTGTTAAAGCGTCTCACACTCTCACCGGCGATCAGAAGATTCATTATCGGGATTTGTAAGTCTGTTTCCCATTTTTTTGAGTAAAATATCTCGCAGAACATCTTCACAACAATTTTCATATCTCGATCCTCTCTTTCACAAATTGACTGTACCGATTGAAAAACATGGCAACTGTAGATTAACCACAATGCTTTGCGTCCTTAAATCCACTAAAATAATAACAGCTAAACATTGTTCAGATCATGCTAACGAGGATTAAGAATTTAATGCATTCATGCAAGACTGCCAAGAGCTTCCATAGTTTTACAAGAATTGAAACGGTAATGTTTACTATATACGCGCAACGAATTGTATACGCTTAAGCCTAAGGCTCAATTCTCTTTTAGGCAAGAGCTAGTCAAGTCCAGCTTTCTTGGTTTCACTCAGCCAACTTAGCCAATGGCAATGACTTATATGGGTATGCGAGATATCGTTTTAGTTTATATGCATGCAGTGAACATGGAGCTATGATTATATATATATATATATATATACAGTAATATACTGTTCTTATATGTTCCGCTAAAAAATTGCATAAGACAATCATAAGAAAAAAAGTCGCGAGATGTATTATGTATACTAGACTGTATATAAAGTTCAGTTTGCCATCACTAGTTCCGATGAACTGACAATGTCAATGAGTTGCTCAATCATCTGGTTTTGAGCCGCATAATCGAGTAATGAGGAATAACTCTTTCCATTTGAAATTTGTGATGTTTAACATCTAAATAATGACAACAAAACAATAATGATTGAACATAATTGATGAAATGAACCGAGTGCGTCACTTAAACTGGAAACATGCAGATTTGTATGAAATGAAATCAACGCCAACGACACAGCGGCAACAACAATAATAACCTCCAATTTGCAGTATATAGTAATTTGTATTAGATGGAAAGTTTATCAGAGGCCATCCACCAAATATACCATAAATATATATATATATATATATATATATATATATATAGCACATGTGTCGCATAGCATGAAACCGCAATTCTGAAACTGGAAGATAACCGTCTTGTTCTGTTGTTTTATAATGAATGCATGCGTCTACAAGGGTATAGCTGACGTTCTAATATAAAAATTTCTCAGCTAAATTGAACTGAACAATTTGTCACCTAAGGAGTACAATTGATTGCGCTTCTTCGGCGGGAAACTACATGGAACTCGTTGAGAGCACAACAAAGTAATACAAAGCCAATAAACGGAAACGAAGACGATAAAAAAAGAGGAGTACCTTATGGCTTAGCGTGAGATCTAAAATCGCAGTTGAATATAACTGATACAATCGGTGTTGTTGGCTCTTTCATATAGCCTGAACTACAATCTTCAAGGAACTGATTACTTGTCTAAATTATCCGTTTGTAGAATTGATTCGGCTGATAGATACATAGATAAGAGAAAGGTCAGCTAATTCTTATGCAGAACTCTTTTCACTCACCGTTTATAGTTTTATGTTGTTTTGAACAGCCCAGAGGTAATAGTGCTTTGATCGTTTTGATCGTTCAACAATACACAGTAAAACAGAGTTTATGGAGCATGAAATTCCGTTAGAGAGGTCGGAAGGGGACATAAAATCTCTGTTTGACGCCATGGCTAAAGTTATTAAATTTTATTGTTATTAAGAATGACAAGGGCAGAAAGATTACAGGTTTATTTTATAGCAAGCTCATCAAAAGAAAACGTAAATTGCCATAATTAGTGAGCAGCTTTGAAGATATGAATGGAAGCACCGAAACGGATAATTGGCAATATTGGCGAAGCTCGCGTGTTTTTCACTCTCTCCACTATCATTATATATAATCTAATCTTTTCGGCGAGTATTCTACAAACGCTTTTCGTGTTATCTATATTTTAATGAGGTCGACCTTGCCACAAACCTTATCTGCATGCATGGTTGATGTATGATTACGCGCGATTTTTCTTACAGGATTTTGTAATTATTTTGCCACTCGATTATAGCGTTTTCTTTTGCCGAAGCTCCTTCATTGTCTAAACCTTAATCAAAGTTTCAGAAGCCGTAGAGAGCTGAAGAACCCAGCAGTTCGCCTATAAGCCGGTCTGTTTGAACGTATCTACTTCAAAGGTTCCGCCATTACTCTATATACCGTTAGGGCAACAACGTTTTTGTACAAGAGTACGTACATTGACTAGTAGTTCTAATCAATGCACAATTTGAAATTCACCGACTGAACATGAGACGAGGTCAATCGTATTCTGTCGTTGACCGCTGCGTGACAGATGATGGATTGCATGGCTTGTTAATTTCTTATTTTCGTTGTGTTTATCGAATAATCAATACCACAATTAGCGTTCGGACCGAGTATTTAGCCTCCTCGTGTTTATTGGAAAACAGAGAAGATCTTGATAAATTAGAAATAAGAATTCTTTTCTTCTGTCGAGATAATAAAATCAATTAAAACACATGCCGCCTCTCGGTAACTTTTCTTGCCGGTAATCCGTAAGCATGCACGCGCGTCTCCGCAATGACCAAGTCGGAACTCGCGGACGCGACTCGTGTTTGGACACTTGTAACGACAGGAGACAGCAAGATCGTTGTGAGTTTGATGACCCCACCAGTTTTATTGATCGCTTTCATTGTCTGAATCTACTCATAGAGAGTTCGGCGATCTGTTATTAAAACTACGGCGGGGAGCAATGATTAAGCACCATTTCAATAGTTCTCTGTGGACATCTATACAACAATAAGCTTAGTTCCCGCCTCTATGTGTGCCGCCTGATCCGATGATGTGCAACAGTGTTTCCATGAGTCGTAACATGAAGCACGTTCTCTGCGCCAACAAGTCACTTCTCCCGGGTCATATTTACACGATCTATTTCAGCTCATTACGGAGATAATCATCTGCATACATCTCTTGTCTGATTGAATTTGTTTTAGACATTAGAGCTTAACACCAAAATATTGAGATACTTCATTTAATAAACCTGTACAAAGCCGCAACCAATCATCGGTCGTGTGGTAATTAACGCCAACGGGATGGGTAATAAAACTGCTTGCCGGAGATATTAAAACCATAAATAACCAATGCTCGACTAAATAGTCCTCGCGACTCAATATCACCTTCGTAACAACCCTGAATGAGTTGGAATAGGCCAGTCATAAGAATGTCACGGGGGAATCAACATCAGCAAGGCAGCTCGTCTGGAAACAGCTACAGCATTGCCAGCATTTTGAATCTCAACCAGAGAAATCCTAACAGACAAACTGTTGATGAACATAACAGCACGGGTAACTCGCAGTTAAAAGTATGTTCCTCTTCTAAAGAAGTACCCCCATTCCATGGAAATGACACGTCAAAAAAGAAGGAGTGCAGTGGTAAGTGCTGCCATCAATCATTACCAAACTACTATCACGGTTTAAATCTTAAATTTTAAATGCATACATTCCTTGTTTTTAGAAGTGATAAAAGCTTTAAAAGTTTAAGTAGATAATAGCATGCGTGTGTCACTATTAACTTTTCTTTTTAACCTTTATCTTTCTCTAAGACTACTGTACAATCCTTCCATACAGAATTAATAATTAGTCGATAAATCCAATGTTGTTCACAAAGGGATTTTTGAAGTAGGTTCGCGGACGTTTTTGACACTTGAGCATCTCAAATTGGAACTGTCGATCTCTCTTTTTCGATAATGGTTTAAAAACGCTTAAATTGGCTCATGCGAAGAAAACGCTACACCTATTTGGTCTCAATAAATACTGGGTTATTCTCACGCTTCTACTGTTGGGGGTGACTTGGCGGTATTACTCGGCCACAACAAAGATATCTATCACTGATCTATTCATATCGTCTGTTTTTCAATCTACTTCACGCAAAGAATCACTCTTGACAGTCTAGAAAAACACACTTTCCAACTGATTTAGAGAAATGTGTGTAAACAAAAAGCAACAATTTCATTAAAATAAAACTGAAGAAATATTGCGTGCATTCGTATCACACAGACACAATTTTATGGACGACAAAAGCAAATCTCAATCTAAATACAGTAAACACCTTTCTCGTTGAATTTTCGAACTACAGAAGTAAATGAAAATAGGAAATTGTATTCGACGTATATTTTATCCAATTTTTATGATTACAGATGATCGAGACCTTTAAATAATTAGAGAGCGTTTTCATTCCAAAATTAACCTTTGTTTAAGAAAAAGCTTTTGAAACTTTTTAACATTTTACAAACTTTTTGATTCACAGTCTTGAGTCACGCTAGATCGTCGTAATGCTTTGTATTTGTATTAAGCAAGACCTATATATCTTCAGTGTTCTTTTTTATCTTGCATGGCAAACATTTAACCCAGTACTCGAGAAACACCCCAACTTAACAGTACTAGCAATTAGCCAATGTAAAAAAGGTTCTTTCATATTTCTAAGATCATAACGAAATGTGTTAATTCATTTCTTCTTAGACTTATCCTTCACACCTAAGTCTAGTTATTCAATTGTTTTCATATAAATCAATGTGCAGTATCTTCCATCTTGTTCAGTACCTTTTATCTAGATTTAAAATTAAGTTCTTATAGCAGGCATTTTCACGCTACATTATACTTGCCAAAACTAAATCCAATTAGATTTTTTCGCAATTCCGTCTGCGAAACTTTTAACGCAATAAAACGAATATTGGAAAACAGCTAATGTCATAGTCTGTTTGTTGTTAGACAACATGTACAGTGATTCACAAAAAAAATACCCTACATGATATATAAAATTATTTTACGTTTTATTTTGTCAAGGTGTAAAACTAAACGAGGCAGCTCGGTCAGATGAAAAGAAACTTGACATTCATGATCGCAAGCGACCAAGAACAGCTTTCTCTGCTCACCAAATCAAAGAATTGGAAGAAGAATTTGAGAAAAATAAGTACTTAACAGTATCGAGAAGAGTAGAAATGTCGAAATCGTTAAAATTAACTGAGACACAAATCAAGATTTGGTTTCAAAACCGACGAACAAAATGGAAACGCAAATTAGCTGCTCAGATGGAATATGCCCATAATCTCTACACTCAGAGCATTTTTAGTCAACCATTGTGCTGTAGTTCCAGTAATCAATCTTTACAGTACTACAATTACAATTCAACTGCAGAAACATCGCGTCTTCATTGCTGTCCGCACCAGAACAGTTTAATAAGACAACCATTTCCTTTTTCTTATCCATGTACATTAACAGCAAACTTCCCACAAACAACCGATCTCCGACAACCATCTCTGTAAACTACCTTCAAAACGTCTAGAAATTGATGAATAAGTGAGCAAACACTCTCAACATAGTCTGCAATAAGTTTTCTGCATTATCGGATAGAAATTTCTAACAGTGTACTCGTGACAGAAACCAAAAACAGTTCTTTGTTTTAACAAGCATAAGACGCTGTACACACCAATCACTGAATAATTAAAGCGAAAAACGAAACAAAAAAACTTCATCATCGTCTTGTTTTGGCTATAAGTTTCGAGAAAAGAACAGCACTAAAAAAAATGTGGAAATGTCGAATACTTGTTAGAACTAAACAAGCCAGTCTCAAGTACAAACGTAAAGAAAAAAGAACGACCCTCGCGACTGATAGAAATCGTGTTGGACCCAAGCTCGATATAACGTATAATTATACTGTTCATATTTAAGTATATATAAGACTATTAGAACAACGCACAACTGAATAGCGTTTGCTGGAATAAGCTCTAGCATACGCTCTGCGGCCCAAGGACTTTCACAAACCTTCCCTGGCACCGTTATCAATGGTTCATGCAGTAAGCATAATAGCATGTATATATGAAACAAACAGAAAAGCGTGGAACGTTAACTAAAGCGATACAGCTAAATCAATTAAGGTTGTCCCCCGACAAAGCCAAAAGGCCGAAGACAAGCGCGAAAAGTACGATGGGAAATACTTTATTTAAATAGCGAAGCACACCGAAGCACATGCAGTTACCATATTTACACACCAAAGGTCAGAAAAACAAACCAAAATTGACTCTCTAGGGATTATCAATGACAGACATGAATATTGACGTCATCTGTGCACTTCGCAAACGAGTAGTTTCCCATCGTACCTTTCGCACTTGGCTTCGGCCTTTTGGCTTTGTCGGAGGACAACCTTAATTGATTTAGCTGTATATATCAGATCGACATAAAAATAGAATTAGCAAACCATCTGTAGGCTTGACGACTCCTGATAGTTCAAACCAAGAAAATATATTTTGTTTCATTTTAGTTGTTCTGCAATTAACCATTTTTGCACGTCGTCTGTTCAACATATTTATGAATATGTCGGTATACTTTAATGTCGGAGCTCGACTAATGACTTATATATGTGCACAGTCTAATACATTTAGTAAAAAGTCCGAAACGTACTTAATATTAATATTTATTAAAATGTCTTTATAAAGTTTGTATGTTCCAAACTAAAATTAAAAATATCAGTTTGTTGTAGGCTATATTTTGTACAATTATGTTATTAAATATAAAATTAGACACAGTCCTGGAATATACCACAAGTCATTATTTTTGCATGTTAATGTATTAATGGTCTGCAATCAATCCCTTGAGACTCATAAAACAAAGATCTAACACTGAGCCATGTTGGAAGAAAACATACTTCAAATACAATATATAGCTACTAATGAGATCGATTATTTTGTTAAAGTTTCTCCAACATAGCCACCATGACGTTAACTACAAACCAAGAATTGTTTTATTCATGATTGTATAGTGCTTTTTTTGGTTTTGGGGTGGGTGTAATTACGTACTATACGATCCTGTCACCACAAAGTGAAAATCCTTTTATAATCATCAACATACATGCAACTTTGGTTTTCAAAATTTTATTAATTTTTTAAACTTCGTACTTTTTGAGAATCCGGACCCTTTCTCAAAGCTTTAGCGTCTTTTATATCTACCACCTAATTCATCATTTTCAACATAAAGTCTCTTAGATTTAATCCGGTTACTGGGTATATAAATGTATTCAAGATATATGCCCAAAAGCCTTTAGCTATAAGCTGGCTCTATTATCAGTATGTCGATTTCACTTTTTAATTGTCAGTGGGTCTGTGACAAGTTGTCGTTTGAGAGCTTTTGCTCTGGGGCTAGTGTTGTACGAAGGCCAGGTAGTCTATTCAAAAACGCTTGTCGGTAAGCACGAATTCCAACTAAATAAGTAATACGCAATACAGAAGTACCGGGGACCCATCAGTATAGTCCAAACCTTTTACTAACATATAAACGGGTGAGTAAATGAGCACAAACATTACAGTATATAAAGTATACAAACTATTAAACAACAACAACACATTGTGATGAATGGTATTTTTCAAACTCGTACTCAGGCTCTTCCTGCATAAAATAAACAAAGATGGCGGACTATAGTAGTGGTGGAAGAAAGAAGCATTTTTTAACAACCAAATATACGGAGTAGACGAGCCGAAAGGCCACTACTGCATGTTATATCAATGTCGTATGTACAGTTTACTTAACATTTTTTTGTATATAATGAATAAGTAATAGCGTCCAATCAGTTTGAAAAACATGCACCCGTGAGTTTTTCCAAAGACCTCAAAATAGCTGTCAATCGAATCGAAGGCGAGGGTTTGTATATCAAACAAAGATCAGATCAGTGAATGTATTATACGACTTATCAAATTTACACATCTACTCTAATTGTTCAGGTTTAATATAGACAATCTTAAAAATATAGGCTGTTTTATAAGCTGAGAAAACCGAACAGAAACTAAGGTTATGTAAATCGGACGAATCTCTATCCGATTTACAATTAATATTGATTAAATATTAATTTCTTTTAACATTTCTCATGAATTATTTATATATAATTTGATAAAAATTCATTAAAGAGTTGTTGTTTTTTCTTTAGAGTATATTTTTGTTCTATTATTATTTAAATACTCAACTTTTTACATTTTGCCATTGCTGAAGAAGGCTATAGTATTTTAGCCAAAACGTCCTTATTTTTAAATTTTTAGCCAGAGTCAAACCTTATTAAAACATGTAAGAGTTTATATTTCTTCCCAAGAGTTATCTTCAAACCAGTTGAAATCTATACTTTTTATATTTTCCAGATACTTTAAAATAGGAATATGTCTTTATTATTTTGGCAGTATTTTAGATAATAATGGTTTAAAATGTTATTTATATCATCGACATTTTCAAAAACTGAAAAATGCCAAAAAAAATGTGGTCGTAATAACGGGGTGGTCGTATTAACGGGGTGGTCGTATGGCGGGGTTCCACTGTACTGATAAATCTCCCCCTTTCTTATACAAATAATTTAATGGTTCGAGTTTCCAATCAAGAATCTTGGCTTTCTTACTTATAGTTACTAGATTTCTCGACAACATGTTAATCATTGGTGCTAAATAGATATGTTTGAGCAATTCTAGACAGCACTAAAGTAATTTTGAAAGGCAATTTAATCAAAAGTTAAAATTTAAATATCAAATATAATCCTGCAACTGATCGTAACTGTGTCAATCAGTCAATGCATTAACGGCTCAAAACATAAATTGAGTATAGAAGACAAATTTCACAAACGAACGATCTGTACGTTTTATAAAAGATTTTAATTCTCTCACACAAAAAAGCTAAGAGTGTTGACTTCAAATAAAAAGTGCAGCTCAATTTATACTTTAAAATGTAGAGCCTTAAATGTAAAATGTAGAATCTACTCACAGTTTTACGCGTTCAAGCAATCACCAGGAGTTTCTATTTCTCCTGTAAGTATATACGTGGACATCCACGCATAGCGAAATTGGCACTGAGACGTGCATGTAATGACATCATTGGCCCTTCAAAAAAAGTATATAGTACAAAATTATCCTTTTATATGCTGAAACAACTTTTCACTCGTAAAAAAATCAAATCGCACTTATGCAGGGTATACCTACAGCCCGTATGCGGTCCAACAAGACGCCATTTTTGGATTTGCCTGTCTGAGCATTCATATGGAGTGCATGCTATGAAAACAGTGATGTTTTTAATATGAATCGACAATCTACATCTTTTGCAAAGACATGACCAGATCTAGAGCTGACAGCTTTAGACTTCAGGTGAACATCGACTAGACGACAATCGATTTCCATGTATGACGGCTGTTGGTCTTAAATGCATGCATGTTTACTTTTAGTTGTCTGTTTAATATACAGTATATTCAAAATTCTTTTAAAGTTACACACAAATTTACCACGCTATCGCAGTTTAGAGAATGAGCTAGACGCTGAGAAAGCTTTACTATAGGAGCTACACGCTTTGACGCGTGTCAAAGTACGGTTATTAACGAGGATGAATATAGGGATGCGGTTCGTCGGATTTAGCCCAAAAAACTTTACGCGAATTTTGCTCATTCTCAGATCGTATAAATACCAGGGATTGTGGATTTTTGCAATATTTTCTCTCGAATTGCGGATTTTGCTTCTTCTTTAATTTAGAATTAGATCCTTTAATGAATTATTATTTATGTTGTCTCCGTTTAAAAAATATACTGAAAAAGGACGTTACAGTCAGGTTACTGTGACCTTCGTCAACAAGTTACTGAGGGATTAAAAAAATGCCAAAGATTATATCCTGCCCTTTAGAAATTAGCAGCTTCCCCAATTCTTATATTTGTGGTCGAATATGAATATGTTATTGTCATATATATACAGTAAATGCATGGGTAAAGTGTGTCCAAAAATTCAAAAAATATGTTAAATTTTCTCCAGAGTCCCGTCCACAAATTCGCAATATGTAGCAGAGAAAAAAATCACAATAATATCAGAAACCACAAAATTAAAAATACTAGTTACCGCAAAATTATGCAGACGTTTTCATTTCTTATCTATAGCCACTTTTTAGCTTGGAAACATCTAGCAACACAACCATATATGCGCGTTGAGTATATATGTAACACATTTAATTTTTAGCACAACTATGAAATACAATCAAGCCGTTACGAAATATGGTGGCATTATCAACCAAAAAACTTATTAGTCCTGTGGCTCAAAAAAATTGCAAACTAATTTATTCTTTTAATAGTCTTTTCACAACACGAACACACTGCATAGTATTAGAAGATAGCATATATTTAACAAATATCATTAATTCATCACTACAACAGCTAATAAGAACTTACCATGATATAAAGTTGAAGACATTTTCCTCTGTCGCGCAATAATTAAATAAAATAGGATGATCTCATCTGATATTTGTTCTTTAAAAAAATTTAATACAATTTTAATAAAAGGATGTTTAAAGAACAAATATCAGATCAGATTCAAAATGTACAAAATAATAGACATATTCCAGCAAGCGATCTTTATAATAATACTATTAAAAATCCAGTTTACAACATACAACCAAGAACTGAATACATGTACACTAATGCAGTATAAATAAACACGATTATATGTGTATAAGTAATTGATGAAATTCATTCAGATTGTTCCAAGCTACACTGATGAGCTGTTGAACAGCGAAACACCGTGTCTGTAGATTGAACTATATATATATATATATATATATATATATATATATATATATATATATATATATATATATATATATATATATATATATATATATATATATATATATAATACAACGTTACTGCAAGCTAAGACCACTGGCTGAGACGGAAAAAACAAAAAACCCACTATTATATAGTCTTGCCCCCAGAAATATATGGTATATATACTCTTTCATGTCTAAATAATTGTCCTGTTGTCCATAGCCACAGTTATATAAACGTGTACTCAAAGTACGCAACAAGTTATAAAGTTTGTGCATGCATGGTCTATAGGTGCAGTTGGTTAAATATACAACTTGTCGCATGCAGTATACGTCGTTCCTTCAAGGTTGGTTGACCGACAGATGACATGAAGGGCTTCGCCATATTAGATATATACTGTAGTTTGCTGTACGCCTCTATATAAACACTCTGAATCGTCCCTCAGATATAGCAGCAAAGCATAATACACTTGTAATGCATATTCGACACTTGAATACATCTACAATAACATCGCACTATAACGTTTTAGTTAGCGCAAAATCCATGCGTTTCGATACCTTTTTCACTACGTTTTCGGATGGCATGCAATTCCATTTCAGAGCACCACTTATGATAATACCTAAAACCTCACTTGGCTTACGAGTTCAACTTTGGTAAAGTGGATGCTCTTTTTTTTTTCTCATTTGTTTTCGTTTAACATAAATTCTGGCAACAGTAGATTGCATAATGCTCGTGATCGCTTTCGGGACAACGTCAACAAAGGTTATATTAGAATTAGATCGTCAGCAAACTTCCACAATTCAACCTCAATACAGCGTGCATGCATGCATGAATGTTTCTCATAAAACAAAACAGACTTTGCAGCAGCATTGTAAAATATGCTATATAGATATAGAAATATCTGCAACTATACCCTACCTTTCGCGGTAAGCTATTATACTAGTAACACAAAAAGTTGTATGCATAACAACATTATTTTGTCAGTAAATTTATTTGACCACCGGCATGTATTCAATTGAGTTATATATAGTCGTTAAGAAAGGGAACACAACTAAATCAATCCTCCAATGTAAGGTTCTGCATATATATTATATATGATAAAAGTTCTGCTTTCAAAAAAAATCATTTGTTGCAAAGTTCGAGGAATGTAACACCTTCATTGAGTTATAACTTATATGAACACTAAAAGGTCCAGAGAACAGATGAAGGGGAAATAATTTCCGATCCACAACACTCCGATCTTAAAACAGCACCAATTGCAGCCTTCGCGTATACTGTCTTCAAGTCGTGTTATTTCAATGTCTATTTTGTTCTCTATTCTATAGTTCTATTAAAACAGGTTCACATAATTTCTGTACGTGGTCGACCGTAAGGCAATCGGTAAGCTAACTTGTCTCAAAGAGCTTTATTTAATAGTTCTTCAGTATACTTTTTCTACTAATTCATATTTCTTTGCCAAGAACATTTATTGTAAATGGTAACCGGCAACATGACTGATATATTAAATATATATTAAAAATTTCAGATTAGGTAGCGAATTATATATTTAAATTACAAAAAGTGGTAAAGTTTCATATTATTTTGTATGAAAAAAGAGAACGACTGATAAAGTACTTTAACATTTTTTACAACTAGAATTCGTATAACTAGACGTCTATTTTATTGTGTAGCAAAATAGAAAAGACGCGTTATATCCACAAATCTATCTCGAGTTATATATATTTGTTCTATTGACGACCGTATGCAACCCATGACAACAAACTATATCTTTTCATCGAGATATGGAGATTTTGGTGCTTTTATTCGATATAGCCTACCATTTCTTAGATTAGAGGTTTTGTAAGACCACAGTCTTTTAAACTGTCTCAATTTCTAGAATAAAACTATACGAAAATGAGATTCATACAAAACATATATATTTATATAGAGTTGCAAATCATCTCTTAATATCGTCATGGAAAAATTAACAACAACGACAAACGTTCAATTAAATTGCGTTTGACATTTCTTATTCCAGATGAACCAATTCTAATATTAAAGATCAATTTAATATCTATTTTCGTTAAGAAAATAGACTATGTATTTACTAAAATGCATTCAGCATACCTTATTTTAGTATCAGATGAAGTATTTTTTTAATAAATCTGACGATCGATATAGATTATACTCGAAACAAGAAACTTAAAGTTTGCTTGGGTATAATTGGCCTTGATCTCTGGCTTGTTTTAAACAGCTGAATGCTAGAATGATTATCACTTTAACGATGTTGGCATCATACAAATCTAGAAGTAATTTTAGCGCATAAAAATAATAAAACAACACCAGACACACATGTAAATTAGATATATGTTTTAATTATAGGTAGAAACACTCAATTCTGCTTTACAGTACATGTACATGCGTGTATTAAGGTGAGGATATTATAAAACAAGAAAGAGAACACATTCAAAATAAACTTATTTTATTTCACAGTATGTTTAAATAATTCTTCTTTACTCTACTAACAAATGCACTACATGTATCATTTCCAAAGATTGAACATCCTACGCAGATTTTCATCACTTTTTCCTTAGCTTTTTGTCTAATAATTACTTTTATTAGTTTACTATACACAACAGCTGGACTGAACCTGGTTCCCTTGCCCTACCGTGTTACTCGGGCATCCATCTGCTGCCATGATTTCCGTTCGTATCATATATTGAAATGAAAAATCGGCTGTGCGAAGAGCGACTTTTTTACACATGCACAGAGTTTGAAATAAGCAATTTTTACAAGAATGTATATAATATAAAGGAAATTCCTGGTTAGTTGAATTATACAGCGCCATAAGGAGAATTATCACAACGGCTATTTTAGATTCAGAATGCATCTATATAACTCAGACTTCACTTCTATTTTATCTTAAAACTATATACACATGCATGCAATATGCATAACTTATAGAGATCAGTGATGAATGATGATAAACTTTTCTTGTTAAAGTTTATTAAAATAAATTATCATATAGGATGCAGTAACATACAAAATGTATGAAATGTACACTGATATGTAACTAACATATATAAAGTGATATTTGGAAAATGTGCATATAATAATTGATAAAAAATATCGAGTTGAATTAACATGGTTATAGACTTCCTGCTGACGTACTTGACTATTGTGAGTTAAGATAATTTATATTCTCATTACGTTATGCAGTTGGCTTTTCTTGTTTCGTTTCATTTTGTTCAAGTTATTTCATAAAATAAATAGGAAACATTTTTATAGTTTCCAATAATTTATAAACACTTGTAAAAGTTAAAAAGAAATTGAAATGGCTGGAAAAAAACATTCGAACTCGTTCTCGTTTTCCGAAACGTTCCCTCGTGTTTCTGTAACTGGATAAAAATATTTTCTATTTCTTAAAATAATCTGATAACGTATAATTTAATCTTCTAGCCAAACCTAAGATGTAGTAATCGAGTCTACTCACATGAGTCCCAAGCCTTGGAAGTGGTTACCCATCCAAGTACTATAAGCCCGCCTAAAGGGGCTTAACGTTATAGTCCACAGCAGTGGGAAACATGTTACATGTAACATACAACATGTACTACTATACAACACGTAATATACAACACGTAATATACAACATATATTAACACACACAACAAAATATAATAAAACGCTTTTTAAAACCAGAAACTCTAGATAAGTCTATCTAAAGTCTTGACCATTTGATAACTTAATACATATTTCAATGTGCTTTTTTAACTCAAATTCTTGGTCTTCAAGATGTTCATGTAGTATAATTAATATATTTTTCAGCGGGCATGTCCTTTTGAAGTGCATGGGCAGAGGACACAGACTTCGCAGATGTCAGAGTACTTGAATCAGTATATATAGTTAATTCAATTTCTCTGGTATATCATATATATATATAAGTATTTCTCAGCCCTGTGTTCATGGGGGCAAAACTTATATATAGAGAACTTAATGCAAGTTATCACGAAATTTTATGTTCTGTATACTTGAATTCAACGGTTGTGTACAATAAATGATTTTCTAAAACTAAAGTTTGCTGTGCCAGCTAATTCCGTTCCAACAGGTTACGTAAGGTTATAGACAGGTTATTATAGTTATACCACGTGATATATATATATATATATATATATATATTATGTTTCAGGCTTCATGTACATCGTTAAAATCGTTCCTCTTAACAACTTATTCTTAAAAAGAGGTAATTATTCGGCATTTTGTCAGACATGTGGCATGCAGAAATGCGTTAATCGCTTTGTGAAAACATGTGTTTTGGGGAGTGATATATGTTCATGTTTATATTATCGTTGTCAACGAGCAGACATCCCCCGCTGGTTTAATTAAGGTTAAGGCGATTTACTAAGATTGATTTATTGTGGTTGATTCTACCAAGATCGGACCCCCAGAAGAGAATTATCGCTAAGTCATACTGTTCTTGAGTGAGATAAAATGTTCGCATTTAGTAGATAACAACATGATTATGTTTATGCCTTAGTTTATATAACAAACTGTTTAAGAAACCATGTGCAAAAAGAAGCGACTGTTCTAGTCTTATCCACCGCCTGTTATAATGATTGTTTCGAATATGGGAAATATAGACAGCATATTTAAGTAATAGTACTTGTAAATTCGGCTTTAGAAAGAAACGTTTTATAAAGAAAATGAACAAAAGCTAGAACGTTTAACATCTCAGTTTGAAGGACACTGAAAGCAATTTCTTTGTTCGCAAAACCGCCTTCAAATAACAATTAACTGTTGTTTAGGACCCATTACAAACTTTGTAGTATACGTATCCTGACATCACTAGGCACAAGCAATCACTTCTGTCTATTGTTCCAATTGTCAGTTAAGATTGAATTACTCATTGTATACAAACTTTTTTTTCTTAACTCTTTTTATTTCTGAAAGGTTCTAGCCAAACAAAAAGCATTTTTCAATGCATAGATGAAAGGTGAGCAAATAAGTTGTTTACAAGCGCTAGCTATACGGTTAGATAATTAAATTCTTCCAAATTAACATCGGTTTGGCCCAGCTGAAGATCAATGCGATACTAAAACACAACAGTACATCTTACACAACTATGGAAGCAATTTTGTCTTATGCAACATAGGGAAAAAATGTTTTAAGCACGACAAAATTGACCAGACAGCTATCGTTCACACACTTAAATAGTTTTTATTAGTTTTCCGTCTAACTTTAGTTTATGGTTAGCCGATATCAAAAAATAATCTCAATTTGTAACCACAAACTACAATCAGTTCCATATATTTTTTTTTCACTACGAGAGAACAGTATTTGTAGTAATGCTTTTTCTCCTTATATTAATTGAAAACCAATATGGGAAATTTTATAGTATGCTCATGCAGTTATGAAAAGCAATATTTATAACTCTTGGCTTTTTATTACAATGTTTGATAAGACACTATAAAGGATATGCCGCGAAACGGTTTGCCTATTGCTTTGCAAACTAATCAAAAAGACAATCTAAAAATAATTGCAAACGAAACATTTCATCACTTCTTTTACTGATTACCACCTGATAGCAATTTAAACTACTTGGATTGTCTCTTAAAAGCCCTCTCTTGAAACTGAAACATCTCATTCTTGTTTTTATCTTTGAATAAGAGCAGCAGACTGCAATTCTGCGTCAATTATTCTAGAAAGAAAAAATCTCAGCAAAAAAATGGACGTTGACAAAGGCTTTTTCATAGAAAATATACTGAAAGACACGATGTCGGAGCAGGAAAAATGTCCCGCAAAAGAAAGTGAGGATAGGTCATCGCCATCTAAATCTGAAAGCTCCAAAGAGATTGAAAAAGATTTTTTTGATCCAGGTACCACTTCACAGATTCTTGGTGTTCTTCCTACGGTTTACCCTGTTATCAGCAATCGACTGGACACACATGAAGGTAAGGAAATATTAATGTCATTAAAATTTTAAAACTTTTCGAAACCGATCACGCATGCAGTAATGTATAACCACAAGGTAAAAACCAAAAATACCACAATATTTTGATTTTTCATCACTTTCCTGTAAAAAACAAGATATAAATAATCGCGCTAGATATTTCATCGCCTTTTCGAATGAAGAAATTTAAACTTTCAATGTTCTTTATTCTTATACTTTTATTAAACTTCAATGAACAGAAATGGTGCGGTTTTCTGTCTGATTTTTGTTTGACAACAATATATAGTCCCTTCAACGTATCAAAATGTCTGTTGAAGTTTATTTACATCAGATTTATTACATATAACTGGATGGAAACGATCATACGTTGCTGGCTGTACAGTTTAGTTTGCATACTGAAAACTTAACCGGCGTACTCTAAAATCCACGAGTATAAAAACGCGTTAGTATATGATTCAATAAAAACTGGTAAAACTCAATTAAAAGCGAAAGTAACTTAAAGCAAAAGTTATAAATTTGGGCCCCTATTCGTGTTTCAGATTTCTAGGACAAAAGGCATTGCCGTGCCTTAAAAAAGGACTGACAGATGTTGCATGGTATACGAAATGCCTATTGATAAAACGTGATTCGATATTATCAAATATAAAACGATCTTTCCATTCATCTGTTTGCTTGAATGTTTGTCGCAAAAATTAGGTAGATAGTAAAGTGAAAAATAAACAAAATTTTAAAATTGTGGAAAGTGGTGAATAGGATTGTTGCATGGAGTCAACTATTGACCAAGCGATTATATTGACAAATTTTCCTACTTTCAAATAGTAACACCTATATAGTCGAGGGTGTATTACACTGTAGTGGTCCAGATTACAGTAAAACAAAAATCATGCATGCATGGGTGAACGGAATTGCGCAGTTACCAATACATGCACTTTATTTTCCTATACTACTTCTAAATTGAATCATGCCGATCGGTAGCATTACAATTAATTTTATTCACTTATAATTCTGCAAGTTTTAACTTTTTTTTGTACAAACGAAGAGGGTATATGCCATTTTGTTCACAAGGATTGTATAATATAGAATCAAGCGGGAACAGATAATTCGTGGCTCCAAAGTCTTAAAAACAAGAGCACGAAGGTTCCGACTAAGAAGTTCGAACAGGAAGCAAGTTGATGCTGAAAATAACAGATTTCGCAAAAAGGCATTTGAGGTAAATGTTTTATTATAAAAAGGAAATTTCACATTAAAAAGGAAATTTTACATTGCAAAAGGGGAATTGATTTTCTTCTTTGAATGCGGTAAAAATCGAGCCCACGCATATATATATAAACGCACTTATATTATATATATATATATATACTGTAAAGTGCGTTTATATATATGTGCGTGGGCTCGATTTTTACCGCATTCAAAGAAGAAAATCAAGCACAATTTTTATTGTCTCTTTTTACATGAAAAAGATTTTACATGCATGTGTTTACGATTTTTATCAGTAGACGCACGGTAACTCAGCATCACACTAAAGTTTAAAACTCCCTTTATCATAAAAGCAACTGGCTAGCATTGTTTATCATGATACTCCCCACGATTATCCAAGATACATGTAAATGTCATGAACAAACATATATCTAATGTTGTTCTTGACTTTAACCAAAGCTATCGTTTCCATTCTTTGGGTGAACTTTGCAGAGTGGATCTCTATTGCAATTAAAATTTTCACGAATAAATTATACTCTATCTGAATTAATCAAGTTTTTAAACAGACCAATCAGATTATAGAATCGACAGCCGATGTCAGCGCCATTTTCGCCGACCTCGCAATGTGGAGGCAAAATGCCTTGGGTACGAGGTTGGCATGTGCATGGTTTTACACCCGATAATTTTTTTTAAATGCATGTTACATAATATTTTTATTTTTGATCTCACAGTGTCCTTATCCCGTTACGGATTTCAAAAATCAGGAAAATCAAGAGAAGAAGAAGTTTTAGCAAGTGCTCCAAAGAAGCGCAAACGAACGGCCTTTTCCTCGCACCAAATTAAAGTCCTTGAGCAGGAGTTTGAAAGCAATAGATACCTGAGTGTTTGCAGGAGAATGGAACTAGCTGCGGTACTTAAGCTATCGGAGACACAAATCAAAATCTGGTTTCAAAACAGAAGAACGAAATGGAAAAGAAAACTTGCAGCAGAAAGAGAAATGGCGTTGGCTCAATCCCACTATGCAATGCACAGTCCTCTCCGAAAATCCAGCGTTTTTCTGCCACAAAGTTATCCTTTTGATGCTTTTCAAGCAAATTTGCGTTATTCTTTGTGCTCATTATCAGGAATTTACGGCGATTACTAAACTGTTTCCTGCTTTGTCTATAAACTAAACTATACATTACATAAATTGGGCAAGTATAGCAATGTGTTTTGGGGTTATAAGAAGGAAGATGACAAGAAATTGGATTGTATTCGGTTGTACATTTCAATACTGAATCCATCCCAATTAAATTATTTAGAAACAAAGCTGACGTTTAACAATAATTCCTGTATATAACTTCTGAACATTATAGCTTCAGAACACGCTATGAATTAAACGCCTGCCCGGCATATATATATATATATATATATATCTTAGGATAAATATCAAAGCCCAGCATATTTTGACAAAAACCATTATATTCAGTAAAACGTGAGAAATCATAATATTTATTTAAAGTTCTAACGTTTCGTTGTTATCACATCTTCAGAGAATAATAATTACATAAGTGCAGAAAGCCTAAATCTATAGTTACAAAGTTGTAATAAATTATGAGTTAATTATAACCAATCAGGCGAGAACACTAAAAATACATCTTACAAGTCGACACCATACGCGTGTGGCACGAAACTAACTAGTAATAAAAATGTCTAATCACAACTGTTGAGTCTTTGAACTTTATATATATATATATATATATATAAAGTTCAAAGACTCAACAGTTGTGATTAGACATTTTTATTACTAGTTAGTTTCGTGCCACACGCGTATGGTGTGGTACTCTTCAGATAAAATGGTCTAATGACTAAGATGTAATTACACAGATAATTATATAAGAATCTAGATCAAGAAGCCTGTTAAATAAAATTCTTAACGTTCATTTGTTAGTTTGAATTTTCAAAATTTAACCGTTTTCTATAACATGCTCTGGATTTCCATTGACCACTCTGCCAACGGTTTTTACTACATCGTCTATAGTATATATATATATATATATATATCCGCTCTACCAAAAAGTATTGAGCACTCTTCGAGCTATACGCAACAAAATCTGGTTTTTATGTTTATATATATATATATATAATCAGGCAACTGAAAAAGTTTCACTTTAGCTTCTATGTTTATATTGCGTGGCACGCGTGAGATCACGGCACACGTGACATCACCGCACGCGCGAAATTGCGTGGGATAAGTTCGAGAGATTGTTCCCGGATGTACATATCTGTTCCTAGAGTGGCGGACGTTCCTAGCATTACATTTATTTTCATGCCGGCATTTTGAAATTAACTCCGATCGTTAATTAACAATCTCTCGAACTTATCCCACGCAATTTCGCGCGTGCGGTGATGTCACGTGTGCCGCGATCTCACGCGTGCCACGCTATATAAACAGAAGCTAAAGTGAAACTTTTTCAGTTGCCTGATGATCGCTAACCGTGAAACTTGGAGTAGCAACGTTCATTTTTTAAAATAAAATCTATCTTGCTCTACCTTCAAAAGTATCGAGCACTCTGTGGTCTATTGTAAACGACTACTTTAACTATTATATATATATATATATATATTATGGGAACTTTTATTAAACTTAAAATATTTTTCTTGGGAGAATGGTAAGAAATTTTTCTTATTTAAGAAAATTTTTCTTAAGAAAATGTTTTCTTAAGAAAAAAAAAAACAAGATTTTTTTTCTCA
Source organism: Paragorgia papillata (assembly GCA_035771165.1). Lineage (NCBI taxonomy): Eukaryota > Metazoa > Cnidaria > Anthozoa > Scleralcyonacea > Coralliidae > Paragorgia > Paragorgia papillata. The sequence goes on from JAWNZC010000349.1 coordinate 1,653,897, forward strand.
AAATAAGAAAATGATTTTTTGCAGTATATAGTATATATATATATATATATAATAAAAACTCTTAACATTAAAAAACTTTTATTTATTTCAACGTTTCGGGGCCGTGCCCCTTTATCAAGATCAAATTTTAGAAGGTAGTAAACCTACTTATATATAATTCTTAAAGTTCATTAAAAATTATAATTAAGTAAAATCCTTTAGGTTGAGTCCATGCGGAATGAATGAATTGAGTTTGCACGCCCAAAGTCCCTCTCTTTCAACAGGTTTACTTACATCTGTCTTATCAATTATCATAACTATTACATCCTCCAATCATCGACGACCAGCCTCAAAAAAATGCGCATACAAATGCTCTCCTGGTATTCCCCTTTGACCCTTTCCATACCTGATTAAGCTACTTTTATGATTGTTAAAACGCATTCTAAACGACGCATTCTAAATGTGACTGTGCTTCCAACGTATTGTCTATAGAACACTTCTTACACTTAATAAGATAAAAAATACCCTTGGAATCGCAGTCAAAATCGTAATTTACATAAAACTCTCTATTATTGTTATTATGAAAGCTTCTTCCCTCTTTGATAACTTTACAAACCTGGCAACGACTTTTACCACACTTCTTCATTTTTTCACAGCCCGATCCCTGAATTCTACTCCTTACTAATTCACCCTTAAGCCTTTTTGGCCTCCTCTCTTATGTAAATTACGATTTTGACTGCGATTCCAAGGGTATTGTTTATCTTATTAATTGTAATAAAAATAGCCTAATCAGGTATGGAAAGGGTCAAAGGGGAATACCAGGAGGGCATTTGTATGCGCATTTTTTGGAGGCTGGTTATCGAGGATTGGATGATGTAATAGTTATGATAATTGATAAGACAGATGTAAGTAAACCTGTTGAAAGAGAAGGATTTTGGGCGTACAAACTTAATTCATTCATTCATTGCGCATGGACTCAACCTAAAGGATTTTACTTATTTTAATGAACTTTAAGTGATAGTTAAAATATGATTGGACGCGAATATTTTAACTTACTTATCAAATTCTAAGTGTAAATGATGAACACTTTGTTTAAGAGTCGTAGGAAAGGTGAGATAAGATCATTTACAGTCAGAAAAAGCTCAATTTGAGGCACTAGTGCCTATTAACTTTGATAAAACCTTGATGTTTTATTAATCAATGTTTTATCCGTAGTTAAAGATGCTGATTAAACATTCATTTCTTTTTAATTTTCTTCATGAATTATTAATGAATTTGATAAGTAATAGATAAAGCATGAGCGGCCGATCTGTATGGGGATTTACAAGGCGAGCCGAAGTAAATCCCCATACAGATCGGACGCGAATGCTTTATCGTACTTGTGATGATAGATAGATAGATAGATGGTTTATTAGAAAAAAAATACATAGCAGCCAAGGGCTGAATTGCGTATTTCATTAAAATTACATTTGTTATAATAGATAGTCTTATATTAAAATTACAAATTTATATGCGAAATAAATTTACATGAACTTACATAAAATAGCTATAACAATATGTCAAACCTAAACTAAAACTAATTCTAAAAACTGGAAAATGACTATTTCATGTTAGCATTAAGGCATGAAGACATTATGTAAGTTGTGAAATGAAACAATAGAATGAAGCTAATTAGTATTCATAACTTTTGATAAAGATCACCAAGAAGGCTAATTAGTATTCTTAACTTTTGATACAGATCACTTTGTCCGAAAGATGATCTTTATTGGGATTTACAGACGTATACATGTGACTTGAATGCTATGTTTTGATTGCTTCTTAACCTCATTAATTATTCATGAATTTCACAAGAATTATATATAAGTAGGTTTACTAGCTTCTGAAATTTGACCTTGATAAAGGGGCAGGGCCCCGAAACGTTGGAATTAATAAAAGTTTTTTGGGAAGCACGGGTGGTGTGTCCTGTTAGGGCGCTGCCTCTCACCGCTGTAGTTAAGCCCAGTTGGACGGGGTTAGTACTTGGATGGGTGACCGTCTGGGAATAGCCCCGTTCTCGAACTTGAATTTCATGTGAGTAGAGTTTAGTTGGTCTCTCCTGTGCTTCGAGGGTTTTTCGCAGGGTTCTGCGGTTTTCCTCCCTCCGTAAAATCAACACGTTAGGTCTTAGCTTATGTCGTGCACTTTTAACATGAGCCTCTGGCTCGGATGATTGGGCGACCACATCCTGTGTTTACGACGTTAAATAAATCATTACTCATTACTCAATGTTAAGAGTTTTTATTATATGGCTGGGTTTGATTTCCGGTCCGTACGCAAAACGAACGTACGCTGATTGGTTCCTGAGAGGTCGGGATTTTACGATATTGACCTCCGGTCTGTGTCCAGGTCAATACGCTTTTTTCTCGGCCCTGCAAGTTTTGGCGAGAACATTTCTGGGTTGATTTGAATACAAATAAAAGAGAACTGCATGGTTATCTTTATTCAAATATTCTGAACAATAAAATGTGCTAGAACATTGCTGCTGGTTTTCTTTAAAGCCGTTTATCTAAAAACACGACAAATAAAGGCCGAACTGGTGTAAATAAGAAGGCCAAGTAGCGACACGAAAAACTTAACAGGTAAGGTAAACAGCATACTCCGAAGACAAAAACAACGCTCGAAACTTAAAAATAGAATGAACCAATAGCCATATAATAAATTCCTTATTAACCTCGTTTGCTCGGTTTGTACGGGGAAGTATTTGCCCTCGGTTTTATCGCACAAACCTCGCTCCTTCGTCGCTCGGTCTGTACGAAAACCTCGGGCAAATACTTTCCCGTACAGACCTCGCACTCGGTTAATAAGTCCTTATTTTATTATTTGGTTTATCCCCGAGCCCGGGCGTAGGGCCGAAGGCCCGGTGAGGGTGCTAATCTCGACATGCGTGGAGTCCACTTTACACGCGTGTTAAAATGCGAATCAGTTTGAGCGATCTGATTTGTATATACTAGGGATTTTTGGTGAAGGAAAATTCGAGTGTAGAATATATACATTTTAAGACCAAACCGGGACCAGTTGCGAAAAATGCAACTACACAGGCCTTCCGGCAGGAATTGAACCCACGACCTTACGATGCTAGTGCAATGCTCTGACTACTGAGCCACGGAGGGCGTTGCCGAGAGCTTGATCGCGAGTTCTGTATACATTAAGGTGGTAATAATGCCAGGAGAGAATTGGGTTTATTAGAAGCAATATTGGGCATTTCACTCGATTACATTGCATGTTCTAGGGGATTTTTGGTGAAGGAAAATTCGAGTGTAGAATATATACATTTTAAGACCAAACCGGGACCAGTTGCGGAAAATGCAACTACACAGGCCTTCCGGCAAGAACTGAACCCACGACCTTGCGATGGTAGTGCAATGCTCTGACCACTGAGCCACGGAGGGCGTTGCCGAGAGCTTGATCGCGAGTTCTGTATACATTAAGGTGGTAATGCCAGGAGAGAATTGGGTTTAGTAGAAGTAATATTGGGCATTTCACTCGATTACATTGCATGTTCTTAGAATATATACATTTTAAGACCAAACCGGGACCAGTGGTGAAAAATGCAACTACACAGGCCTTCCGGCAGGAATTGAACCCACGACCTTGCGATACTAGTGCAATGCTCTGACCACTGAGCCACGGAGGGCGTTGCCGAGAGCTTGATCGCGAGTTCTGTATACATTAAGGTGGTAATGCCAGGAGAGCTAGAATTGGGTTTATTAGAAGTAATATTGGGCATTTCACTCGATTACATTGCATGTTCTGGGGATTGTATATATGTGTGGCCGGACCACGCGCGGTGAAGATTGTGGGGCACTGGAAACAATATAGTTCTTGACAAAAAATATTTGAACTAATATATACTTGACAAAAAGATTTGAGAAAGGGGTTTTTGGGATACGTACATCCCTTTCAAAAGAACAAAAACAAATCAACGTTTATGTATAAAGTCTTGACTAAAGGAAACCCGTCAAACCGAAACTCGTAAGAAGGAAAAAGAAATATACTAGTCAAAATAGAAAACAAACGAAGATAAAGGCTGAAAAGTATAAGCTACGGTAAAAATATAGAGCAGTCGCTCTCAGCACCGAACATTTAGTAGCAAAACTGTTCGAGTTTCCCTGTTTACATCCTATCACTATTAATTTTGTTTTATATTTTGTGTGTCCTTGAAGTATTTTAAACATATCATATCCATTGCATGTTTTTTCTTGCCAATGCCCGTTGTATTTTTTACCTGTGGCTGCCGTCTTATCTTCTTTTAAATAGTTTTCTTATTGTAAAACTACTTATGACTTAGCGGTTGTTTATAATTTAGCATAAAAAATGGAGAAGGAACATTTTTTCTTTTGTAAAACGTACAAATGCTGTTGAAATATTCATTAACATGTATGTGAGAACATTTTCAGCAATTCAGATTTCGAAATGAAAAATCGTTTTTGTTATATTAGTTTAAATAAATTTAAAATGCCATAAATGAATATAGCCGTGGCAGACAGCCAGGCAATTTGAGTAGTTTTCAAAATGCAAATATTTTTAGATACCAAGCAATGTTCTTTGTGAACATGGGAAGAAAGAACTGTAAAGTATATAACCCTAATATTTTGATAAAATTCTGACGTCTGCTTCAGTAGTGTGGTGGTAACATCTTCGGTTTGCACGCGAACGAGATCGTCAGATCGAGTTCAAACCTGGGATGCGACCTGCAATTTTATTCATCTCAATATATTTTACGAAATATCATCCTTAAATTTTTCTTTGTTCTTTGTTGCATTTTTCTTAAAAAAAATAGAGTTTTTGTTTTTTATTTCAAATATTCTACCATAATTAAAACTATATTTTCATCGTTCCGACAGGAGTAGCTATTTCCAGGTCTCCAATAAAAAAGAGCGCATGGGGGGTTGCTGTAAAAGCGGGGCGAGGGGTTATTGCATTTATGTATTTCTAGTATTTATGGTTTAAACTCAAGTTTTGGTTTGGTTGTATGAAATATATATATATATATATATATATATATATATATATATATATATATATATATAAGTGAGTTATGGTTCACGAAATGTTAGAGAGTGCTCAATACCATATAGATAGAGCAAAATACAAAGTATATATATATATATATATATATACATATACATATATATATACATATACATATACATATACATATACATATACATATACATATACATATACATATACATATACATATACATATACATATACATACACATACACATACACATACAATACAATACAATACAATACAATACAATGCAATGCAATGCAATACAATACACTACACACTGCACTGCACTGCACTGCACTGCACTGCACTGCACTACTCTACACTACACTACACTACAGTGCAATACAACAAAACACAACACAACACAACGCAACGCAACGCAACGCAACGCAATACAATACAATACAATACAATACAATACAATACAATACAATACAATACAATACAATGCAATCCAATGCAATCCAATGCAATAATTAAAGAAGATACAGAACCATTGTAGTTTTGTGCCTGCATAAAGTAGTTTTGTGCCTGCATAAAGGTGTTTTATCGGGATATCCAAGTAAAAAATATTTTACATTCAGTTTGGTTCGCAAACAGATCAATTGTTTCACAAAGTACGTAGTCCAACTCCATTCCTTTATCACATTATTTCATAAACAAATGTCACACATTTCTGAAACTTAAAATCTATGGCGGCAAGCTTCCCAAGAACCCGTTCCTCGCCGAATTAGAAAGGATCTCAAAAGTGGTCTTGCATGGAGGGGGAGAGACCCGTGCTTCAAATACCACAATCCCAAGACATGGCTGCAATGCATACCATGCGTCCTGGGAACAAGTAAGCCATCTCGCTCCAAATAAACAAGTAATATATGCAAAAAGAATAGCTCTCACTATTGTCTAAGCATGTCTTCCGCAAGTTTAACCAGCCTTCAAAAAAAAGCACAACTGACTAACTAGTGACCAAATCCAAACGCGGCTATCACGTACTTGTTTATGTTTTGTCCTCACTTCAGTGAAGTAGTTCATCTTCCACGAAGTCTTAAGTCTTTTCTCTAGGCTGACCAACACACTGAAGCATTTCAGCAAGCTAAGTTCATGTTTCAAAAAGTGGCCTCGGTACTACGCTATTTCAACCGAACACGTTGACTCCGATATGTCAAGTAGCCGCAGACCGGAAAAGAAAAGACCACTATCGCCCATGCCTTGCACAAGTCTGATCATCCACTTTTTAGTAAGACTGACGTGACCGTTCACAGTGATCAAAATCTCTTTTGATATAATCATACGTTTAAAGTAGAGTATCACAAAAGATCTCCTCTTCAGATCACACATACCCTCTCCTGTGTTGCAAAGATCAAACAAGCCTATTACAACCATTGGAAACCATGCAGTCCAGGCTCACCCGGTTCCTACTCTACCGTAGAGGATGGACCCTCAGAACGTATTTACGTATTTGTACTCGTAGAGCACTAGACACGACAAAATATTTTTATGTAATTAATCAGCTTCAACCTATTCAATAATCGAGTTATTCAAGCCACAAACCAGTACTTTTGCCGGTTCCACACATAAGTTTCTTTGCATAAGGCCAATTTAATTAGTGGTACTAGTCTAATGGTCGGGTAGGAGCAGGTGTAAAATCTGCCAAACATATCCTTCTCACTGCTGAACACGTGAACCTATAGCTATAACGCCCCTCACCCCAACACGCGCTTGCTCGACACACTTATACCTAAAGTTGAATTGGAATGCACTCCGTACTCATTCAACTCAACCAGCGTCGTGCTGTAACCAGTAACACTCTACATCATGTCACCACCGCGCAACATTGTGTTAAAAGATCACACCCACAAAACGCGCCAAAATACCATTTTCGGAATGTGTCAATGATCACTGAACAATACAGTAACATTGTTATAATATCAAAACAATCTTGTTCACCATTATTCATATTTATGTTGCAGTCCAACATTGTTCATTAATAGTAACAAAATAATGTTCATGGATGGCTGAGAACATTAATTAAGGTTGCACACAATATTTTGTCATTGTTCATGCATGGTTGGCAGCACAACATTGAATGTTCATCGTTGGCAGTACCACATTGTTTATATATGGGCGCACATTGTTCATGGTTGGCAGCACAACATTGTTTATATATAGGAGCACAACATTGTTCATGGTTAGTGGCACGACATTGTTCATGGTTGGTGGCACAACATTATTCATGATTGATGGCACAACATCGTTCATGGTTGGTGGCACAACATTATTCATGGTTGATGGCACATCATTATTTATAGATGGCAGCACACGATTGATTATGGTTGTAGCACAACATTAATTGTTCATAGATGGCAGCAACACATTGGCAGTAGAACATTGCATGCCCACGGTTGGCAGAACAACATTGCTGATGGTTGGTGGCACAACATTGTTCATGGCTGGTGGCACAACATTGTTCATGGTTGGTGGCACAACATAATTTATATATGGCAGCACACGATTGATTATTGTTGCAGCGCAATAGATGGCAGCAAACACTAATTGTTCAAAGATGGCAGCAACACATTGTTCATGTTTGGTAGCATTACATTGCCCACGGTTGGCAGGACAACATTGTTCATTGATGGCAGCGCAACACTATTCGTGCATGGTTACCAGCAGGGCATTGGTTATGAATAGTAGCACAACATTGCTCATGGTTGCAACACATTGTTTATGGTTGGCAGCACAACTGAACATTGAATAATGTTCATTGATGGCAGTACCACATGGTTTATATATGGGAGCACAACATAGTTCATGGTTGGCAGTACAACAATGTTCATAGTTGATAGCACATTATTTATAGATGGCAGCACACGATTGATTATGGTTGCAGCATTGTGCATAGTTGACAGTACACTATTTTTCATAGATGGTACCACAAGATTGTTTATGAATGACAGCACAACATTGATTATGGTTGCCCCACATCTTTTATGGTTGGCAGCACAAGATTTTCCTGGGTGTCACCACGACATTGTGCATGAATGGCGGAACAACATTGATTATGGTTGCCGCACACAATTGTTTATGGATGGCAGCTGAACGTTGTTCTTGGTTGGCAGCACAACACTGTTCATGGTTGGTGGAAGAATATTGATTATGGATGAGGGCACAACATTGTTCATGGTTGGCAGAACAACATTCTTCATGATTGGCAGCACAACATTGTTCATGGTTGGCAGAACAACATTCTTCATGATTGGCAGTACAGCATTGTTCATGGTTCGCAGGAATTATTGTTTATGATTGGCAGGACAACATTGTTCATGATTGGCAGCACATTGTTCACAAATGGCTAAACTTATCTTGCATTGTTCACAAATGGTTGCACAACATTGTCCACGAGTGGCACAACATTGTTGAATTAATTCACTGTATGTTTTAATTTAAGGCCTGTTTACACGGCCAAAATTTAAACAGGATCTGAGCCACATCTGACTTTAAGCGGGCTTAAAATGTCCGTGTAAACAGATGGGCGTAAATTAATCGCGATTAGTTTGCACCACCTCAAGGAGGTGGATTAAACTGAGCACGATCAGTTAATCGCGCTTAACTTGGCCGTGCAATAAACGCAACGGGATTGAAAAACGCTTGCTATTAATACGTTGTTATTAATACGATAAAAATGCATTTTTTTGCCCTGCTGTAGAAGCTTCCATCTCGCTATTCTTTGTTTGTTTGTTTGTTTGTTTGTTTGTTTGTTTGTTTGTTTGTTTGTTTGTTTGTTTGTTTGTTTGTTTGTTTGTTTGTTTGTTTGTTTCTTTTGCTATTACTCTTTCTCGTGTACCAATGTCTTCCATAGTTCCGTTCCGTTGTTCTTTGACGCACGTTACCAATACGAAGCTTCCAAAACCAAAACTATATAGCTCGTCCGTCATGTTGAATAATGGTGTACGTGTTTTAGTAAGGGATTATTCTATAAGCTTAAATGACCGTGTAAACGCACCAAGGTGGCGCATTTTAAGCACGCTTAACTTAAGCGTGCTTAAATTTTGGCCGTGTAAACAGCCCTAAAGTGTTTGTCTAGATTACCAATACGATGTTTAGGTTCATTGAAGAATTTTATTTTCTAATACTAACCGATCAAATATCATGCAAAATTTGAATTTGATTTATCGTGCGCAGCGCGTACAGAAAGGGGGTTTGAGACACCAATGAGCAATAGCCAATCACGTTTTCCGTTTTTCTTAGCTTGTGTTACAATTTTCATAGGCGGTACGAGCTGAGGCTGTTTTCTGCAAAACTCCTTCTTTTTTGTCTTAAAAGCTCTCGGCTGGAATTGGTTACACATTTATTCAATTCTAACAATAGTGACGTGATCAAAACTATAAAATAGATAAAGCTATCTTTTTTTACATGTCTTTAAATGAACAACGTTCCAAATCTCCGTCGAAACTGTCAGAAATCGATTCAAATTATTCTTTAGTTACAGACAGTGTTTTTGAAACCTTTGCGGGGTTAGTATACTTGGATGGGTGACCGTCTGGGAATAGATCCGTTCTCGAGCTTGGGGCTTATGTGAGTAGAGTTTAGTTGGTCTCTCCTGTGCTCCGAGGACTTTTTGCCGGGTTCTCCGGTTTTTCCCCCCTCCATAAAATCAACACCTAACATCTTAGCTGTGATCCGTGGTCTGAACTGTGTCGTATGGCGGCAGCCTAGAGCGCCTTTGATATGCCTCGACACGGCCACGTGGATCTGCGTCCTTTGCAATTCAGCCGCTGGCTGCAAGTAAGGATGATTATCTCCCAGTCCTTTATCCTTTATCTTTTTATCCTTTATCTTACTATCGCGCTGAGTATTCACACCAGTCTCTTGCTCCGTTTTGCCACTTACATATGAGGAGTGATGAATGATGAATCGGAGTCGAGCTAAACAGCCTAACAGGCTAGGAGGACCACAGAATAATTTGATTTTTATGTTTTGACATAATGATATTGGCAAAGAACACTTATACTACACGCTATGATATATTGAGATTATTTGTTTAGTGTTTATTATATTTATTATTAAACTTAATATTGTTGTCTGGCGAAGAAGACCCTATTTCTCTCGCGGGCCTGGAGCTGCCGTCCTATCCGTCCCCGCCTTAATCCGGCCCTGGTGTAGAGCTCAAATTTAGACTGTAACACAAGCTACGATTTTCTAGTTTACACGACCAACTTCTCGACAACAACACGACTATATGCGTGTTTTAGGTAAGAACTTGTTATTTTGTGTCTGCTAATGGACACGAGCAAATAGTTAATTACAATTGTTCTTAATTTATTTGTTTGAACTTTTTTTAGTAAAGTTCTCAGCCATTTTCACCTTACCAATAGTCTAGTAAAAGTGAATACTGTACATGTATTGAAAACCTTCGACTTGTATGTTGTGCGAAATTGGCACTTTCGTTTTGAAGTTGGTCAGTCTCACAGCACTAAACGCCGCGTATGCATGATAAAACTGTCAATTACACTAAAATGGAAATAAAAGAGCCGACGTTTTGTAAGAAAGATCTGCGACAAGGCAATATAGGCTTGTTAGCATGGAGTCCACTATAGGTTAATTCGGCCCCCTGCCTGTCCTCTCTTTTCAAATTAGTTAAATGTTCCCAACATCATTTTAATTTCAGTGCTGAATTTTCACGCTAATTAATATAATAAAACATTGTACAGCAAAACTGGAGAGAATGACTTTAATTATTAAAGCCTTTTATGATGAATTTTATAATATCACTTAAGCTGCAAAGTTGATTTCACAGCAAGCCACGTTCTATTTTATTTGTGAGACAAATTAATTAGAATAAGTAATTAAAAGTAACTATAACAACTGAATAAGTAAACTTCTATTTGTAAATAAATTATATAGCTAAAGCCTAAAAGATATTGTTACAAATTACTAAAGTCAAAATGTTCTTCATGGCACTATATGTCTGAAAAAGTTAATATATAATTTATGTTGACCACTTATTATATAGGTCGCTATAGAACATGGCAGAATAAAAAAGAAATTTTAAGCAGCAAAGTAATAAAAGAAATAATTTACAACACTCAACAGGCAATAATGTCATAGTTATCTTCATTTTGTTTGATATCAACATTTCAAACAGACCGCTAAATTGTAAACTACATCTTCAAATATCGTTTAACTTTAACAAATTTTTCATCCAAAGTTTCACATACTAGCATTGCAAAGTATATAAATGATATTTAGTTAGCGGTAAAATTATTCGCGTTTTTTTCGCTGTTATTTATTTATCTTCAATGTGTCTTTTACCGAAATTTTGCACTTTGGGGTTTTTTATTGTTAAATCATGAAATTAGATAAACAAAAAACTTAAACATACGGAACTTCTATAACATTCTGTAAAATACAATTGATCTTGACCTGGAACTTCGCATTTGTTTTGCTTTTCTTATAAAGACTTATTTTCTTAATTTTTAAAATAATTATTAAGCTCAAGTGTTCTCGATTCCTTGTTTCAGTCAAACGATGTCATTGTTTATAATCATGCAACGATGATATGCAATTTTTCCCCTTGTAAATACATTTCCCACATTTCGCACAAAATAAATGACACAAAAACTCGTTTTGACTATTATATTAATCTAGTGCAAGGGCACGCTCAAGTTTTGTTGATACCTTGTCTCGAGCATAATTTCAAACCTCGTGTATGTTATCCAAAATAAAAATGTTTTCATCTATTTAAAAACAATTGTTCCCTGTATTTCGCACATAAACCTGACACTAACAGTAATTTTACTGTAATATTCTGGTCTAGCCAGCGTAAATTTTAATGCCGTCTGCCTCTTTATAATTTTCGAGCAGAAAGTACACCTAGTACCAGATGCTCGTTAAGACAATGTGTACATATGGTTTTTGGTGTTAAAATCTCATGCATGTTTCCCTATAAGATCGAACTGTACTTTTCGATAAAATCCATCATCATCACTTTCTATTTAGAAGTAAAAGCATCACGTACGAATTTATTTTGCGTGACCCACGCATCTTTGTTTATATCATGATAGCCCGATGATTATTGTGACTTAGACGAAACACTGAAAATAAGGTTAATCATAAAATTAAAAAAAAATTTTAGTAATTAAGAAAAATTTAGATCATTTAGTCATAGGCTAGTGCATTATCATAATGCATCTTATCTGAACTTATCTTAATTGAAAAAAACAGCCACGCACTTTTAGGAAGCAACTGGAAAGATCATGAATTGAAATTGTATGAATTACACGCGACAGCTTAAATCATGCGATAAGAGTACTCGAATCTATGATCTATGAACAGTTTAAACAAAGTTCAAACTAAATTAATAAATAATAACATACGGAAAATAATATATATATATATATATTGTGCGTTGCAAGAACTGCAACTGTAATAATATGGATATATAATAATAATATGTTAGTCCATTTTACTTTATTCAAGTTATTTATTCGCGTTCGTTAGCTCTTAAATAAGAAAAACTCTTTTTAGATTCAAAATTCAAAAGTATCTATTCCAGATTCGTAACAAAATTGGTTTCGATTCGTTATATATATTCTCGTGTAAATAACTTAATAACTATACTAATCTTCTCGCAAAAGTATCCAGATTCACTACGAATTACTCCAGCACTTAATTTTTCTATCTCGTGTAAACAGCTAGGCGTGTTGTGATATAGCTAAAAGTATACGGACAAAAACAGAAACTATAGAAACCAGCTGCAAACGCCTTAACTATTGTAAGAAACTTTATCTAAGGTGGCTCAAAGCAGGAGTTCAAAATGCAATACATTCAAAATCAAATTTAGTAAGATTTCATTTAGCGAAGACACCTTAGAAAGGTGTCTGTAGACAATTTATCACGTGCTTCTTTGAGAGTCTATATTTCTATGGCAACACTAAAGTCGCAACGTTTTGCTATGGGTTTAAAAGAAGGCTATTTCGCATTATCGTAAAGTCTCATCGCAATTTTTTTTTGTAATCTATAGTGAGCTACTCGAACGTAGAAAAAGATAACATTTTCTAATTCACTGATGTGTGTTTGTCTTTTTCAAAATTACTATTAATTTCTTAAAATATAATTTAACTCCAATGGAATACACTTTATACAGGGTTAAAATTGGTGATCTTGTAAGATTATAACTATAGCATGAATTTTATCATTGAAAAAAAGCGGAGTAAATTGTTGTATAAAAAAAGAAAACGTATTCTTTCTTATTAAATTTCCAGAACAGCTATAGGTTAGTGTTAACTGAGTGAATCAGTTGTGTAAGCTACAAATAGACAAACATGACTCTGGAGCTAGCAAACACAAAAAACTTACAAATTTTCAAAATAAATAAAAAGCTCAAGCAAGCAAGCATATTCAGCATTGCATGACGTCAGTCCTTCAGTAAATTTAGTTTCAATGTTCTAAGAAGCTTGTTATCTTCATTTATTTTACGTAGTTGTAGGCAACAAACGACGATACATGTTTACAGTTTTTGTATTGCCAAACAACTTAGATTATAGCGGTAATGTGGCGTTGACTAAATTATTTTTTGTAAGGCAAATTAAACAATTTTACACAATGATATACATGCGCTTTAATAATACATATTTATGCAAGACAATTAGAGAACTGGCTTTTTTACACTAATGTTCATTGAAAATGCTGCACGAATGCCGGTAAATTTTTTCAATTAACGATTAGAAGCAATTTAATTAACGTTTTACTTGCTGCAAAATATCTACACAATTCAAAAATTGGCTTGAAACCTTCCAGGGAGATGTTTGACGAGCAGCAAATACATTTGTTTATGTATAGCAATAGTAAACAGGTGTTGCTTTCTCGCAACATATAACGCTATACCATACACCAAGTATACATGCACAGTGCCCTAGCGTTAATTAGCGTATAACAGTAGACCTTCTTAGTATATAGCTGTATGATTATTGAGAAAACTCATGTTAGAGGGAAGACTACTAATTCATTACCAAGACAAAAACTCCCTCATGCAACACTTATTGATAGGCCTATATTCCTTGTGATCATCTACAAGTTTACATTGGATTCAACTGTATAAAACAAGTAAAATTAAAAGACGCAATACACGCTCACGATTGTTCAAGATTCGTGTCAATTATTAAATTATTCAAGTTGAGAGTCAATAGACGCTTAGAGTGGCACAAGCGTGGTTTGTTTCATGTGTGCTCTTTCCTCGTGTGTCTGTGTGTACGTATACATGTACACAAAATATATGTCAGTATGGGGCATGCACAATTAGTGCACACAATTGCTCTTAACCCAAGACAAGCGATTCAAACCTGCTCAGAGTGCAGGGAAGTACAAATATCATGCAGAGTCGCGCCGTTTTCAAAAGAGTAAATGACCCTCAGAGATAAGTAACCACCTGTCACATGCATCCTTGGAAAAGAATGGCCCTTCAGGTCATGCCCATATGTATGTGTTTTCGAATCTCTGTTTTGATTAAAACTGAAAAAGCATCAAAATATTTGCGTCCATGCACACGGTCTTTCTTGTATCCGTATTTGGCCTTACGTTTAATTAATCAAACATAACAACGTGCAGTTTCAGCAACATTAATATTGATTCCAGTCTTCAAGTCCTAACTCTGATAGGTGACTATTATGTTTCTGGAGTTGAATAAGCGGGCGGGGTCAATCAATACAGAATTCCCACTGGCTCATACAGTGGTCCAAAAAATAAGAGCTGAATCATGGCTATGAAAAAACTCACGTTCCCCAGAGATATATAAATAAGATCTGGCCAGAAAAGAATACTACCCATCCAAAACTCATTAATAATTCATGAAGAAAACACAAAGGAAATCAGTACCGTGTCGGTGTTTGGATATCGGAGGAAGAAATTACATAAATTAAGCAAACTTTCATCTTGATTTTCTCTTAAAATACTGATTTGTTTTAGATGCTATATCAAACACTCGGAGGAGTGTTTCATCAGGATATCCAAACACCTCGAAGTTTGTTCAAAAACCTCGGCTTCGCCTCGGTTTTCAACAAACGTCTCGGTGTTTGGATATCCTGATGAAACACGCCTCCTCGTGTTTGATATATTACTTAGTATTCTTGTTCATATGAACCGGGCTAGCCCGGCTAACCGGCTGGCTCGTTTTGTTAGGACCTTACTGTGACTTTAAAACATGTATAAAATCAATTTGCAATAAAGAATTAGTTTAGTTTAGATGTAATAGCATTCTAAAGCTGATTGAATCTAGTTTTGCGGCCCAGGAAAGATTTTCGTGACACAAATCATCCCGGTTAGCCCGGCTCATATGAACAAGCCCAAGTACCTACAGTATGTAGATAGAAATAAGTTAAACTAATTGTAGATAGCTTTGTTTTTGTTTTTTTGTAAAAGAACTCGTTTAAGATCCTCGAATAAACGCAAGTTTATTTGTGTTAATTATACGAACCAAAGTGTTTTATTAGAACCAAAACACAATCGATAATACACTACATCCGAGAATCGAGTGCTTCCTTTGATATGCAACGCGCGCAATTAGCATGCCAAAATTTCCGCTTTTTCATTCAAACTAAATATTAAAAAACTATTTTACAAATACGTTTTGAAAAATCGTGCCATTTATTTTTATTGTTGTATAATCTCATGAAAATTTTAGGGAAGAACATGTTTTTCAGTGACGTATGATGGAATGTCAGTTTGAGGATGTAATCTTTTGGTTCAGTACTGAACAACATCATGCAATTTTTAGTATAAGTTGAAGTATATACATGGTCAACTATTGCTTAATATTATCACCGATAGATTGTACCAGATCTCACTTTTGCTGAGGGGAAGTTGATAACCTACAAGGTCACAACCTCTTCTTCTACTAGCAAGACAGGCCCTTAGCCCGATTTCCTTCAGCTGCTGTGATCACGCAATCATCTTTAAACACAGAAACAAAATATTGCTGATCAAAGTTTAAAGGAACTTTGCAATTAAGATTCAACAATCTGACAAATGTCACACCGAAAGATGTGTCAACATTTTATTTTTTGAAATAACGTCAGAAATGTTGGTCTTTCCGGACACGCACTGCACCACTGATATTACCCGCATGATATACCTAATGCAGTGTTTGTTTAAAAGAGCTTTGACTTAGACAGACTGCGAAATATACATGCTATATACACATTTCGGTTACACTGTTAACGCCTGGTGCGTTGTCCATAGTCACGCGAGGCACATTTGAATGAATACTTCCTTTATCTTCGTTCTAGACGGCGGGGTACTAAGCGTATTCACAAGATTGTTTCTAGAGTGTTTCCGTTGTCTTGACATTGTTTATTCCATATCTCAAGAACTCAAGTGTAGTTGAGGACACTGGAGATAGAGTTCGATCAAATGCCGACACGAAACAAAGAGGTCACGACGTCGCAAAACGACAATTCTTTTACTGTTATACCAACGTTTTACCACAACATTTTTACATGCAAAAGCAGCTATGGCACAATAATAGAATATCCGTCCGAGATAAATATATATATATTTATACACAAGGTTAAACAAAGACAATATAAGCAGTAAACCATTTACATAGTGGTGGGAGTTAGGGTTATGTTCAGGTGATTAACTTCACATCAGGATATCGATAAATGTTCATTTATAATCCCAACAAAATTCATGTGAATACAGCGCTCACTTTTGTATTCTCAAGAATTTCACGGTAACGTTTCCAAGCGTTTTCGTATTGTTTACTGTTCTCAAGGGAATCGGGAACAATCAGCACATTGCTTGAAACAATACGAAAACGCTCGGAAACGTTGCCGTGTGCACATAGTTTGAGTTGTCTGAAGATTGCAAAAGGAAAGCAGTTGTTTAAACTTATAAAGTTTGAATATAAATTATATATATAGTCGCCGCCACTTATTCGTGTCAATTAAAAGCCAATCTAAAAGTACATCAGAAAAGAATGAAAGGTGTTCCTTGATTTAAATCCAACGTAAGACAACAAAAAAAACTATTCCATTGCTTCGAAACGTGTTAAAAGTTTGTCAGACACAATAATCTTGTTTGTTGTCTCAGAATATATATATATATACATAAGATGAAAATATAATTTTCTGAACAACTTGAGTTTACTTCCGGAGTGGTTATGTTTAATAGCATTATTGCTCGGATCTAATAGGTATAACTTTATTTAACTTTATTTAAGTCTAATTAATTTAATATCATAATATTATACTATTGTCGGTGAATTGACGAATAGCTTTTTCTCAGAAAAAAGTTCGGTACAAGAGAACGTTACCCTGGACGAGATAAAAGGTTCGCACGATGATAATATAATATAATAAGATAAATATTTGAAAACATAAAATAGATTGTGACAATTTAGAGGCAAGATATCTTTTCCAAACATCTACTCCTTTAATTATTTGGTTGATACTAGTACCATAAAATTATATAAATTAATACAACATTGTTTTGCTCCCCGTCAACTATATATGTATACCTTGATATCATAATCGCTGACACGCCTTTTATAAACAATATTGTCATAAAAGTCATATCACAAATATACAAATATATATAATATATATTTATGCCTTTCCATATAGGTGGTGTGCAACCAATCCCTTGAGATTCGAAGGACAAAGATATTTTCGCCATGTTGGATGATATTATAATTGCAGATGATGAAAATCTTTTGTCAAAGTCAACCAACATGGCGGCAATGACGTAAGATGCACACCAGCAATAGACACGACAAATGAATAAGAACGTTCAAGCAGTAAAACCTGATGTTAACATGCACAACGTTCCAAAAAGGTTCTATAGCAGAAGCATTAAACAAGTCTAAAAGCGGTCTTATAAATGAACACAGTAAGTTAAGTTTTATATATTTCAGTGTAAAGAATAATCGATGAATTAATGAATGTCAGTGCGTCATTATTCATGAATAAACGAATTTGGCACAATAGTAATGAAGCAGACAAAGGATTTTTTTTAATTCGTTTGATAGCTGAAGTTGTAGGAAGCCATTACGTTTCCCTTCCAGCTGCATAGACATGTCTAAAAATGTGCAATTATACTGGAAACATATACTACATTATTTTCTTTTGTAGAATGTGCATGGCCGTTTGAAACGTATCACGTCGTGCCCCGAAGTCAAGCTATTTTATAGAAAGGAACTTCGTGTCCACCCACACAGATGCATACCTAGTATAGCTAGTTGTTATATCAAATGGCTAATGTCAGCTTGTCACTTTACAAGCTAACCTCTGAGTCTCTTTATACAAACAGTTTATCTCATTAAGCCCTATAACGTTAAACAGTTTTTAAAGTTAGGCTCCGAGAGCTGTTTGACGACCGCATTTTATTTAGCTGTGATTAAGGAGTGGCTTGAAGATTATTGACCATGCAGTAAATTATACTCCGGCGTCAACGATCGAGTAAATACACTAGCTGTCTCAAGTATACTTAAAACTGTACATATATAGTATAGCATCACCTAAGAAGAAAATTGCTGTTATATAGGGGATGTGGTAATTAGGTTTGTCCGCTTTCTGTGATCATTAAGTTTGTCTTGTTCTTAAAACCAATTTATCGGTACATATACCACGTTAATTTGCAACAATTAACATACATGTTGCACTACATTATATGTGGTCTGAAATGATTACAGAATATTCACTCACAGAAACTATGTATCGTCTGAAATTAAAGTCAAAATTCAACTGAATATACAGATAATATAAAGTATACACAGACCTGGGGCTATAGTTGTGATATTTACAACTTATATGTGCAGGTCAGCTAAGAAACATGTCTCACTTATTCGGCAAGCCTCGTTCTGTAGGGTTTTTTTAAACAATGTTTCATAAAACTCTCAGTCTTTGCTCTCTCACAAAGTTAAAGTATTATTGAAGGATAATTACTGGCGTCTGGATGGCGCGTTTAATCTAGTTTCTTGTTCGTGAAACGTTTCTTTGAGTTAACACTTGTATTAATAAACTATTTGCTTCCTCAATTCAAAAATGCGAGGGATGCATGTTAGTCTTATTATATGGGTCCAAACAGGAAAATAATAGTAATTGGACTCTGGCCATGGAATTTTCCTTCATAACACACCTTCTTTGTCATCATTTAGACCCAAAGGCAAACACAAGCCAAAAGGCAGAATATAAAATATCAAGATGTAAAAATAGGTCAAGGTGAGTCGTCGGCTTAGCTGCTTTAAGTTTGTCATTCGGCTATTATATTCTATAATATACCAACATTAATTTGGTACGTCCATATTTAGTATAGTTGTATAACAACACTATAATTCGCCGTTTCATACTGTGCCTCTAATTATTTCATTTTTTAGTTTATTCTTTAGCAGCTCCACATGAGTTTTCCCTTTAGTGCTTTCGTTAAAGTTTAAAAACCGTTATCTTGCATGACGAGTATCGAACATAGGACCGAACGACATTTTGACGTAATTCTGCATCAAAATCACCATGTGATCGCCGCGCGTATTCACTATTTCCTGGCAACAGACTCAGTTTTATTGTCAAGTTATTTTTGTTGCCAATAAAATTATTCATGATATCAACCACAATATATGGACCAGTTTGTAGCAAAATGTTTATCAAACAGAATTATAAACTGTTTGTACTCAGTAGCAGTTATTTGAAACCTGCTAATACAGAAACAATGACACTAATAAAAACTTAACAGCTTATTCCGTGTATTTTGTGATCGTGCTTTGCATCAGAATTTACAACAGCACAATCCGGTCTCGATATATTTATAGAAGTTTCAAACAAAGAACAACGTGCTGGGCGTGTGTGGTATTTATAAACAGTCTGGAAAACGCTAAATAAGTCACGGAGAGGTTGAAAGAAACGTCAGAAAATGAAAATATAATAGTCACATGATGTTATCTTTAAAAAGGCGTATCACACTAAGTAACTTGTATAATCAACTAAACATGAACATGATGACAAGGTAGTTCCTTTTACACTAATTCCTATGAGACAAATGGAAAAGCGCTTTTGTTTTACTTAAGATAAGCCCAAATTTATAATTATAGTGCGAGGCAGCCTAAGGGTTGTTAGCAACTTTTCAGTTGTGGCAAGTGCAGGCGGGTTGATCGAACCAGCCGGCTTTGTAAAACAATATAGTTGCATGAAAAACCTGTCTGGTGGTTGGGCGGTCTAGCACTCGAACTTCAACACAACACAACACAACACAACACAACACAACACAACACAACACAACACAACACAACACAACACAACACAACACAACACAACACAACACAACACAACACAACACAACAAAGCGTTCGAGTGTCAAAAAGTAAAGTGCTGCGTAAGCCGTGCTTAGGATAGAGCAAAGTAAATGTGGCAACTGACCAGATTAGTTTTAATAACAAAATACTGACGTTTAGAGCAGACCTCTTTAACAACACACTGACATTTCGAGCGGAGCTCTTTAACGAAATATACTGACGCTTCGAGCGAAACATTAACTAGGTTTTTCGTTAACGTGCTCATCATATTAGGAGAATTTACATTCAGATGAGAAGAACCATGTCTTATTATCTTGTTATTTTGGCTAATTGTTTAGCCTGTTTTAAATAAATAAATAAATAAATAGCCTTGTAAATATATACTAACAGTATATATCAATAGAAACATTTTTTGGGTTTCAATCAAGTTATACAAATACGAGCGAAAGATTGGGAGAACGATAGTATACGATGGGGACGCGACTCCATGAAACAAGTTTCCATAACCATGCACTGCAACATCTTTCTAATTTTCGCAAGTGTTTCTATAATTCTCGACAAAAACTACGAAAACGGAATTTATTTCGTTTATAAAATAACTTGAAGGCCACAAGAAAAAAACCCCAACGAAATAGATATTTATCAAACCCCAACGAAATAGATATTTATCAAAATGTCAATTCTCCTAACGTGCAATAGTCGAGCACATCAGCAAAAATACCGACTATATGTTTCTACCGAAGTTGTAGAAACAAGACTTTTCACCCATCATCGCCCGCATATTCTATGCATTTCATTTTACCAAAAACTCTTGGTGCGTTTTACAAACACTTTGAGTGAACGTGTGAAATGGCTGTAGAAACACTTGCCCTTAACTCTCAATTGATTAACATTTCAAGGACGTTTGCATTTCTCGTTTTCTTAAAATTTCATTTGTGTTTCTGTAAGTCGTTGAAATTAAGGTGAAATGTTTTCTAGTTTAATCCATGCACTGACAGCTTACTTTAGTAAATATTTTTATGGGGTTTGTCTTTGAAACAGCTTTAAAAGGTCAAAGCTATTTTTGGAACAAGGAGCGAATAAGAAGAAAACTTATCATATGTCCACTAATTGATTTGATATTGTGAAAGTGCTTATCATTAACAGACTCGCATAATTAACTAAATATACATGTACACTACAGGCAAACAGTGGTCAAGTTGGCTTCATTTGTCAGATAATTCTTATCAAGCAAATGGGAAAGCTCTTTTGTATTAATAAGACTAAGCCAATCACATTTACATTCATAATTGAACTTCTGCAAAAACAAAAGAAATGCGAAATGTCTGACAAGTATAGAGTTGATTGAGGTTGCAGGTTTTTATAGCATTTGTTTTTAAAAAAATATCTTGAAAAGTAAACTAATCGTGCTTATTTCCAAGGCAAGAATAGATTTAATATAAACCATACATGCAGTCTTTTGTCGACTAATGGATAACACATAAGGCGTATGGTTGTAGGATGCTATAAAATATGATAAACAATTTTGTTAACTGAACTAGCTAAGAGAACAATAAAATGTCCAACAGATGAAACTTGAAAACACAAACATTGATTCTAGCTTAGTTTTTATCGACATCTATATTTCATGAGTAGACTAAATAGTGTATACAAGGTTGATATAGAGAAGATACTACAATTTAATAAGTAGAGCAATAAGCCAACCGACTTGGGTCAACCAACTAACATAAATATCTAAATTTAAAAAACCTAATGCATATTTTGAGATGCACTCTCTCATGCATCATGAGATTCATTGTGCGTTTTGTTGTAACTTCTTCAGTTTACAGCTTTAGAATAACATTAAAAGGCATTTTTCTCAGTCACTATTAATAATTAAAGTGAAATATATATTGAGACAAAAAGTAAATGGCGACTGTTCATTTTTAGCAGACAGGTCGATTGTCTACTTGGCAGCAGTTTTAACAACAAAAATTAAAAACCAAAACCTTAACACTAGTTTGTTGTACTTTTAGTCCAATAAAAATTTGTCTTTAATATGTAAGTTGAAGTCATTTCTTCTGACTCATCTTTTGAAAGTCCTGTTATATGCGCATGCACGCAACTTAACGGTGTTTCAAGATGTACGTTAAAGAGAAAATTCCCTGTGCAACACTACGTATTGTACTGAAATAAAAGTAGCTTCAGCTTCAGATCGAGAGAGAATTAAATGACCTCGCTAATTACACAGAACTAAAATTTAGGAAGGAAGTTTTCCATGTAAACACAAGCAAATGGCCTTAATAACTATCACTAAATCCATAAATGGTGGTAAATAACGAATAAACGCTTTAACGAATCAAGCTTCGCACAAACTACCTAATTCCTTTTCATTGTTGTTGTCGCATTAAAATCCCATGAGGACTTAATGGCGTTCCTTCGACCCACGCACCTTTCGTTTTAAGTTCCATGCTTGTGATCAGTAGAAGCATATTGGATACGCGAGCTTATTACTCAATGCAATATTGCGGCCAAAACATAGGTGGCGTGCATGCTGTTTGATTGAAGAGGGCGCGGTGTGTCTTTCTCGACTTAAATATATTTTCATAGACCATTTAAATAAGTTCAAATGGAGCGCAGTATGAAGGGCGGGAAGCCATTTCCCTATTAACTGTGATAATTCGATGTGTAAATGCTATAATAATAACCATAATTTGTAAACACAGCAATGGATGCTTCAACTGATCGTTAACTACTCTCGCCTGCTGAGTTATATAGTCTACCTTTCTGTAGTATACAAGCAAAATATCGCGCCGTCTTTTCACGTGTTTCCAGCATTTTCTCGCGTAAATAACGCTTTGTAGGTTAACCAAGGTAAGTTTATATTTCCGACAGCTACTAGAAATATCTGTATATCTTGCCTGTTCTTAATAGCTCATCAGGTGTCTGACGATTTGTTAGGATAACCACATTAACGGTTTGTGTTTTGACCAAGCACGCACTGTTATCACTAGATATACCGCTGAGTCAAGAAGTAAGTACATTTTTGTCCTTTGTTAATGGCACCAATATGGCTGTGACTCCAGGCAATACGCAACGGATGGATACAAGTATTGGAAATGATAATGATAATGCAGTCCTCAGAAGTACATTTGCAATAATATTTCAAGTAGACGTTTCGCGATGTATTGATTTTTGTCATTTTGTGCATTAAATCCTATATTTACAGACTAAATCTTCTCCATATCTACTTTATCAGTTAAACGATGCAAGAACTTCCGCCGTTGCCTTATTTACTTTTTAGTAATTAATTGGTAACTATAAAGATATTATTGACGGTATTGTGAACCTTACTACGAACCTATTCGGTTTGACTGGCTTTTGAAAAGTTAAAAAATGTTTGAAAATTCCAGCTTACGTTCGACGGAAGTTGGCGAGTACCTTGGCGCGTCACCTTCTCAATCCCACGCTTCTATACTCGAAGTAAAATAAAGAGGCAAAAAACACTTTCCGGAGTATAGTCTTTAAATTTTTATGATACTATTACTACCGTTTAATTTATTTACAGATAAATCGAGTAAATAGATGTTCATCATGTTTCAGACGACTAGTGTATGCATCTTTATTTTCTGTGCGTACCAAATCCATATGCCTTACAGCTAATGCGTGAACCATGCCTTTTCAATAGCTCGAGACACTTAGTCAGATATCACTGTTTGTGTTATCAAACATTCAATCATGTGTGAATTGCTTTAGAGTTTGTTTTATCTCTAACCACGAGTGGTATTGTTTTGCAATGTAGCAACGAGGCGATTTGAACTATATAACATATATTTTATACTTTTTT
This sequence comes from Paragorgia papillata, assembly GCA_035771165.1. NCBI lineage: Eukaryota > Metazoa > Cnidaria > Anthozoa > Scleralcyonacea > Coralliidae > Paragorgia > Paragorgia papillata. The sequence continues at coordinate 1,678,038 of JAWNZC010000349.1, forward strand.
CAACTCATATATATCTATCTCTATTTCTATAACTGTATGTATGTTCAGGACGATACAACTTGCCGGTGAATACTTTATACATGTGGCCGTGCCAACTTATTTTAACTCATTATCCTAATCCCCCAGCGCATAGCATTTCAAGAATGATTTTACAATAACAATAAATATAACTTCACATCTTGGGATTTCCTATTTGTATATCGATAATCGAATGTCTAAAAATTTAATACCGCACGTATAACGTTTGATAATTAAGGGTTGTCTATTTCAAAAGCTAATGTCTATTTTGAAACGGTGAACTGCAATTTATAGGTCCTGGATTTGTTAGGGGCCAATGTTCACTAATACTATCAGCTCCAGACGTTGGAGAGATGGCATTCGGCAGCTCGGTCTTGTTAGGAATGGATCTTTCCCAAAGCGATACTGAAGTCGGCGCTCCATTTGAGAGTTCCATTGGTTTCTCTTCCCTTCTATCACCTGTTTTCATCAACTTCTTTACTTTGGATCTTTTGTTTTGAAACCAAATTTTAACTTGGGTTTGGGTTAGCCCCAGATAGGCTGCTAGTTCAGCTCTTTCGGGTAGTGCAAGATACTGTGTACGTTCGAATCTTTTGTTTAGTTCTCGGAGTTGAAAGCTTGTATAGATGGTTCGTGGTTTCCTTGTCTTTTTGCCCTTGCTGTTTAGTCTCGGTTCGTCTGGATGATCTGAAAGAAAAATGTTTACATTATTACAAATAAACGCAACTAAACAACTTGACAACTAAAGGCAATGTCGGCGAAAAAATGAGGCCAATATTTTAACCCCTAATTGACCTGTTCTTTCAATTCACGCAGATGACCTTGGAGGCGATCAGGTAACATTAACCACAGGGAAAAGAGTATCCAAGACTCTTAAGTCTTCAAGATAAGTTTATCAATGCCGCTAATAGTTACTCATTTCACAAGAGTAATGTAAACGAATAAAGATCGAGCGTTGTGTAAATTATGTCTGTTCATTTCCTTTATGATTACTCGTTAACACACTATATGGATCGGATAATACAGAAAACTGAACAGTTAAATACATTTTGATCAAACATGCACACACTTGCAAAGGTTTAGCGCAATTAGGAATTGCTCCTGGCAGCATTATGAGACGCAAATCTTACATTGCATCGGGAAGTAGCTATATATAAAGGGCCTCAAATAACCACTTCAGAACGAAATGAACGCAATTGTTCAAGACTTACCTTCGTACAACTCATGAGGGACATAAGGCAGATAAGGATGAGAAGTTGGAGGTGCTGGTGGTACAAGATGATTTACTGGCAGGGAAAAATTCATGCGAGTACTGTAGCTGGGAATGTTGTATTCTGATCGCGGAGGTCCAACTGGACAACGTTGATAATACGGGCCATAGGGGTGGCTTAATGGCGAAATGTTAGGAAACTCCATGAATGATTTCTGCATCTCTGAATGATCTATAGCGAAATTCATGTTGGCGTGTAGGTGATCTTGAGAGAACGCGAATTGAAACGTTTGACTGAAATGACCACTTGTCAGGGAGAAGACGTCGAGTGTCTGTCAGCTAACAACTGGTGTATATATAAACAGTAAATGTGTTACCCCAATGTTTTTTATTGTTTCTTGTAATTTATGCATAGAAGGAATTGAACAGCTTGCAAATGATTTCTTTAATTGGCTCTTAGAATAATGACTTGCTAATTGCATTGTGTCCTCGCAACCATTAGTAAATTCATAGCAAACAAAGAATCTTTTCTTAACCATATGTTGAGAAAGACAACTCCAACTGCCTTCTGAAGTTGCCGTCTCTGGAAGGAAGATCACTTTCTGGGGTTGCGTAGGTTTGCATTCATAAATAAAGGCTCTTTCACCTCCGGTTTGTTTCACCGTCTGCGAAAACCTCAGAACGCCAGGGTACACGTTTGTGACAAAACATATAGATGCTACATGTAAGTTCTTGAGTTTAGCAACACCTTTTAAATTGAGATAAATCTATTAGCGCTCAATTCTTAATTGCTTCGAAAGGCTGTCTTTGATAAAGCTTCGCAAACAGCAACACAGGGTACCAAGACAATATGTATACTCTTAAACTTAAAACCACACTATTAATGTCCCAAGCGCACATTTGTTTTGTAAAGTCCTTTAAACACTTTGGCTTAGCAAAAGACATTCAAAATATAATTCGGATAGTTTAATAAAAGACCTTTAAACATCTTTAGAGAGGAGAACTAGGTGCAAGATAGGATATAGAATGATATAGTTCTTTTAATACACTTCTAATTATAAGGCATTGCCATGATATGAAACATGCAACAGCTAGGGATTGCATTATATGTGTCATGCGAGATTGATAAAAATGTGTCTATAAATATGTGTCAACTGATTTATGAAGTATGAAGTCTTTACATTTTTCTTGACTTTTACGACCAGGGGTATATATATATATTAAAAACTTCCTGTATTTTGTTATGAATTCCGTTACTAATTATCAAGCTGACGTGCAAAACAGTATAGGTATAAAGCTATTGATAAGTATTTTCAAATAAATATAAGGGGATTAGAGATTCTTGTCACTTGATATTTTAAGTTGACAAACTTTTCAAGTAAGGAATTATGGTCGAAAAGGGTACGATTGCGTCAGTGATGTTTATTACTTGACTCAGAGTATACTAAATTCAAGATAATTTGTCTGGGAAGACCATTTAACCTTTCACGGTTTAAACAAAATAGTTCATTAAATAAAAATTGTGGTACAGTAAGAATGATGTTTTCTAGTAGTGTTTGCGAGAAAAATTTCCGGACATACTGAGAACTAACAAATCCCTTGACCAACTACAACCATTTTAATTTCAAAACGACAACGATTTTTTTGTTTGAAAGAAGTACAAACTACAATATTGTCGTATGTCTAATTTCTATCTGCCTTATGCAAAGAGGTTTTATTACACAACGCTTAAAACTATTGCTTTTATAGAAACCATGTATGGCTTAAGATCTGCTATTATATGTCTTCCACTAACGCACTTGTCTTTCTATATTTTATATATATTTTAGCATACAACAGCAATTAATCTTCAGATTTAATTGCAATCACTTCCTTCCAGTTTTCAGGCGATATATTACCGATTGCTCTAGCCCAGCATTCATTACATGAGTTTATGTTATTTTGCATGACTAAAGTGAAGAAATCGCAAATATGAATATGGTTGTTCTCAGTAGTTATATATAGATCTAGCATCAGTTGAAGCTCAAGTCCAGACAAAGAGAGAAAGAATCTTTGACATGCAAGTAGAATAAACTTCCGTAGATCCTGGCGAAAATATCTTAAATACACGGTCAAATAAAAATCCATGCATTCGGGTGACGGATTTTGTGTGCATAGTGCATGTTGGTTTTGAGATTTTTAGTAACATTAAGTGTTCTACAATGCTTTAGCGTTTATTGTTATTTTAAACTCGATACTCTAGTTGGTTATTTACTGTATTGTTTCCAGCTCATAACGAGTGAAATGAAAGGCATCATTTGCATGGAAAGCACATTATGGTTTTGTTAATGAGCTAGTTCCTTCGTTGATTGCTTTTTTTTTTTCATCTGTTTTCATTTTTAAACAGATTAAAGTCAAGCTAAATATATTAAACAGCGTAACAGCTGTAAAGTGCTCCAATTTAGCCAAGAAATAGAAAAGGAATCATATTCCTGAAGTTGAACTCGCCTGGAAAGGTTCATATACATAAACAAATTAAAGCAATATCATAACACTCTGAATCTGATTGATTTGCTTGCAATTGTCTCTCTGCTAAAAATAAATACTTATCGAGAATTTTGAAACCAAGAGAAAGGAGTTAACCAGTCATTGGTTTTTCTTTTATGGGAAAATGAAAATAATTATATAAGGAGAAAAAATCTACAGTTATTTAAAATAAATGAATAGTTAAATAAAATAAAAACGACATTTGCAATGTACAAATATATCATAGGAAGATCAAAGGGACACATAAATTTGAAATAATTGTCAGAAGAGCTAGCACGATCGAGTTATCTTCGAATTTCTCCTACACAGATATAGTAAACAGCACAAATTAAAAGCTTCTACACGTTTTGAAAAAAATACGGAGGTGAGATACATAAATTAAAAACATGAAATTAAAAACACATTTTGAAAAAATAACTGGTTGTAATTCATGAATAAAATATTTAAATTAAGGTCAGGTGCAAACATTTCTCATTTGTTTTCTAAATTAAAGAGTACATCTCGGGGGAGAGGGATTTAGAAATCGCAAATCCTGTCACTTCTTTTTTTTGTGTGAATACTCGTATAGCCCAAATGGTTTTCTAAAAGACTCCAACCAAAATGATCTAGCACCCCGAAATGTTTGTACACTTTTATAAGGTTTTTCTCTTTTTCGTTTGTTTTGCAGTAATGTAGTTCGTTCAACGCTTTGCGCTACCGTCATTCAGATACGAATATAGGTGTTAAAAGTACTTTAAAAAAGTCGGCATACAATGTATTATATTTATACAATGTCATCTATTGTATTATTTCAAATCTTTTAACCAGCTGAAAATCATAAACAAAATATATAAGTTGCTTTTTCGATAAGAAACTACTATCTCGTTTTAATTGCAATATCACATTATCAGTTAAAGTATATCTGCAGTTTAAATTCTTTCTGAACTCAAAAAATTAATTTACTGAGAGAGAACGGTTCATATATGTTTTAATTTCTTCAAGTTTGTCAGATTGCTCAAAAGCACTCGATGTTTTTATAGAAAATCCCGGCGATTGCTCAAATCGGCAAAAATTACTTCATTTCATGCAATCCGGCAACCTTATTCATTGACAATTTCATACAGCCTGCTATATATCTAATTTTTCTGTCACTTGAATACAAGCAAAAGTAATTTTTAAAAGCCATATGTTTTAAGATTGATTTTTGATTGACTAATATTGGACCTCTTTTTTGTTGTTCAAATAGATGAGTATAAAAAAAATTCATTTTAAACTTTAAGACAACGATTCCTTTTGTTTTATTAAACACAAGAAAGATCGGAAAATCCACAAATGATTTGTTGAAAAATCTTGAGACAGTAGTAATAGCAAACAGTAGAGCTCTGGGGGGGGGGGGGGAGGCTTAGCCAACTTGCGTTGAGGCCCTCGTCACCCCCATTGCATGTTTACTCATGTAGACTTCAAACTTGGGGTTAAAACCTGATAAAAAATATATCAAAATTTCATATTTTTCGGCTGGACCTTTACAAAAAAAGAACCGTCCGTTCGGCTCAAATGCTCCTGTAATACGTTCTGGATGACAAAAACATCTCAGTGAGTAGTTCCACTGTTAAGTGTTTTTTCTTTCATCATAATCGCCACTGATGTAAAAAAACCCTTCATATTTTGTCTCTATATGACTATCCAAAATAATCAACAACTATATATGCCAAGCAGTTTTCCAACAATCACGAAAAGCGTTTCTAACTCTTTGCCGTCCGTATGGTTCGTTTTCAAAGTAGTTTTAGTATTTTACTCTAACGCCAGATGATTTTATTCGTCAAGGAAACCTTCGGATAGGAAAAAGTAACATATGATTAAATTTGTGTTATCTATCACCAATACTCGACAGTGTATGAAATTAAAAACAGTTCTAATGTAGATATATAGGCAGTACTGTACGGCTTACCAACCAATGACTTCCAGTTGAAGGATCCAGGATTGCATGGATGTACGACAATTTCCCAAAATGTTGAAAGAAGTGTACAAAAGGGAGAGACAGATAACTTATTTACTGTGTGGTCCACTTTATAAAGTTAACACGCTCAACGAAATCTAAAGTTAGATAAAAAAAACAATCAGAACTGAAACTAGCTATTAATTACAAAACCATCCTTAGAGAAACATAGGAAAACATAAGTTTTCACGACTTTTTTAACACCGCCGAAGTAAACGAAAACTATTGTCTATTTTATAATCAACATTTCTCGGTTGACTTTGGCGGAGATACGAACTCATAAAAATGTGTTCTTCATGTTTCTCTGAAGATGACTCTGTAACAACTAAGCATCCTCACATCATGGATAATCGCTCCCAGCGTCTCTCGCGCGTCCCACGCGGTCTGGGTATAGTGCAGCAGACCGGAATCCTGAAGGTGCAATGCGAGTTCAAATCTCACTGCAGTGGTTGACTTCAGGTTAAAAATCAAGAAAAAAGTTCCATTCATGTTCAGTTCTTAGCTACATGCGCCAAGATATTATGCTTTCATGTCAGTTTGTTTGCCTGCCTGTCTGTTTGTTGTACATCAGCAGGATATCTCAAAGAATATTGAAATAATTTTCATAAGGATTTGCAGCGGAGTTAGCCATATAGACCATCCACAAACCAGGCCATTAAATTTTGGTTGAATTTTGATAAAAACAATACAGTTGAAATGTTGGCTACACATGTACATGGGATAGGAATCGGGATAAAATTGTATTCACTTATAATATGAGACTGAAGTCGAAGTAAGGAAGATACCCAAAGTTTATGACTTTAAACACTTGGTTAGGCCATTTTCTTATGCGACATTGCACTTTAAGAGCTGATATATACTCGTTTAATTGGTAAAAATATTTTTATGGAGGCTAAAAACTCAGTAAGACGCAACTTTAGACGATAACTTGCTTCATCAATCCTAGAGTCTACAATACATTGTACAATGCACAAAATTAAGACTAATCGTGCGGTTTATAATTTAAATTTTGATTTGTTTCGTTGATATCGCCCGTTCAAACGTCGAAGTTATCAAGTGCCCCATATAATGCAAATAAGCAAAAGCAAAGAATTTTATACTAATTTGCATTAAATTCGACACATGAAAAGCTTAAAGTTTGAAATTGGCCTTAATCACCTTTCAAGCTAGTTTTGTTAGCTAAAAATACTTGGGACAAAGGCTATTTTATTTTACATGCATGTTTTGATTTGTTTACATATTAATTCGTCTGACAATTAAGCTTAACAAAATTGAATATTTTCTCGTCGTCCATCTTGTAGAAAAAGGGATTGCGTTGCTCTGTAAGACTGCGTGTGTAGGCTACACCGGCCCTCAAAATATGACTGGGAGTTAGAGTTCCAGTTTTTTTAGAGTTCAATCTCTAAACCCACGTTTGAGGGCCTCGTAAAATACTAACTATAGATGTCCTTGGTTTTGTGACATTCGTATATATTGTAGATTATGGACCCTTCCCCTGACTGGAGACAAGAATGAGGCATAATTGACAAGAATATTATTATACGAGACCAACAACTCAAGTGCTAAATAGAACACTTGGAGTAACGCGCTCGGGTCGTGTTTCTCACAATGCATGCTAAAGCATGATTTCATTTACAGCGCTTATTGAATGAAATGACTAAAAAATCGTTTTCCTTCTAATTCTCTTAAAACATATACTGTTATATTATATAGTATATTGTTGCACTATATAATGTAAGCCATAAAAAAAATGATACGACATAAAAAGAATAAAAGCATTCGACATTGTACAAAACTAAGACTAATCTGAAGTTTTCGTGCGGCTTTAAATTTAAATTTTCATTTGTTTCGTTGGTATCGCCCGTTTCAAACGTCGAAGTTTTTGAGTGTCCCATATAATGCAAATAAGCAAAAGCAAAGAATTTTATACTAATTTGCATTAAGTTCGACACATGAAAAGTTTAAAGTATGAAATTGGCCTTAATCGCCTTTCAAGCCCAGTTTTGTTAGCTAAAAATACTTGGGACAAATTATTGTACATGTTTTGATTTTGTTTACTCTTTAATTCGTCTGACAATTAAACTTAAGAAAATTGAAGATTTTCTCGTCGTCCATCTTGTAAAAAAAGGGATTGCGTTACTATACAAGACTGGGAGTTAGCGTTCCAGTTTTTTAGAGTCCGATCTCTAACCCACGTTTCTAAGGTTCTAAAACCTTTTTGAAAAATGTTAATATATCGGAGGGCCTCGTAAACTATAAATGTCCTTGGTTCTGTGACATTCGTATATATACGGTTCATAAGGCACCGGGACTTTCTGTTAATACTAAGTCATATATTGAGGTTGTGATTGCCTTTGATAAAAGCATCAAGAATTCAAGACATGAAATCACAGTATCTATAGTATATATACAAGAGCAATACGCATATCTGGGACATCTGATTTGTGCCTCCGATTTCTAATTTACCAAAAAGAGCATAAAAACAAAATTGAGTTGACAAAGAGATGCTTTTTTAAAAAAAAAAATCTAATATAAAACCAATGGTATATAAAACTTCAAATTCATGAACTCCAAAACCCTTGAGTTCATATATTGTCAAGCATGCATGTCCACTTTTTAATTGTACCACAGTTAACTTATCTCTTTAACATCAAGTTCTTTACTATGTCAAAATAATCTCAAGTAAATGCACTTATACTATAAACATTTACGTAACTTCGTAAGTATATACTGTATTTCGATATAGTAAAGTTGTATATTATATATCTGCGGGGGAGGCACAGAAGCATGTCGCTCGTTGGTGTCGCATCATTTAAATTATAATTTGAAGATATATTGCTCTGAAGACGGCTGAAAGAACAAGTCGAAAGCTTAGCCAGTTATGTTCAGTTATAAATCTTGTAAATAACCAAATAATTTATCAATTCAAATTTGTCTAAAAACGTTTTTTTTTGCTAAAAAGGGCTAACTCCACTCTTCGTGCATGTGTAAATCATTAACAATTCATGAAGGAAAAACAATAGAAAGCTATGCTTTATATACATGTGATAAAGACACGCTTGGCGTTTTCGAAAAATCTCTGGCTGGATATTACGGCTCATGCAAGGTCATTCAATAAACTTGCAGTTCGTGTATTATCAGATAAAACACTCGGCAATTGCCTCGTGTCTTTATACCTTGATAAAACACTCCTGCTCGTTTATTAAACAGTACACAAACATGCATATATACATGGCGTCAAAAGAGTATACCAATATTATTCGAAGTTCTTTGGACTGAAGCCGAGAAAGCTTTTTACTAAGAACCATAGACAATGTTTAAAATAAGTTTAATTAAAATAATAGCTTTCTATACACACATTTAAAACGTATTGGCGACTATAAAAACTAGTTTCGTCTAAAAGACCTCTTCAGTTTGTCGCCATTCAATTTTAAATGCGTGTAGAAAGCTATTATTTTAAACTTATTTGAAACATTGTCTATCAGTATACCGCTGCTTTGCCAAAAAAGTGATCACTCGGAAGCATCAGGATTGCAGGGCACGCTCTCTTGAATATGTTTGCAATCAAAGGTCCAAACATGCAGTGATTAATATTTAGACTATAGGTAATTTTGGTGACGCACAATTTCGAGTGCCCCGGTTTGGTCTTATAATGTATATATTCCACCAGTTGCGAAAAATGCAACATCAAGGCCTTCCGGTTAGGAATTGAACCCGCGACCCTGCGATGCTAGTGCAGTGCTCTGACTGACCACTGAGCTCATGTCAAGCAATAATTTCTAGATATTAAATAGCCAGAATAGCTTCATAGTTCTCTCATTAGTTTTCAGTGCTGTTACGTGCATATCCCTGCGTGTATATACTGTATGTCTACTAAACCAGTGAGCCCTAGTATAATATACACCTGTTTCTTGCATGCATATTCAGTGATAAGATATATTGCTTGAGCAACAATCCTCGTCAAGAGTCATCAGAACATTAAGCGTAAGTCTTTCACTCAACTTCCTGTCTTCATATACTTATACCAAACTAATGTGCTTTACACGCATTCCTTGGGGTCACCTTCTTTCCTCAAATCAATGTTATATGAGCAGCTAATGCAGAAATTTTTCAGTAAATACGGAGGAAACGCCCATAATACAAAAAACGTAAAATTTGCCGCTTAAGGTATAGTGTCAAATATTTTGCCCTATGGATTGTAGATTATGGACCCTTCTGCTGACTGGAGACAAGAACGAGGCATAATTGACAAGAATATCATGATATGAGACCAACAACTCAAGTGCTAAATAGAACACTTGGAGTACTACCGCGCTCGGGTCATGTTCCTCACAATGCATGCTAAAGCATGATTTCATTTAATGCATGCAGCACCTATTGAAATGACTATATCTCGTTTTTCTTCTAATTCTCTTGAAACATATACTGTTATATGTATAGTATATTGTTGTACTATATAATGTAAGCCATAAAAAATAATTATACGACATAAAAAAAATAAAAAAGCATTCTAAACGTGGTTCTGACGGAAAAGTTGACTATAGAAGACAGAAAAAGCACCAAAATGACGCAAGAACAAGCTAATCGAATGACGAGTTCAAGCGAACTACTGAGAATACACAACGAAAGCCATGCATATAGACGCCATAGACTACGCTAGGGCAAACAGATAATTGACTGATTGAAGACCTTTTTTTTTGCATAAGATATTGCCACTTATAGAGTCTTAGAGGGATTGTATATACTGCATGTGTTAGCAAGCTATAGTTGAGTGCACTGATTTTATACCCCTACAAACAGAAGGACAACCTGATATTCTGATTCAAAAACAATTCACTTCCATTAAAAAACTATACTCCTGGTGCTTTAAACAACCATGGTGTAAACCTCATTAAATTGAACAGCTATATAGCTCATATATACAATCAACCGCTTATCCTTTATATTAGACTTAGAACTTTTGAAACTCCAACAAGTCATTCGACTCCCGATATCGTTTCCGTTCAGAAACGTCCTTGCAATATTTCCTTTTGAGTATTTGGCATTCGGTACACGTAGTCATCTTTTAAAATGTTCATAGATAATGGTCTGTCAATTAAAATATTCTGAACACTGATGTGAAATTATCTCATACAGTTAAAGACATCTTGTCTAATTTCTATACCATGCTATTACGCGTACTTTGAAAAGTACACGAGTGCCATTGACAATATAATTGCACCAATCATGATAGCGAATAACATTTGCATGTATGTTATTACTGCTGTCGGCATATACAACTGCCGGCAATAGATTCAAGCTGCAACGTCGAAAAATTTGAATCTCTCAAAAACTACCGAATGTATAGGCCTTGATGTTGCATTTGTGGCAACTGCATGGTCCCGGTTTGGTATTATAAATTAATGTATATATTCTATACACTCGAAAGTTTCCTTCACCAAAATTACCTCGTCTATCCAGTTTAATCGAGTGAAATGCCAAATACTATTTGTGTATAAGATGCATGGGTCATGTCAGAGTCTCAGAGATTTAGCAATATAGCGTGAAATCCAAATCAGAAAAGACAAATAACAGAAAATATACCCCTCAGTTCCGGCGTCCCTGTATATATAAATTGATCTAAATTGTTTGAAAGAATATATGATAGAATATATGATAGATATGTGACAGATGTCAGGCAGTCATTATATTTAATTTAGCAGGAAGACGCGGTTCTTTTAGCGTCAGTTTAAGTCGTTCACACGGCATTTATATTTCAAAAAAACACTTTTCTATTCAATATAAAATACACGAAAAAGAATATGTTTATAAGCCGTAAAATATATAATTCGAAGAAGACGGTATGAAAGCGAAAAGAAGAACAAACAAAAAATATTAAAAAAAAACTTATCATTAAAAATCAGTTTAAAATTTAAACATCATTTTCGCCCATTACAAATGTGTTTTCGACAATGTATTTAGCTAGTAAATTAAAATTCAGGAAATGAGACGCCGCTAGGCGCTATACCAATTTGGGCACCCAAACTAGGGTGCCCAAAAAAATCATGTCGCTAATTTTGCTATCACTATAAAGCATCTGTGATATAAACTCGTAAATTTATAAACCCCCTTCATAAAGGTGACTGATTTAAATATTATTTATGTGCATTTTAATAAGCCTTCCTGGCCCGGTTTGCATGCTCGATATTCAAAATAACGGTTTCATAAATATCCAAAAGGACACATAAAATAAATGGTGCATGCCCATTATGAAACGTGAATGGTATATATGGAACGCTAATTCCAACCATTGGCTTAGCAGACGGTCAAGCCAAAACAAAAAAAACAAACCCAAAAAACAAGATGGCCAGTGTATCCTCTTACCTTAGTTTTTAAGTTGTATAGTCCTAAAGCGAGGTTTGGTGGTGAGAACAAAAGTGTGACGTAAACTCGCATAATCCCCATTTAGATATTTCTGCAAAGAACAATTTGGTAACCTGTAGGTCACTTTATCAAAGAAATATAATCCATCTTCTTACTCGAGCTCTTGTTTCCAACCAGGGGTGACACCAGAGGGGGGAAGAGGGGACCACAGCCCCCCTGTCGGGGAACCCCAGCCCCTACATCGGGGAAAATTTACAGATTTGTCGGGGAATGATCTGGAAGAAAAATTGTATTTTTAACAATTGGTGAAGAACTTTTTAACTGATTGAGCCAGACACGTCAGTAATTAATGCTTTAGTAGTGAAATGGAACTCCTTTAGAAACACAGGATACGGTATATATTGTGTAGAAGCCAACAGTAATAATTACAACACACAAAATTCCATTTTCTGTCTGCAATATTGGAAGAAAATGACAAAGGTTAATGACCACACTAGGTGTTCAACAGATATTTCTTTGATACCTTGAAAATAAATTAAGTAACTTGTCGGATATTGCGATAATTTCACGCTGAAAAGATGGGAAAAGTTATTCTAGACGTTCAAATTTTGAGAATTTTCCGGGGGAGAATGCGCCGGACGCCCCTAGGGGCTAAGGTCCCCGACAGGGGGGCTATAGTGTGTCGGGGAATTATTGGCGCCACCCCTGTTTCCAACGCTATTTCTTTTTTTCAAGCTAAGCTTTTACTTGTCCTCATATCAAATGCTAGATATAATACGTACCTAATAAAAATTCTTCAAAGTCAGATGTGCAGCACGCCTAATAAAAGAGTTTGCATTATGTAAAATTTAAATCCTGAGAACGGAGGTAGGCATTAAAATAGATATATCCCAAAAGCCGTTGAAGTTTCGTAAAAAAATTGCCAAATGTGACACCATATGGCATGTGCATTGATTCAATATTAGCAGTCCACATTTCACATTCGAAACAAACTGTAATAAATTCTTGATTTTTGCGCGACAGAAGCAATGTTTCCACTTTGAAAGAAATTTCCTTTTTCAAGGAAATTTTGATGGTTAAAAGAAATTTTAAGGATAAAAAACTAATCTAAAGAAATATAAGGAATTTTTTAAAAAATCACTCAACTTATATTATAATAATAATTATAATGTAAATTTTCATTATAATATGAATTATAATCATAGAATAGAAAATAGAAAAAGACTGTATATAAACACCACAAAATAATATCTTACCGACAAAACTCGTGATATTTTGCTTTTATGCAAAATCATGCAGGTTTATTGCAATAGAACTGACATTTCAAAAACGTTTAGCACTGTTGAGATATTCTCCATTTGAAAAATAATGACCACGTTATCAAGACATTAATGGTAGTACATCATACAGCAAATATATCATAGATATACATCAAACGCGGCCTATTGAAATGTTTGTTATAAACAAATGTGAACCATGGTTAAAGCCAGATCACTTCAGCATTGTTCATTCTTTTGCTTGTAACCACTTGCCATAAGGCAAGCAAATATAGTCATGACCATTTTGGGATTCACTTCCACAACGTCTTCAGGAAGAGCGTAAATTCGGGCTCCCACTTTACGAGCCATTGAAATTGCAAACTTAGCATTGGAAAACTTGGCTTCTTCTGTATCAACCATTGATAATGCTGGGTAATACACGGACTTCGGTTTGATGCTGTCGATGAGATCAACTATGCTTTGAGAAGAAGAAATTGAGGGATCTTTGAAATTGGTTATTTTTGAAGTTTTCTCATGTTCTTGAAATTTGTCGTTCACCCATGTGATTATTTGTTCGTCCTTGACTGGTTTGTCCGACCCCGCGATAGATTGCAGAAGAGACAAGGTATAGAAATGCATAGCTTGACTGACAATTCCAAGAATGAACTTTTTGTTTCCCTCAACGATATCTTGACCTCCAATTCCCACAACTGAGAATTTCAGTTCGTTGGCAACTTTCACCATGTAATTGCAGTTTTCCAATTTTTTCATTTTTCCTGCCAGTTTTGGAAACGGTGGCATGTTAACAGACTTCCAATTTACTATACCAGGATGTATCTATATTGGTAGAACAAACATAGATATATCACAAATAGATATATAAACCCTTTCACATGACAGAACAAACTTTAATATATTTTTTTAACTCTTTCCTGTCCGAATCGGTCTTTGGTATTTTGTTCTGGCTAACGCCAGACGATTTTATTCACATCTGGGGAAGCCCTCGGACAGGAATGAGTTATAACATAGTAATTGATAAAACTGATAAGTTTATATATAACATATTTTCACTTTGGTTTAGATTGGGTTGCACCGTACTTGTATTTTAGTTCGGCTCCAAGGGCTCCATGATCTGCATGATAGCGCTACGATTAAACGCCACACTGGCGTAAATAAATGCGTCCCTTATTCAAGGGTAGCCTGCGTCGCAGTCAGACATGAGCGTCACTTATTCAGGAGCGGTTAATCGACCTTCAATAAGAACCTTCAAGAAGCAACCTTCAATATTACAAACGCAAACTTTATACTCGTTTCTCATTGGTAGACGTTCTTCTGTTTATTTTCCAATGTCCTACAGTTGTAACATTATTTTCGTCGAATAAGAAAACATTGGATACCGTGTTGACGATAACTAACCTGGTCAAAGAGCTGTGCCAAAGCGATTCCATCGGAGAGATCAGCGTAGAGGTGATGCACTTGTGGTTTTACACCAAGACTGTTGATCCAGTTTCTTAATGTCTTTTCCTCTCGGGTTTCATCTATATCAATCGTTTCACTCTCGTCAAACTTCAGAGCTGGGTGGGAATTGAAGAGATGGCACAAAAATGCAAGGTTCAGCTTAGGGTGTCCATCGACAATATCTTTTGGTCGGACAAAAGAATTACAGTCGAGCTTTTTGGCATTTTCCAAAACTTTTTCAGCTCGCTTTTCCAAGTCTGATTCCTGGATATGTGGTTCGTCTATGTCCACTGTAGGAGGAGCAATCTGAAATATTAAATTAAAATTTAAGAATTTTTAACTAATAATGTAACTGGCAAAACAGAACGTTTTTATTTTCTTTTATCCTAAGGTAAAGCTGGAGAAGTAGTGAATATACTACAAGTAATACTGTGTATTTAAACTACATATTCTAGGAAATTTTGGTGAAAGAAAATCTCGAGTGTTAAAATATATACATTTTAAAACCAAACCGAGACCAAATGCAACAGCTTTTACGGTCAAAAAATGATCAAGTGAAACGCAAGATATTGTTTAAATCCATTATATTATGTTTACGCTTTAAAAATGTTGATTAATATAAAATTATACTGCATTGATGAAGTTTTAGTTACAATCTATTAATTCGATCTTGTGCGCATGTCAATGTTGCGTTTTATGCATGTGACTTTTACTCTAATTAACACAAGAAAATTTTGCTCATCAAGAGTAGAACCCACTGTCGAGAATAAGTCAATTCGTGCACATAGAGATTTGTAGGTACAACACTTTGGAGAGCGTAGTAAAGACACTGCGTACGAATCTGAGTACGATATTGTTCAACTGAAAGCTGAGATATTTTAGCCTCTTTATATACCTGTTTCATAAGAATGCTGTAGATTTCTGAATCCTTCATGTCTTCAGAAAAGTTTTTGACTACTCTTCCATATCCAGTTTCGCGTATATGAAAATTCACCCAGCGGAGAAGAATCTCTTCTGGCGACAGTTTGCCGGCATCTGTAATGGTTTCATCGCCTTCCAGTAATGCAGAAATACCAGGACAATGCTTGATATTAATTCTGTTGAAAAGACCGACCTGAAAGCATAATCAAAATAAAGTTGATAAAGTTAACTTTGACCAATAGTGCAAACCATGCACTCCGACTGCATGGCCGCTATAAGAAATAGTAATTTATCAACTTATTCTAAACTCTTTCCTGTTAGTAGATTTCCCCTGTGAAGAGTAAAATCGTTTGGCGTTAGCCAGAGAACAATACATTTGAGTAAGGCTTGATAGTCTGATGCCGTCTAGAAAGAGTTAAGATGAGATCAAACCAAAGAAACATATTTTCTTATATGCATGAACCTTATTTATTTTAGTAAATTGAGCATTATGATACAACTGCATTAAAAACTGTCCAAATAACGCTAAAAATTAGTACAAATATACAGCGATATTTGGATAGTTAGTTATTTGGATAGTAGAAAACCGGTTTGACATACAGATTTTGTTAGCCAATCAAATTTATCACACGGGAGACTACTTCATGTATGCTTATTATTTTGTCCTGGTGCAAGTCACGCCTTCTCTGGCCTTTTTAGAGTTTTCTTTTTCCATAAAAATTTGTTGATCAGAGCAGTTGCACAACTCGTAAAAATATACAGCGATACTACACACCAAAACATCGAATAAGATATATTATTATATGGCACAAGTTACTTCCGTTGAAATCGTGTGTTCTCATTGGCTGAGACGCGTCACGTGCCCGTCGATAACGTAATCGACCGGTCGATTACGGATTTTGGCAGACATGTTGTTTGCAACTAAACAATGAAAGAAAACCGCAAAAATTTTGTGAATTCAATAACCTGAGGACTAAATTATGTATGAGTGGGACGATGAGCAATCTGGCAGCTGTGAGTTTTAGGATTCCGAAAGCGATGACAACAAGAGCAACAACATTGAAAACGATGAGTCTATGTCACATGCTCAAGGTCACACTATTGACAAGGTAATGTAAGGTATGTTGTTTCAAAATTCCATATAATAAACCTCTTATTAACCTCGTCTGCTTGGTCATTACGGAAAAATATCAGATCTCGGTCTTTATGTACAGACCTCGCCCTACGGGCTCGGTCCGTACTTTCAAGACCTCGGTCTGATATTTTTCCGTAATGACCGCGCTCTCGGTTAATAAGAAGTTAGTATTGCAAATTTCTGATCACAGTAGTTTTGTAGTTTTAGAAAAATACCACAATATCACGGTAATAGTGTTTATTAATACAAAATAGCAAAATCGGCTGCAAGTTAACTATCAGCTATGGAACGCTTTAGTAACAAAGATCCCCCCTTGCTGTCGCTCTGGATATTCCTACATGTTTCAGTTTGAAAATATATACAAAAAGAAGATTTACAGTACATACTCGTATGATTTGCCATATTACTCCAAGCACAAGGTGTGGCTTGGCATCAATAAGATCTTCAGGCCCGATGTTGACAATATTACAACCAATGGCCATCGCTGAATTGAGAATTAGTGTTTGGTTTTCGTACATGGTATAAACAGTCAGTTTTTTTGTGTTCAGGACACGTTCGTCAATGGTATTTGGAACTGCCCAATTGATAAGCTTGCATAGAACCACTCCATCTTTTATAGCTTTAAACACGGCGTTTGCCACTTTAGCATCAATTGGCAAATACGCTGAAATGAAATTGAGAACACTATAACATAACTTTTAGATAAATAACAAAAACTCATTAGGTATATCGTCCAATTATTGAGTGAATGTATTTGATTACGGGCAGGGACCTTTACCTGATAAAACATATTAACGTCAGAAAGAACAGAGTTTTATATAAAAATACAATTAACACAAAATTCTATATAAAAAAATCAATTTTTATAACTGTAATGTCAACTTTAACTTTAACTGGTAACCGAGATTTTGGCAGTTGTGGGTTTCAATGCTTGTTGTGGAGATTTCTTTAATGCTTTATCTTGCTCTAACAACTTTATCTTGTTGTTGTTGTTGTCCTCATTTCCTTATATTTGTTCTTATTTGTTGTGTTGTAGTGTTCGCCAGTGCTTTGTTTATGGATAATTACGATTACCTGACCCCATACAATGGAACCATCAACCCTAACACTAATCACAAATGACACGGTTTTGTGATTAGGGTTAGTGTTCATGGTTCCATTCATGGACAAACGTTTTTAATTTTCTGAGTAACTAGGTAATCGTAATTGTCCATACAACAAACTTCCGCGGTTTGTGATTAGGGTTAGGGTCATAGTTCCATTGTATGGGGGTCAGGTAATCGTAATTTTCCATATCACAAACTTTCCGGATTTGTGATTAGGGTTAGGGTTCATGGTTCCATTGTATGGAGGTCAGGTAATCGTAATTTTCCATTGTTGTTGTTGTTGTTGTTGTTGTTGTTGTTGTTGTTGTTGTGTATACGACTATACGTGCAATGTAATATTTTTGTCATTGGCACATTGGCTATCAGTCATTATGACATTTCAATAAAATGTTATTCAATTGTTTTGTCTTCAAATTGTGTTTTATTGTCGCGGAGCAGCGTTTTTCTTTTACTTTTAGAAAGTAAGCTCATAACTATATCTTCAAACAATTTATAAATAGTTGGTTGCTCAGGTAAAAATGTATAATAAAACAATTATTGAATTCGGCCTTTTTGATATCAAGAATTATCAATGTCTCAGTCTGTATTATCAGCCTCAGCCTTCGGCAGACAATAGAGACTTCGACCTTGATAATTCGGTAACCAGATAGTTTGCCGAAAGACATTTTGCCGAACAGACTATTTGCCGAACGGCTATTTGCGAATGGACTATTTGCCGAACGGACCATTTGCCGAATAGACTATCTGCTGAATAAGGCGAATATAAAGTATTTGCCGAACGGACATTTTCTCGGGAACAATTACCTACCCTGGCAGACTTTTTATGATTGATGGTTAGTTTGAAACGGATTTGAGAATGTAAAGCAGCTCTTTATAAAATTTGTTAGGTGTTCTTTCCGCTGATTCATTTCATAGAAACGAAAAACAATTAAGATAAACGGAAATCCGAATTCCCATTGGTAAACTGACAACACTACTATCAGACACACTCTGGCATCAACCTACAACGCATACGCGTCCTCCCGATCCATCTCGCTTAGCTGTCGTGCGGGCAGCAATACAACATCGCGCCGAGAATTCAGAAGAATCTACGAGCAGTATCATTCAAAATTGCACCCAAAATTTCATCCTCACAGATGCCGACGACAGTCTCTCCAAAAAAGAAACGCTAGCAAGAATGATAAAACGAAACCGGAAGGCCCCAGATGCATGACGATGACGTTCCGGAGGAGCTATGTCAAACAACACGCGGAGAACAGTTCCTAGCTATTCACGACGAGAACGTAGATCTGAACGTACTTACAACCGATATGAACGGAGCTTTCGATAGTGCACCAATTGGATCTACCAGCTCTACACGTGATTGGTGATGGTTCCAGAACAGTGCCCGTGGTTTACTGCATCGCCAGAAACAAGGACCGGACTACGTACTAAGTTTTCCAGTTTCTCAAAGAACGTCGGAACGATCTCGTCCCACTGACCATGATGGTTGACTTCGAAATGGCTGCCATACATGCAATGCTTGAGACACCATTTCCCCGGTGCGTCAATTCAGGGATGCCTATTTCACGTTGGTCAGTGCCTGTGGAGGAAGATACAGCAACTTGGTCTACAGCAGTGGCACAGAGATAGCGGGGACAACGCCTTCGTCTATTCGTTCCAGGCTCTTGCATTTGTACCACCCCAGCATGTAACAGATGCGTGCGATGCATTGTTGGCTTCTCTCAGTGATGAGATGGATGACGTTCTCGCCGACTTCCTGAGTTATTTTGAGGCCACCTGGATTGGTGTGGTGCAGCGTGCTCGTCGATGGCGTCCAATCTCTGGAATGTGAACGACCGAGCCCAGCATGATCTTCCTCGGACAAACAACTTCATTGAAGGATGGCATCATTTGTTTGATCTTCGAGTGGCCATCACACACTCTACGACCCGTAGATTAGTGGCAAAGTTACTCAAGGAGCAAGCACCCAACGAACTACTTCTGGAGCAAATATCTGCACGCATTCCTTTGCCACCGCCAAAAAGAAGTACCAGGTGTTAAACACAAGAATAAAGAAAATTGCGAGTGACTATGACACGTACGAGAACGTTTTATTATACTTGGGCGCCATTGCGCATAATTTGTGAAACTATTTATTTCTTTAATAATGTAATGTTTTAAATGTTTATGCTATGTATAATAATATATATTTGCTAACTATTTTTATTATTTTGATACTCGCAATACTTGATAACAAGTATAAATAAACTTGTTTTTTCCCACTTCTTAATCTTGGTTGAAATGTTCTGTCCGCATATAGTCCGTTCGGCAAATAGCCGTTTGGCAAAATGTCTTTTCGGCAAAATGTCCGGGTACCGATAATTCTTGATATAAAAAAAGCCTTATCCAATAATCGCTTATTATTATACAATACTGATACAATCTCGATTGTGATTGACTAAAAACCTACAGACAATTCTTGATGTCTTGCCACCCTTGTAGCTATGACGTAATTTTTGCGAGCTGACCAGCGGTTTGAGCAAAACAAACATGGCCGCCGTTATGACGATCAGAAGTTAATTAATCGACCGGATTTGGCAGGTTTTGTTGACACCAAAACCAAAAAGAAAAACCAAGCGAGCTACACATACAGCTGTTAGAGTTTAAAGCAGTATTTGAAAGAGAAAATTGTATTTGAAAGAGAAAAAAGTAAGCGAAGCTCAAACTGAAGACGGTATGATATGATTCACTTTTTTTATCTTACTTTCAACTATGTATAAAACTTCTTAAAGCTAAAGGCTTCTACATTTATAATTGTATAATAAAACAATTATTGCATTCGGTTGTCGCATGATAGCTTGTGTTATCAAGCCTCGGTTTGTATTATCCGCCTCAGCCTTCGGCTTCGGCAGATAACACTTACCTCGGCGTTGATAACACAAGCTATCATACTCAACCTCATCCAACAATTGTATATTATTATGCACTGTGATATCCGGTCAGACCTTTTTTTGCAGATGTACATACATCTTTAATTAATTATATAATTAGCATAAACATAATTATTTCAGCGTGAAATGTTTCACAAAAAGAAAACTAACCTTTTAAAGATTTGTCGTCACGCAAGCAAGTGTTTATCCACGAAGTAAACATCTCTCTTTCTCCATCCAGGAATGAATGTTTAGTACCCTGCGCAGAAGCCGATGAATTTCCAGAAACGGTGTTGAGATCTTCTTTTGTTTCAATAGCTTGCTTGAAACGAGCCCCAATTGTTTTTGTACTCAATGTACTAAAAATGTCGAGGAAATCGTTAAAATCAAGCTCGTCACTTTTTCCAGCAGCTCTTCGATCGCACACAGTTTTGCGCAATTTAAACTGAGGAATTTGTCCATCACATTCTTTCATTAGATCGTCAAAATTCTCAATGTTCATCTTATTAGAATCAGGGGATGCATATTTCTCAAATTTCGAACGGAATTCAGCGAGATCTTCGAAAGAGACTTTTTCCTGGAGACTGGCCATGTCGTCTTAATTTCGTGAACGGTTGTCCTGATTGATGACGTCAGATGTTCGAGCTACGTACAATCGCCAGCATCGCACGCAAAATTGAGTCATGAATTGAGTTGATGAGTTAATTGACGATCTAATTAGTCCACTAATCACACCCAAAGTATTGCGTAGCCAAAAGAAAATGCAAGTCGTGCTGAGATTTACCGTGTCTTTTATTTGGTCACAGACTTACACGGTGGACTTTGATTAGCTTACATTCTCTCGTTTGAGACCATCAAAAATTAAGTGCAAAAATTGTTTCATTTGCCGAATCTTTTGGCCGCCAATTAATGTAACAATGCGTTAAATTACTTTTTACAAACACTTTTCGTGCAACGTTTGAAAAATATAATCGTTGTGCTGTTGATAAAAGTAATTATGCTAGAACGTATGAGAATACATCGACAGGAGCAAGCCCTGAAATGACGAAATGGGCGAAACTACCAAGGCTGGTGTTAAAGAGGTTCTCTGGAGGAACTTGTCAATGGCAACCATTGGGATGGTTTCAAGAGGGTAGTAGTTCATGAAAAACCCCAGTTATCCGATGTCGACAAATTCAACTATCAAAAACCTTCTAAAGAAGTCTGCTGGATCTACCATTGCTGTGGTTTATCTTTGGCGTTGGACAACTACGCAACTGCCATCGAATTACTCACACAGATAGACCACTTTCATTATAGCGACTAATTACAATATTCTTTTATGTGCACCTTAATAAGCCTTTCTGGCCTCGCTTGCAATTTAAAATAATTTTTTCCTCATAACGAGGCCAGAAAGGCTTATTTAGATGCACATAAAAGAATATTTAAAGTGGTGTCTATTATGAAAGTGGTCTATAGCAGTCACATGCATAAAAAAAAGAAAAGTGAAAATGTGGTAAACTGCCAAGGTTTTTGCTAACGGAAAACTGACGTTTCGAGCGGAGCCCTTCATCAGAGACGTCCGTTTTCCTTTCGGAACGTCAGTTTTCTATCACCAAAAACCTTGTCAGTTTACCGCCAACGCAGCACTCTACGTTTAAGTCATTGGGAGCACGGGTGGCGTGTGCTGTTAGGGCGCTGCCTCTCACCAATAGTTAAGCCCGGTCGGACGGGGTTAGTACTTGGATGGGTGACCGTTTGGGAATAGCCCCGTTCTCCGCCAGCTTGGGACTTATGTGAGTAGAGTTTAGTTGGTCTCCTGTGCTTCGAGGGTTTTTCGCCGGGTTCTCCGGTTTTCCTCCCTCCGTAAAATCAACACCTAGGTCTTAGTTGTCTACACATAGGAGTTTGGTGTCAATTGGGACGAAAGTTCTGTTCCTCTCTCCTGCCACACGTTAAGTGGCAAATTTAATAAATTCAAATTCAAAACCTTTTAAAGTAGTGTCATTGAATTCCTCAACTGATATTATTAAAGGATTCGACTACTCTACGATCAAATAGATCGAAGCGCATGCATGCGAGAGGACTACAAGAATTGGATGTACCCGCGACAACGTATATATATATATAGGGCACTGTTACTGCCAATTTTAATCAGCATTCCAGAAGAAATGAGAATATTGCACTTAAAATCTAAAAAAAAACATGTATGTATTTTTATTGACTTAAATAAAACTGGAACAAGTCTAGTCGTCTACTAATAAATGTGTTACCAGTAAAACGTGGTTTAAGCCCTCGTGTACATGTCAAAATATGTCACCGATACAACAATAATAATAATCATAATAATAATAATTAATAATAACAATAATAATAATAATTGATGAACAGTCGGGGCTAATTGATGATATAAACATTAACGAAGCTGAGGGTGAAGTGGAAAGAGAAGATTATGGCGTGTTTGATGACCCGGTGACTGAGTTAGAAGAGGGAGATACTGACCTGGAAAGGGAATTTGTAAAACAGCTAAACTTTTTGGAAAAAACGACGATAACTGAGATCGAACCAAGAGAAAAGCTTCTGAAAGTAAGAATGTCTCCGAAAGTTGAAGGAAGTACAAATAGAATCCTTGAAAAGCATATGAAAAACGTTGAAGAAATAGCAGTGATAACGGATGCAGTGTATGCAATGGGGAAGGCAGTAGCCGTAGTTATGAACGTTACCAAAAGAAAGCCCAAATGGAAAGGGAATGTACGAGGAGGAAACAGACGTGAGCAGAAATTGAGGAAAAAAGATGACGGAACTGCGACAGCTAATAGCTAGGGCTGGAAATGAGCTATATAGAAGGGAAAAAACCCATCTAAAAGCGATTAAGAAAGAGAAGGATAACCTAAACCTGCTCAAGGCCAAAATAGGATGCAAGAAGACAACAGATCAAGACCTCTTAAATGAAAAAGAAAAATGGTTGGAGGAGTTGCGTCACATGAAAGTGGTGTTAGAAAAAAATTATTAAGAGAGGAAAAAAGATCCGGAATAATGCGATGTTTGTAGAAGATGAAGGAGGCTTCTATCGAAAATAAAATCAGACAAAGACGTTTACAGGAACTGTCCCAGAAATTGAAAAGTTTGTGGAATTTTGGGGAGGCATATGGGAGAAAGAAAAGATAACACCAGAACAACCGTGAATCCTAAAGATCAAAGAACTCAAAGATAAGCTGAAAAATGTTAAAGATTATGATGTTTCAGTTAAAGTGATAGAACGTGTTCTGAAGAAAGAAAAAAAAAATTGGACATTACTAGGAATAGACGGTATAGAGAACTATTGGTGGAAGAAGTTGAGAGGAGTAAGGAGTCCATTATGCAAAGCATTCCAGAAATGGATATCAGATTTGAGGAGGATACCAGAGTGGATTGCTTTCGGAAGAGGTGTCCTTCTGCCTAAGACAGAGAACGTGAGTCCGGTAAAAGAATACAAGTCTATAACTTGTTTGAACACCTCATACAATACTTACACTGGGTTGGTAGCAAAGTACCTGAAAAATCATGCAACAGCTAATGATATGTGGGATGAAGGACAGATGGGAGCAAAAGGAGCATTGGGGACGGTGGACCAATTATTGATTGACAGATGTATAATGGATGAAGTGAGGGAACATCAGAGGAACCTTGCAGTAGCCAATTATGACTACCAGAAAGCTTATGACAGAGTTCACCATGATTGGATGTTGATTGAGGAATTAATGAGGAAATGGAAAACAAGACCGAAAGTATGGACGAAAGGGAAAAAAGAAACCCAGTAGATGGATCTCAATTTCAACAGGCTTTTTGCAGGGAGGCAGCCTCTCTCTGGTTGGGTTTTGTTTGAGTGAGGTACCAATTGGGATGCTCCTGAATGAAACAAGAGGGTATATGATGGGAATGCCGGATAATCGGGCAGTTAAACGAACACACAGCCTGTTCATCGACGACCTGAAGGTGTACCAAGAGAGCCATGACAGTTTGAAAGCCGTTGATTGTGATGATTGAGATGATTGTGCAAGCAAGCCATGATACGGGAGCCTGTTACGGGGTAGCAAAGTGTGCTGAGATTGTGTTTGAGCATGGTAAGATGGTGAAGGGTTAGATGTGTTGGAGGAGACAATGCGGGCTTTGAGTCCAGAGGAGAATGAGATGTACAAATTTTTAGGATGTGAACAGGCCAGGAAGGTAGATAAGGGTAAAGTGTTGGAAAGAGTAACAAGGGAGATAGAGAAGAGAATAGAATGTCTTACCCATCTAGAGTTGTATAACAAGAATCCCTCCCTCGTAGTAAAGGGGGAAGTGAGATAAAGAGCATGAGGGACCTGTATAAAGAAACAAAAGTAGGAGTAGCATGTTACATGGCAATGCAAAGAGCATGTGGATAGAAGTGGCTTGGCGAAGAGAACAAGAGAACGAATATTGTTCAGTAAAGAGAGAAGCAGAGGATGCATTGCGAGAAGTATTGGGGGAAGTCAAATTCGCATGTGGAAAGATTGAGTTGAATGGTGAGCAGTTGGCTAATTGACATGGCATGCCCATCAGAATCGAACATTAAGGACAAGGTGAGAGAAAAAATAACTAAGTACCAACAGCTGGCATTTGAAATCCGGGAGAAGAGACTCGGATCATACCGTTTGTTATTGGATGTTTGGGAGGAGGAATGAAGAAGTTAGAAGAACAGATGGCTACGCTGATTCCAGAAGAGGCACGGAGATTGAAGATAGCAAGAGAGATACAGAAAGTTGTACTGATGGAGAGTGAGACTGTCGTAAAGAAAATTACATCACGGATCGTTCAGACAGATTAGTATATCGCGTCTTGACTATGTAGAAGCCTAGCAAATTTTGGTAGCTTATGAGCCATTCCCCTTGCGTGCAAGGGGTGTAGGCTGTGGCCCACCTTGTATTTGGGGGCTATTGTAACCAATAATAATAATAATAATAATAATAATAATAATAATAATAATAATAATAATAATAATAATAATAATAATAATAATAATAATAATAATAATAATAATAATAATAATAATAATAATAATAATGAAAATAACCCTTTCAAGTGAGTGAGTCTACATGGTTTTGATGATGTGTTAAAAAGAGCCTGTTGTGCAGTCATCTTTATATGTGTTCAAACCAAGGGTAGGTACATCACGAAATGTGTCGTCAGCCCATTCCATGCCTGGAATCAATAATTGCAGGATTGATCTTGACACGCATCGTTTCACCCGAAAAAAAAGGCCAAGGTCTTCAACATCGTAGAGACTACCTGTTAAACAGACAGTCGCAGAGTTCTCCACTGGAACAAAGGGAAGAAAGAGAAACAGTTCGTACAGAACAGAGTACACAAAATTCTGCAGCAGACAGAACTATGGGACAGAAAATCCTGCGGACATCGCGGTTCCAGAGGAAATCTGGCCGCAGAGCAAATGAATAATGAACTATAGTAAAAAATCCCAGATTGGTTGAGACAAGAACCATCCAGTTATCTCAAGTCAGAATATAGAAGAGCGAATAGAAAACCCAGAAGAATGCATGGAACTAAAACGGGTCACGATCTCACAACGCGACAATACTGCGTCAATCACCAATCTCGTGAATACTGATGCAAACACAGGCATACTCATCCCAACAAATCTTGTGAAGATAATCGACTGTGAACGCTACACTAATATAACCAAGCTGTCGCAAATGATATAGTCCTGGTCATGAGATTCACCGCAAATTTATGAGCAAAACAGGTTAACAACAGGTTACAAAGCAAAGATGCAGGATTATCGGTAGACGAAATCAAAGATGCTGAGACTGGATTGATCCAGAAAATAGAGAGAGACATCAGAAATCACAAAAAAACTAGGATTTAGACCAACGACTTAGACTGTACACAGATGACATCTTGATGCAAAGACGGGAGAACGCGAGCTTGAACATGGCAACACTACTGTGTATTGTATCTTTGGCCTTTGGGGTCTCTGCGACCTGTGACAAAGGTATAAATATAGGACCAGGGACATCGTACGAGACAAGTAAGTCCACCATCTTGATGTTACAAAATACATTTTTGTTTTGTTGTTCGTGATTCATACATGCATGCAAGTCCTATCTGGCCAAGTGCCATCCAAACGTTGCAAACACCACATACAATTCGGTTACCACGAGAACATAGTAGGAGCCAGCCACGAAAAGGTGAATCATGTGGGCTATCGAGACACTTACCGTCCTAAAAAGTCAGTATTGGATCACGTGAAGTCGACAGTTGGTGAGGTAAATCATATGCCGCTGCATGTGTTGTGGGTAAGAAGATGCACGGGAATTCAAGACAGAATGGCCAGTTATAGGCCGCCTGAAAACAGAGTAAAAGAAACATCCGCATTCACTCACAAACCGAAATAGAGTAAGGTTGAATATACTGCCGAAACATGAAACGTAGAAGTCTAACGTTTCGAGCGAAGGCCCTTCGTCACGGTTCTCTCTGACTTCGCTCGAAACGTTAGACTTCTACGTTCCATGTTTAGGCAGTATATCCAACCTTACTTCTTTCGATTTGTGTTTCAACGTAAACAAGAGCAACACCCAAGCCGAAGGAATGACGAGTGCAGAAAGTTTCAAAAAAAGGTTAAAGAAGACTAAATTTCTTGTTAAAGACATGACGGAGATATTACAAACAAGTGAGAAGGATGACACAACGCCTAGCAAAAGAGAGGTCATGCATGTAAGATATAAAAAAACTTTGGAAAACGCGGTAACTGCTGTCACAGATGCCATTTTCGATAACAACAAAGCTTGGAAAAAGTCAGGAACTATTCAAAAAATAAAGACCTTCGAAGCCACCTACGGAAAAAATTGCAAGGTACAAAAGGCCTCGCATGATAGTAAAATAACAATCACTAACAATCAAGAGTACAAATCATGGTTTGGGGAGCACGCGGGTGGCGTGTGCTGTTAGCGCGCGGCCTCTCACCAAAAAGTTAAGCCCGGTTAGATGGGGCTAGTATTTGAATGGGTGACCGCTTGAGAATGACTCCATTGTCGAGCTTGGAACTCATGTGAGTAGAGTTGTAGTTGATCTCTCCGGTTTTCGTCCGTCCATAAAATCAACATATACGTCTTAGCTGTGATCCGTGGTCTGAACTGATATGCCTCGATGCGGCCACGTTGATCTGAGTCCTTTGCAATTCTGCCGCTGCCTGCAAGTAAGGATGATTAGCCCCCAGTCCTTTATTGGGTAGCTGACTTATAAAGAATCAAGAGAACGGAACCACCCGAACCCTTGAACCAAACTCAGAAGTAGACCCAGCAGCAGAATTCGCAGAACTACTGTAGGATAGATTGTGTTAGAGTAGGGTGGAAC
Organism: Paragorgia papillata; assembly: GCA_035771165.1. Taxonomy (NCBI): domain Eukaryota; kingdom Metazoa; phylum Cnidaria; class Anthozoa; order Scleralcyonacea; family Coralliidae; genus Paragorgia; species Paragorgia papillata. The sequence goes on from JAWNZC010000349.1 coordinate 1,706,271, forward strand.
GTCAACTGATCAACAGTCGGGGAGGAGCTTCCTTGCAAAAACAAGCAAAGTTGATTTTGAACAAATGTGCTCGTTGGAAGTGCTAAGAATATACGGACAAGACCAAGTCCATGAAGAACTTACTCCACAAGGCTACCGTGCACGAAACCAGCCAACAAAAGACTGACTTTTGCAAGATTACAAAGCACAACCCAACAACTAGAAAAAAATTAGAAAAAGTGCAAAAGCTAGAAGAGTATACAATGAAATCTTGAAGGAGCAATTCAATGAAGGTTTCCTAGATCCTGTGCTAGACTCGCCAAGAAGTTACAGTATTCATTGTATCCCACACCAGCCAGTAATCAAAGATACTAAATCGACAAAGTTAATAATTGTTTATGACTGTTCTGCAATTTATCCAAGAACCATTATTGAATGATTGCCTAGCAACTGGACAACCACTGCAGCCAAAGATTTTGACATCCTATTCAGAAACCGAATGAAACCAAACAAGGGATTGGACAGCACCTTTAAGTTTTGTAGTCACGCGATCGCTACTTTGCCCAAACTTGTACGAACTAATATTGTAATGCCTGTAGAATAAGCCGTTCCCTACGCGTTAGCGATGCCGTTCGTCACGCTGAATATTAAGGGTCATGTCGTCATCAAGCGCCAAGCGCGTGACTACAAATCTTAATATCATTGCGAAATGTAAACTCTGCTGTGGGGATGATTACCCTTTGAGAAAATGTTCAGTTTTATAATTATTTATGGTCTACCACCTGCGCTATTTCATGTTTTCTATCATATATTGAGCAAGTATTTATTGGTAATAAAACAATCTAAACGCCGTCAACAGGCGAATTGTCAGACAAAAAGTGTTTAATACTCACAGTATAGGTGCTGTCCACTCTCCTTCGCTTTTCTTTCTTATATTTTTATTTTTGGCAATTTGGGTAAAGAAAGTATCATTAAGTATCATTAGTACTTTTGACGGCGGTAAATGTTAGCCTTAGTTATATCGTATTTGCCTTCAAGCGCACTCGCGTATTGAAATAATATTTGCCGTGTATGCGTAAACATTCAAGTTTAGCGCTCAGATGTAGTGCTCTGAATTGGTTAATTGTAAAATAATCTGCTTAAGATTAGAATGGGATTTCTGGTTTTAGACAGAGGTCGACAGGAGATACGCATAAACTAGACACTCGTAGGTTTCATATCCCAATATGATAGCCTAGTCCATGTGCACTAATTATCCCAGTCTCGCCCAATCATGTCATTCCGGTTGACACGCGTTACGCAATGTGTGACGCTATGCATGACGCCATGCGTGGCGTACGCTGAATATTAATCTGGTATCTACTCAAACACATGACCAGCAGCCCCCATTTATACCCTCAAGCAAACGGAGAAGTAGAACGTGCAGTAAAGACGGTAAAAACATCTGAAGAACAAGGATCCAGCAAAGGCAATGTTACAGTAGCATACAGATCCACACCGTTAGCAATCGGATACTCACCAGCAGAACTTCTCATGGGGAAGAAAGATAAGGTCAACAATACCCAGAATGCCAGGACAGCTAACGCCCAAACGGTCAGACCAGGAACACTTCAAACAAAAGGAAGAATCAAGGCAGATCAAAAAGAAGAATCAGATCAAAGCGGAAGAACTTTGACAGTCGCAAAAAGACATATACCATCAGGTGCAACAGTCTACATCACAGACACGGATTGTACAGGCACAGTAATCAAGCCACCAAAGAAGCAAGACGAATGGAAAACATTACCATCTTTAAACGTAAATAGCATACCCAAGAGAATCAAAACATTACCTTTGAAAGCAAGAGAGAATCTCGGACTGAACTAACATTTAAGATAAGCTAAAGACAAAACAAAGTTGATATTATGTTTAACATCTCAAAGAAAAGGGACATGTAATGTGATCCGATTAATATTTACTTAATAACTAATGACGTCACTAGCTTGTATATAAAACTTCTGTTGTACATAATAAAGACCACCATTCAATGTAACTAGTTTTACCGTCATTCAATTTAACAGGTTTTACTACCATACAATGTGACTGGTTTTACCGTCATCCAAGGTAACTGGTTTTACCACCAATTAATGTGGCTAGTCACCATCCAATGTGACTGGTTTTACCATCATTAAATGTGACTAGTTTTACCTTCAGCCAATGTAACAAGTTTTACCACCATACAATGTGACTAGTTTTACCACCATACAATGTGACTAGTTTTACCATCATCAAATGTGACTGGTTTTACCACCATCCAATCACAGAATAGAAATACGACCAGAAGTCCAACTCGCGTCGGAACTTTTGAAGTTTCTATCCTCGCGCATGTCGCCTCGCGCATCTTGATTCCTCGCCATCCTACGCAACCCTGGCAAGTTCCCCCGGCAGTTTGGACCTTCAAAAGAAGGTTAAAACTGCCGGGGGAACTTGCCAGGATTGCGTAGGAAATTGCGTAGGATGGCGTAAAATATCGCGCCTGCGCATTGAAGAAATGCGGACAAGTTGTCACTCGAGTTGGACTTCTGGTCAATCCTTATTCTGTGATCCAATGTAACGGGTTTTATCACCATTCGATATGACTGGTTTTACCGTCATCCAATGTAATTGGTTTTACCACCATTAAATGTGACTAGTTTTACCATCATCAAATGTGACTGGTTTTACCACCAGTCAATGTGACTGGTTTTACTGTCATCCAATGTGACTGGTTTTACCATGATCAAATGTGACTCGTTTTACCGTAATCCAGTGTAACAGGTTTTACCACGGTACAATGTGACTGGTTTTGCCGTCATCCAATTTAACTGGTTTTACCACCATTCAAAGTGACTAGTTTTACCATCATCAAATGTGACTGGTTTTAACACCATCCAATGTGACTGGTTTTATCACCATCTAATGCGACTGGTTTTACCATCATCCAATGTGACTGGTTTTACTATTATTACATGTGACTGGTTTTACCGTCATCCAATGTGACAGATTTTACCAATGTGACCGGTTTTACCATAATCAGATGTATGCGACTATAGTTTTACTGTCATCAAATGTGACTGGTTTTACGGCCATCCGATGTGACTGGTTTTAACGCTACAGCCAATGTGACTGGTTTTACTGTCGTCAAATTTGATGTTTTACCGTCACCAATGTAACTGGTTTTTACCACAGTTCGATGTGAATGTTTTATTTACCGTCATCCAATGTAACTGATTTTATCACCATTCAATGTGACTAGTTTTACCACCATCATCAAATGTGACTGGTTTTATCACCATCAAATGTGACTGGTTAACTTTTACCATCATCCAGTGTGACTGGTTTTACCATCATCAAGTGTGACTAGTTTTACCGTCATCCAATGTAACTGGTTTTACCACCATACAATGTGACTGGTTTACCACCATCATCAAATGTGACTGGTTTTACCACCATTCAATGTGACTAGTTTTACCATCATCAAATGTGACTGTGACTGGTTTTACCACCATCCAATAGGACTGGTTTTACCGTCATCCAATGTAACTGGTTTTACCACCATTCAATGTGACTAGTTTTACCATCATCCAATATATCTGCCTTGTTTGACCACCATCCAATATATGTGACTGGTTTTACTACCATCCAATGGGACTAGTTTTACTGTCATCAAATGTAACTGGTTTTACCATCATCCAATGTGAACGGTTTTATTGCCATCCAATGTGACTGCATGGTTTTATTGGCATCTAGTGGCTTTACTACCATCAAATCAATGTCCTCCCTAGAGCCTGAGTTTCCCTCATCCTCTGGGGATGACATTGCTATCCAATGTGATTGGTTTCACTTCCATCCAATGTAACAGGTTTTATTCTTGAGAATTACCTGGCATATTTCTGTGGCTTTCCTTGTCTGGTTACGCACACATTAATTTTTACATTTAAATAATAGATTATTTAAATAAAAACAACACAATAATAATAGAACATAGAATTCTAAAGACTAATAAATTAAACAAAGATGAAATAGACTGAAATACTGTAGCTATACTGTACATGCAAGTTCTGAGAGAACTTTCTATGTACATTGTGACTATACTGTATTAACAAATGTTGCAATAGTTGCTAACAATTACATAGCCTTACGCAGGCGTTACATGTGGCAGTTTGGGAGACTGGATGAGGGGACTGGGGAGAGGGCTTGAAAGTAACGCCTGCAGTGGAGCTCTTTAGTTTTGTCAAACACCCCCAAATGAAATATGATCTCGAGCAGCCAATGCCTGAAGCTAATTAACTGTTTGTATTAATTGTAATATTTCAAAATCCATGGCATTTAATTCAGTAAAATTTCGCGTAAGTTATTATATCATTAATTCTCTTTGTATAAAATACAATTATAGTACATAAAGGGAGTTAAAACACTGACGAATATCCATGAAAGAAACAGTAATGACAGCGAGTGTTTACCAAAATAAAACAGTTGTGAAAGGTATAAATAGTACTGATTATCGAACGGAAATGTCTGCGGCGTCCCACGGTGTTCGCTCGCAAATATTTTCAGAAATATTATGACTAACAGAGGCATGTGAAAGCATAGCAAAGCAAAAATGCCGCTTAGACATTTATTTTGATAATCTTTTCACCTGTTTGAAAATTAGAATTGAAATTATTTATTTTACTTACTAAACCTTCTTGATTGACAGATTATGGGCGCTAAGCGAATCATATTCAGCGTAATCAATAATTAGGATCCCGTTCGTCAGCGAACGGCTTTTTCACCTCCACAGCAGGCGTTACTTCCAAGCCCTCTCCCCACTCCCCTAATCCAGTCTCTCAAACGGCCACATGTAACGCTAATTACACAAACCATAACAACGTTTTTCAAAATATGAGTAACTGTTCTGGAAGGCTCCCAAATTTTGGAAGCCCTGAGCCACATATTGCCCCAGTTGCCCATGTGTACATGTTATTCTACCTCTGCCATTACTGTACATGTGGTTATAAACAGAAATTTCCACTTACCGTATTACTACTACTGTAATGCACCTCTTTGGGCAATTGTTTTCTCTGTAAATATTCATAAAACTGTGCAGATTTTCTTGCCATTTCTTTTTTAAAAGTTTTATAAATAGGCTTTTAGAAAGTTTTTTTCTTTAACATAGAATAACTTAATTAGCATTAACTAGAAAATTAATTAATTTTATTACATTATTATTCATTACTGCACTGTAATAAAATGCAATAAGATGATATTCCTTTTTAAATTGTTCTTTCAACAAATACATGTACTGTGCCGTATCTCTCTTAAAAGTGTACTGAATAAGCTTTCAGAATTTTGTTTTACTTGCCTACATGTGATACAGTACATGTCTACCTGAGAAGAGCTTTTCGGCTTTTCACGTCTACATGTATTATGCTAGTGTTGCTTAATTTATACCTAAAAATAAAATGTTCAGTTGGTTAACAGAAAAATTTACTAAGCACTAAGAATCTACAAAACATCACACTTTTACTTCTATTTCGGTTTGAAACGTTGTTGAGATTGTAAAACTCTAATTTTCTGCTCTTTCAATTGTCGTTTTGTTGTTTACATACGTACTAGTTCCTTGTTAGTAAAAGATACAGTACACATCCTTTGTATAATAAAACAGTTATTAGACTCGGTTATCGCATGATATCAAGAATTATCAAGGCTTCAGTTTGTTTATTTGCTTCAGCCTTTGGCTTTGGCAGATAATACAAACTTCAGCTTTGATACATGTAATTCTTGATATCACACTCAACCTCGTCCAATGATTGTTAATTATTAACAGTATGTTCAGCAAATATCAGTGAAATTGGGAAAAAAATATTTTTTTTTAGAAATATGTAATCAGAAAATGCTGTTGTCGAAAAAATGTTGTCAAAGCCAAAGCTAATGTTTATTCATATTTCTCAACTAATAATTTATGCACCTGTCAATGTTTAGCCCCAGGGCAGGGGGGCAGGCAAACCAAGGGAGATTTGACATTTTTGAATAACTTACATGTACATGTCAAATTCCGAACCTATGAGGGCATAGGGGTGGTCAAATCCCCATGGTTTGCCTGCCTTCCTTCTTAGTTCTCCTGTGGGGCTTAACATTGACAAGTGCATTACAGTACTTAATACATGTATACTACAAAACTATGCAGAAAGTTCTATCTTAGATTCATTATTATTGAATACGATATTTTCTCAACCTCGTTCCCAGGGCATTTTGCCCCCACGTTGGGAGGTCAGCAAAAATGGCCCTGGCAATTGGCTGGTCACATGGCTCCCAGAATTTTGGGGTGTTTTCGCAAGCAAATTTATGCAGTCTTTACTGTGAAGCAGTGGATACTATGCTATCGTGCAGTTAATGTAAGTTAAGTTATTAAGTTAACAATAGAATGCCTTCAGAGCCAATGTGAATGCAGGGTATACCTTTGGAGCCAATCAAAATCCAGCGTGAAACGACAACTGACAGCCGATCACTGTAGAATGTAAATCTCGTTTATAATTACAAATGAAGTGATTTTAAATTACAGCGTGATTGACAGCGCCGGATTTAGGACTGTGGAGGCCCCAGGGCGGTCACTGACCAGCACAATATATCAATTCTATTTCTGAATGTATGCTAAGTTACATAGTCATATTTTTTTGAATGAGATGTAGGTAATTGGACTGACACTGGGGTTATATAATGTAGATGAATAAAATTTGCAAAGAATGCGGTATATGGCCAGGCCAAAAAGCGCATCTTGCTGTATTTTTTGTTAACTTGCGAAGGCAACGACGGTTGAAGGCGCAGTGTAAATTTGATACGGGAGTAAGTTAAACAATTAAAAGAAAGGATTAAAGATACGTAAGTACGTAATATTCAGTATATATAGTACATGGGACACAAACCTCTATATATCATCTATATATGATCCATATATCTTTTGTCTTGTTTTTGACTCATATTTTGGGCTCTCAAGATTTCTTCATTTCAACACCTATTTTTTCAACTTTCAAGACATTTTTGTGGAGGCCCCCCCTTAAACATTATTTTGTGGGGGGCCCTGGGCGACCGCCCAGTCCGCCCTGTCCTAAATCCGGCACTGGTGATTGATGAAAATCATGAAATAAACAAACTTTCTCTGCTGCAAGTTATTAGGAATCTGTGCGTCTTATGAATGTATTCGCACTGAATGTATTGTTGATGCAAAACCCAATCACTGACATATCCTGTGTTTATAGTGTTGTGAATGTATTTGTGGTGAGTTGAACATTTAATGCTGATCAGAAATACATGTACAATCAAAACAATGTCTGGTGTGTTGTGAATGTGTTTGCACTGAATGTTGATGCAAAATGCGTTTAGAGCAACATCTTGTGTTTATAGTGTGTTGTGATTGTGTTTGTACTGAGTTGAGCAAGTGCCAAATCCACTGACCAGAAATACGGGCAGAGCGAAGCCCTTCATCGCGGTGACATTATTTAAATTGTCATTGTGTTCTGCGTGTTGTATTCACAAGGCTGAAATGAATACTGACCAGAAATCCAATCACTGTGAAACCCAAGGCCATTATTGGCCTTGAGTTGGCCGCGGTACTACATATATCAGCAAACTTCCATGTAATATCTCCTAATGTCTGAAGATCGCTTTATAGTTTTAATATTTTCACTACATGAAATTTCGTTATTTTTTCCCGATTTTGTATGATAGCTCGGGATCAACTCATGATCATTGACTTGTCAGTTTTCAGACTTTGATAAAAATCACATGTCACACTGTCTAGTGCAATTAATATCCAGTTATCTTTAATGGCCGCTTGTATACTGATCATCCGAATCGCCTCTGCTTGGTGAACTCACTTCCCTTGATGCTCATACTAGCAGAAACAGTTCCACTGTCAGCACTGACACTGTTGGTAGCAGAACAGCCAGAGTACAGTACAGACTAGTACAGTAGACACATGCAGTAAATAAAGAACTGGAAATGTGACTGGCTAGATTATGAAGAAAAAGATGGTGTTGTTTGGAAAATTTGGTGCAAATATGTGTTCCCCAATGTTGCACAGGGGTGCCACAATTCAGGTCAAAAACAATTCATTGATTGTGCAGCCTATATCAACAGCACAACTAATGTTAAAAGTGCTGCTAAATACCACAAAAATGCAGATGGACACGAAGATGCAAAGAAGGCTAACGCAGCCAAATACAAGCCAACTGAGATACCTATGTATAAATCAATCCAGGCACTTTATGAAGATGAGAACATGAAAATGATTAAGCTATTCAACATGGCATACTACATTGCCAAAACTACTACATTACTTCATTACTTTTAATACTACAAATACTACATTACTTTTACAATAATGTTTTGGATTTTTTCGAAACTATTGTTTGTTAAAACATGTTTACAGTACTGTATATGCAGTATACAGTATATGGGGTGTTGGTGGCACAGTGGTTAGTGAACATACCTTTCACCTCTGCAAGCTGGGTTCAATTCCTGCACAGTGCAGTTATCTGATTAAAAAAATTCACCTTGGCCACATGTGAGAAGAGTGCTTCCAGTTTGACTCTACCAAACACCACAGGTTTCCTCTGGGTACTCTGGTTTCCTCCTGTAGTAACACTGGACCAATGAGGCTGGGCCCTTACTGGACCTCAGAGGATAACAGTTTAGATATAACTGATAGAGTTTTATGAAATAACATGTATGCTACGCAAGTGCTGATTGGTCAATACCCATGTTTGGATCAGGCTATCCAAACATGGAAATTTACAGCAATTTTGATTGACGCCTTTTATACACTTTAGTCTAATTTGTTTAGTACTGACACAAATAAAATTAAGCATCGAAATTACTAAAATATTATGGGTAAGTATACTGTAGGTATGTGTTAGGGCCTCAACAGGAAAAGTTTTAAATAAGTGAGGGTGAAGAACTAAATTAAATGTCCAATTAAAAGCAAACAAATAATTTCTTGAACAAATCTTATAAAGTTAAAAAGCACCGTAAGGCCATGCTTTTTTTATTTGTTGGATTGCGGATTTTGCTCACCAATATTAAAGGGTGGGAGGGCAAAAAAAAAAGAAAAAAAAAGAAAGAATTGTCTAATATCTATACATAGACTTAAATACCACAGTGACATTAAATACCACAGTGACATGTATGTCCAAAGTCAGAGTATATGATTATAAAACAAATACTGTAAAACAAATTCAACAAGTAATGTCACAGCGTAGTAAACGTCACCTCCTTCAGCCATGTTTCCACTGCATGTTTCACGCGCACGGCCACATGGCGTGGCCATGCGTGACAATTGCATGTTGAAGGTTTAGCCTGCACATCTGCCTAACTTTATTCCCGCACGTTGTTCTTCATTTTATATTTTTTGGGCATTTTGCTCAGAAAAAAATATACTAATATTTTGGTCGGATGAGAAAAAAAACAACACACTAAAACTGATGGGCGGCATTTTAATTTTTTTTCTGGTTTTTAAAAATAGGTCGGGAAATCCGTAATCCAAAAAAAAAAGTGTGGCCTAAAAAACAACAACACTATATGTTTACATGTATATATTGTGAGGGAACTATAACCAAGCCTGAAATTGTTTTTTGTCCCTGCTGGGTTCAAGAGCCAAGCTAAACTCGCTAAAATATACAGTGGTTTTTACTTTAATATGGTAACAAAACAATGTGATTTGGAAAGTACATGTTTTGAAAGCGATACTGTATTGAAACGGAATAACATTCTGTTCAAATACCTTTCATTTTCTTGCCTGATAAACTCACTTGGTACAAGAAAAAGACTTTGTCAATATGAAGTAAAATATCCAAGAGCTCTCGATATAAAATCCAAATCTGCTGATGAAAATGTTTTTAGGAAGCTTTAGTTTCAGTGGCTTTTTACAGCCAAGAATGTTTTTCATGTATTTGCTCTGAAACCATAAGCCAGATGGTTGAGGCAGTATGTTTAAGCATTTTCTAAATAATATTCACTGTTTTTGATGGTCAAAGTTCACTTCTTTATTGACATTCCCATCTTTATAAATGTTGAATTTGTCGGCAAAATCATTTTTGGATTACTTTCTTTCTCGTTTTGCTTGTCTGGCTCGTCATCAAGACATTGTAAGGCAAAATGTGATTGGTTGTTTATGAGTCTGGGAAAAAGTAGACAAAACGTGATTGGTAGTTGATGAATTTCGGGAGAAATTGTATTACGTATCATTATTTTTTTTCACAAAATCTGTTTTTCGAAAGCTAAAAAACATTTGCATAGTGGCTCGTGTTTTTTTAGGCTTTGCAAAAGTCTTGCAACATCCCTCGTGTTTGGATCAGGCTATCCAAACATGGAAACCCATTAGGTATTTCTTAAATCCAGTATAAATAAGGTTAGTTTAGTTTAGTTTTTAGTTTAGTTTATGCAGATGAGTAGGAAAAAATATCCCGAAAAAATGGCCTTGGGTTGAAGGATCTAGCTAGGCCATTATAAATGCCAAGGGGCCCCAGGCTTTTAGCCAGGCAGCCGTCCTATGGACGGCCACTTTTGAAAAATCAGGTTTTTGGACGGCCACTTTTTGTATGGATAGCCATGGACAGCCTAAGCAAAATATTCTCCTCAAACAACAACTACAGGTTTCCCCCTTTCTGATGTTTCTAGATTTTTGTTAGCTGCTGTTTACATTATTTTACTTCAGCTATTGTGTAGGTTTTGTTACTTATTTTTGCCAAGACCATGCAGACACAGAATAAAGACTTTATTTTGTGATGCAGATATGATGATTGGTTGTGCCTTGCGAGATCGATTTAACCACGTATATGTAAACCATTATGTGGCTCTAACATGAGGTAGCAACCATGTTGTTTAATAAAACCGTTCTTCAATAAGTTTGACATGCTCACTTGTTCGAACTGACCACGAGATACATTATAAAGATGTTTTAATTTAACTGGTTGTTTGTGTTTTCAGACCTTTTTATTTTTCTCAAAAGTGCCCTCAGAACGCGGGAAACGCTGTTTCAGAGACCCAAAACTCAAAAATTTTCCAGGGGAGCATACCACCGGACCTCCCCAGAAATGTATCGTCACAAATTTTTTTTGGACGGCCAGTTTTGGAATCCTGGCTAAAAGCCTGTCAAGGGCCATTTTCACGACCTCCCAACGTGGAGGCACAAAATGCCCTGGGTATGGGTATGAGGTTGACATATTTTTCTAACTATCAGAATTCTGTAAAATCTTCCCCTAAAATGCAGAAAATGGCATTTCAGAGCCTCTAAATCTCAAAATTTGCCACGGCATGCCCCCAGGGCGCAGACAACCCTGATGTTCATTTGTTTGTCAATATAAACCCCCACCATAGTCCCTAAAATTTTATTCTAGGTACTATGTCCCCACACAAGAGCTATAGAAATTGTTAATGCTTGTCAAATGTTCGCCTAAAAAAGTCATAGTATTGCCGATGACCCTGTAAACGGCGACAAAGTTTGAAGACACGCTTCAGACTATTCAGCTTGACTAGCCTGCCAAAAACAGCCAAAGTATATCCAAAACAAATATGATGAAAGAATACGACAAAAAGATTTTTTTGTTAAACTAAGAATAAAATTAGTATCTGTGTTGCATTAGAAAACGCCTACAGAAGTGGATGGTGTGTTTAAAGCACAAATATAGAGGAGATTCTTACCTTCTTTGCATCCTTGATGAGGTGATCGCGTCTTGACCTCGCAGCCTGAATCCACTTCTAGAATCCACTTTGCATTTGTAGCGCCCGGCCACCCGGCACCCGCTGCGCTCAAGCGGGTTTTAGCTACTTCATGTATGGCTATTATTATGTTTCGCGTCGGGATGGATGCAGAGGATGGATGGATGGATGGATGGATTGATGGATGGATGAATGGATAAACGGATAGACGGACGGACGGATGGAAGGAGGAATGAATCAATGGACGAAAGATTGGATGGATGGGTGGATAGATCATAGATGGATGGACGGATGGATGGATGGATGGATGGATCAATTAAGAACCTGGGTACGAGGTTGGGCCAGATCTCCCACGCGTGCACATTCCTGATTCCCATCAGACCCAGATGTGCCTAGCCTGCGTGCAGACCTAGATGTGCCCAGAGCATCAGATCAGACAACAGAATCAGACAGTGTATCGGATTAGACCCCGCATGCAAACCTCAAATTTTCAGTCTCACAACGTTTGCTTAAATAGTGTTTATATCTTATTCGATTGATTCTCAACTGCCTAGTGCCTACTACCTCGCGCACGTGAAAATACGCAGGCTACCTCAGGCCATTCTTCAGGCCTGTTCATCTACAAAGGTCGCAAAGAGGCGACTGCCACCCACTGATTTCTGCTGCCACCCACTGATCTCTGCTGCCACCGGTTCTTTAAAAATATCGTTGAATTTTTGGAAAATGTAAATAAACGAAACGACTTGCTATCCTTTCGACTGTGTCATGCATAAGGTCCCAAAAACTCAAAGCAAGCCGGCCCTATAAAATATTTATTTTATTGTTGATGCCGTCAGTTCAGTATGAATGCGTATTAAATTACAAATGTTGGAAAAACTGCCTTACTCAAAAGTTTAGGATTAATACTCAGCCTGTGAAGACTGAAGAAACAAATCACTGCACAGCAATTACAGCGCATTGTGGCGCAGTAGAATCACTCAATACATTACGGTGCATCACAGAGGAAAATTATTGATATTTGTGCGCCTTGGCAAATTACGAGATTTTGCGAGAATCGATATTTAATATTTGTTCGCGCCAGCCGGAGAGGCTCTGGGGACGAGATTGTAACACTGGATTGGAAACACAGGTTGAATAAAATAGATCAATGGAGAATTTGAGAGTAAAGGGCTCGTGAAAACATATCGATAGAAGATGTTTAAACGATTAAAGCAAAAATTAGAAAGTGAATCAGAGGGCGAGCAAAGCCCTGTTGCGAGAAATGAGCGTGGAAGACGATCAGTTGAGGTAAAATAATTCATATATGTCAAGTACTTTAATAAATTAATATATAAGACTTATGGAAATTGAAAATAACATTACATTATATTTTACCTTTTCCTAGTTGGAAAGAATATTTTACTGTAAAAATAACAAACAATATGTTTTATTGAAATTAAGGCATCTTCATCTGTCAAGAAGACAGAAGATTCGACATTAGTTTCGCCAGAAAGAAGCGGTTTAAATCAGGAAACACAGGATAATATTTCGGAACATACTCCAAGTTCTCAACATGTCATAGCCAGAGTACAGCAGCTGCTTGAGGTATTCTTTACTTTATAATCTTTTAAAACGATAACTATTTAACCTTGTTTATAACTTATTGGATAACTTCAGCATCACTCTGCCTTAACCGTGTTTAATAGACGAATCATATCTACATACGTTGGTGTTTATAATTTTCAAGTGTATACAATCTCTACGTGGCATTCTATGGGTCATAATTTCTATACTGTGCTGTATTATGTAGTAAACAATGCTATTTTGTCCTCTAACGTTAATTGGACTATCTAGATATCTCGGATCTTGCTATCATTACTTCACCAAGATCTTCAAAATAAAAGATATTTGCGAGTTGTCATTGCAATAAAACATAAGAATCAGCCCGATTGTTTTCACGTGGTTGAGTAGTCACTACAAAATGGCTCCTGGACTGTCCTGTTCTGATGATCAAAAGCTACATGTATCAGGGGGTGGGTGGTTAAGAGTGACATGATGATATAACTTATTAGATTCATCTACATATACCGGTAAACCCAAGATGGCAAAATATACATGTACTGTATTTAAGTCGGGAATTCAATAATGGGTGAGACAATTATTTGTGGGTATAATCCAGTTTGTTAGACCCCGTTTACACGATGCCAGTACAATTTGAAAACAGAACAAAATCATGCCAGTGTGTAAATACAGGCCAAAAAGTCTTGCATTTACACGATGCCGGTATAATATAATAATGGATTAGCATGTGACTATGCTCTTCCAATGAGAATTGAGAAGACTTTGTGAACAGTGATGACCCAAATACTGTGGTCAATTTTCTGACAAATATGGCACCTCCGAAAAAGGCTAGGAGGTCTGCAGATCAAGGTGAAGGAGAATTATCAGGAAACTTTACATGGAGCAATGATGAAATTGAACTTCTACTTGCTGTAATCTATGAATTCAAGTGAAAAAAGATTTGTAAAAAGTGTAAAAACCATCTCTGTCTTCTTTTGATTACTTCATTTTTGTTCGTATGCACAGAGTGCATATTCGTATGCACAGAGTGCATAAGTAAATCGCACAGCTTATTTGTTTTTGTTGTATACTGACCAACAGCATGCTAGATAAGCATGATATTCATAAAAGTTGTGGCACAAATACATCCTATTTTGAAGAAATTCATTTTCAACAGTATATATTGTGATTACCATCATCAAACTGTTATGGCACCGGTGTTTAATACACAATACCAGTTAGTGTTGCATGTTCATTTCATGCCATCAAGGAACCCATCTTCATTTTGTGCCATTTTCATGTCATTTTTGTGCCAGTATTGTGTGAATGCAAGGCCTAAACAGCACGATTTTGTTCTGTTTTCAAATTGTACCGGCATTGTGTAAACAGGGTCTTATTGTTGCTTAACCCATTGCTGCTGGGCATAGTGCACCTAGTAGACATACAGGGTTCGAATTAGTTGAGAAAAAACGATGTGCAACTATTTTTTGAAAATAAAAGGCTAAAAATATAATATCTCTGTCATAATCTTAACTACTCAGTCAAACCTATGGTCAAACTGCGATAATTTAATAGTCTTAAAACGTTATTTGTAATCTATTTTTAATAAATAAACATGACATTAAGTAACTTTGAATGGGCATTTTAGCTAATCGCTTTCGGACTCTTGATCAGAAAAGTAGGCGTGTCGGCGCGCTGCGTAGGACATGTGGTTGTTTTTCTTCTTTCGTTTCTCGGGGTAAACATGCATGGCCTCCAAATCCAATTCTGCGCTTCTTTTGACCATATCACCGATCCATCCTATGCTGATCCGAATTCATGTGATTTACTATGGAGTTCTTCTTTACAATTACTGAACCAGTTATAAATGTGTGTGAGAAGTTTTTCGCGGAGGTAATTCTGTTTTCTTTCATTGTGCAAACTTTGCAACGCAATGAATGCACCACTTTGCCATCACCGTTGTACTCAAGCCAGTCGGCATGTAATGTTTCTTTCCATTTCTCAACGGTGTTTACTTTGCTGGTACAGCCTTTCGATTAAGAAGCCGTAAGTAAAACAAAAGCACTAAAGCCAAATATGGAAAAGCTAAAATATTCACACCTGTCATGGCGGCTAAAAATATAATACCTACCAGTCTGATCGTATTTGTGTTGAGCATTGAGATAAAAAACAACTTTATTCATTTCAAAGATTCGCGAACACGCTGCTAGAGCAAAGCGAAAGCGTTTCTTATAAAATCATAATACCTGTACCGACAGATTGGCATTGCATTACCTGTAAACGTGGACGGATGTTCATTGGTCCCAAGTCTGATTTTTTTTGCACATCGTTTTGAAAAGTGATATGCAATTTTCACTATTTGGGCCAAAACGATGTGCAAATTGCACATTGCACACTGTTAATTCGAACCCTGTAGACATGTATAAATTGGATTTCTGATAGATTTCTTGATTTCAATGGATTTGACTCACAAGTGCAACATACTGTTACAGTGTCAAACACTGAATTGGTGTAGACAGTAGTGGGTGTACAGTACTGACTTGCTTGATATAGTACTACTTGAAAGTTTGTTTGGTATTTATATCTAATATCAAAAAGGCAGTTTATTGGTTCTTCTTCTCCTTAACTCTTGCAAATCTTTTTGCACATACTTATAAATCATCTTATACAGTAATTCTTATTACTCGGGCTACTTGTGGTAGGCTATTAGGTAGCACAACATCTTACTACACTGTTTGTAGTGCAGTACAATTTTGTACATGATTGATATAAGCCTAAAATTAAAAAATTGCTCAGACAAGTACCAGCTTCGCTTTCCAGCTTTACATTTGTTTTTCTGACTGGAAACATTTGATTGACCCTGGTCATTTTGAGAGGAAAGGCAAAAAAATATATTTCTAGGCTTAATTGTTACCTAATGCCATGGGTAATGTGGAAAACATATTTAGAGTGTCGCACGATGATTCTTTGTCTAGTCAGAAAGCTACATCTATTTACAAACTTACACTTGGCGTATAACAAATGTACTGTTTCTATATTGTAGAAGAGATTTAGAAACTGTAGTGTACAGTATAGTATATAGTTTGTAGATACATGTTGGATACTTTGAACATTGTTTGATCATGAATTCATCATTGTTAAGGCTGGACGTGCACAAAATGATACAGCATCTGTTCACAAAGCTGAATCTACTGAAACTCCAGAAAACAGTCCAAGTGATACACCAAATAAAAAGCTTGTTGTTGCTCCTCAGAGCCCAGGGAAACTGGAATACAAGTCTGATGACTCGGAATCTGGTAAAAAATATGAAGTTGCGACAAAAGAAGAATTGTTACTGCTTGCAAAGAAACAAGAAAAAGCTTTGACAAGATACAAAACCAAATTTTCAGAGGTAATAATTTTACTGAATATGTGTTAAAATAAAAAGAAAACAAAAGTAATGTTTTACAGTTGATTTCATATTTACCTTACCATGGAGTGTTGCAAAGTTTGTTGTGAAGCTGCAAAGTTGTTCAGAAATAGGCAATGTACAGTATCCATTGAAATTCCAAGCTATGAATCAAAGCTCATTTTTATTGGATAATTTCCAATTCTGTAGTTTGCAAGTCTCAAACTAACATTGGAACTTTCCAATGAACTTCATAACACACCATGGTAAAGTAATATGAAATAACGTGTAATGGGTCATGAAATTGAAAAAAGAAATTCGAAATAGAGAAAAGGATTAAAGGTAAGATCAAAATACAATAATGTTGAAAATATATTAAATAGTGTTGCATTTTAGGTTGTTGATGCTTATAAAAACTTGCAAAAGGAAAATGAGAAATTACAGGTACTGTATTACTGTACATTTTATTATCTGACAATTGACAAATAACTATTTTTTATTGCTACTGCATGTTTTGTAATATCCTGAGTTCTGATTGGTCAATGCATGGTTTGTAAAAATGCATATATCTGGATCACGTTCCATCTTTTTCTGTTTCCGGACAACTGTCAGTGTCCTTGATGTTAATTTAGCTGTTGTGAATTTCTAAGGTTTTCACACCAACTTTTTATAGTTAGTATCATATAATAAATTATTTATTGACATCTTTTACTTGGTCTATGTGGGAAAATATAAGACCTTGTTGGGTTTTTGGACGAATCTCAACAGCTGTTGTTTAGTCTGTACCATCAAGATCTTGGTCTGATATTTGAATAATTCAACCCAGTCTCTATTTTGAATAATTAGATTTAATAAGTGTATGAATATTCATGTAATATGTAGTATACCGGTAGTGGTAGTATGTATTGTATACTACTCTGGTGGTAGTATACTACTCTGGAGTAGTATACTACTCTGGAAGTCTGGGGCGAACACTTAAGTGTCATAGATTTCAAAGTTCTTAGTATAATACATTTTGATACACATGTATGTTAGTATGATGGTAGTACTGTAAGGGTACTTTAAATATTCGTTTACATGTATGTGCCTCTAAATAAGTCTTTCTGACCTCGTTATGAAGCAAAAATGCCTTTGAACTGCAGAGACACAAACGAGGCGAGATAGGCTGATTAAGACAATATAAAATAATATTTAAATTAATCGCCATTATAAGAGTGGTGTATATGATAAGGGTACTGTATAGAGGTACTGTAGATCTTCTAGTTCATATGACAGTAACTAAAACTAATGTGCATGTATTTCTAATTTCTGTTCAGTTCAATTTAGGCCAGAGTCAGGATAAGCAGATAAGAAAAATATCAGAATTAAAAGAGGTATTTATGATACTATAATTATTTTAAAAGCAGATGGCACTGCTGAGATTTTAGAGAATGAAGTAAATGTACTACCAAAATCAGTAAAGCATCTTTTCTGGAAGACAAGAGGTGGTTTGGAAGCCTGCCAAACTTTTATGCTTCAGCTTATATGACATCAAGCTCAGAGGTGCAGCATGCTATGTGAACGAAATCAATGAATTCTGTTGAACAAGATTGGGTTTTTTTATGGAGTGTACTATAGTATTACACATACATTCATTTTAGAAAATAACATCAAATAAAGCATCTTATTCTACTGAATTTGTTTATATTGTTGAATTTGTTCGCACGCCCACTGCATTCCCAAGCTTCATGTTATATACATGTAATCAGAACATTTGGCGGATGTCTTACAAGCGTCTTTTGTATTCCGGAAAACACACTTCAATAATTTTGGTAGCACAGGTGTTTTGCTTGCCACACTATCAACCCATCATTGATTGGAGTGGATTTTAAGAACATGTGATTGATACATATTAGTGTAACATAGTGTAACACAGTGCCTACTGTACATGACATTTTGCTTTGATTTTACCATATCAGTGATGACATACTACAATACTTGTGTAACATAGTGTAACACAGTGCCTACTGTACATGACATTTTGCTTTGATTTTACCATATCAGTGATGACATACTACAATACTTGTGTTGCACAATATTTGGTACAGTAGTACTGGTTCTTAGGTAGAAAACCTCAAATAATGTACATACCTGTAGTTCATCTGTAGTCCTCCACAGGCATCTCCGAGGTCTGCATGGTTATTCATATTATTACCCTAACCTTTAGGAGATGTTGCCACTATTATAAACTTTGTGTTTGTATACTGTATGTAAGTCATAAAGGTGATTACTGTACTGTTAAGTGAGGCTTTTTGGATTAATTAATTTTTATTAAATATTTAAAGATATACAGAAACTGTGCATTCTTTCTAGGACTGTTGTATTACTGTAATGTTCATAATATATTTACTGTCAGTATAGCATATGAATGATTGAACATGAAAATCATGTACATGTACATACAAATGCACAAATCTGTATTTACATGTATCATAAATGTACAGTTTCTTCAGATTTCTCATGACAGGTATACAGTACTAGCATGCACTTCTACTAGAAGAGTATTTGTCTCATATGATAACTATCCTTTTTGTCATAAAATTATTGACAACATTAATTACCGTAACGTTTTTTTCATATATGTTTTTGCTGTACAAGCTACCGTAAAGCAAGATTTAGGGGCTTGTTAGTTAGTGTACTACTTGTCCAGCGTGTTAATATAACATTAATAATAGTTTATAAAATAATGATATTCTAATTACAGTATACATGTACATGTATACACTACAATACTTTGAAAAATAGGGGGGGAAATATTAAGTTTGGTTAATTGTTTATAACTTTATAGTAATATATTTGGCTTTCTTAGACAATAGAACTGGAGAAAAAAGCGAAGATGCATATTGCAGATTCACTAAAAATTGCCATGGAAGAAAAGGATGATCTTATCAATGTATTGAAAACTCAGGTGTGACATGCGCTTTATTAATGTTTTCTCTATTTCTAAAAAGCTGTACATACATCGATGTAACTTTTAGGATGAACTGTAAAATCATACTGTTTGTACATGGTTGTCCTGTTACTTTAATATATAGTTTTGTGTAAGACGTAGAAAAATTGTGAAATACAGTGAACACCCGCTATACAGTCGTTTTCAGCTCGATATACGGTAGTATATACACATGTATAGGAACCCGTTTATTAGAACCTGACACATTAAAAAAAATGTCATAAGTTAGAGGTCAGGATACCTTGGGCAAAAATGAATCAACTATTTTACTCTCACAAGTGTCCTTCAAGTATTTTGCTATTGCCAGAAATTTTTACTCGCCAAGAGGAACATGCTGGGCAGGGTTAAACCAGTCCCGTCGAAACGTTGGGTCATGAACAGCAACGTTTAACTCATTCCTGTTCTAGGGCTTCTCTACAAAATTGTCTGGCATTAAACGGAATAAAATACTAAACACCAATTCGTACAGAAAAGAGTTAAGCCAGAGTAGCGTTGAACTAAGTTTGATTCCTCGCATGTTTGCGTTTACGTTGTCTGTATTGTAATTAAATTTATTAATGTATTAATTAATTAATAATTAAATTTATTGTTCAGCATTTTCATTTGTCATACAGTACGATAATGTGTAAGTTTTTGTTAATTTGTTAATTTAGTTTTGTACACTATATTTGTACACGTATTTCAGCTTATGCATTGTTTGTATACTCTTGCATATAGAAAATATATCCGTTTTTTTGCACAATTTTAGGTAGATCTTTTAAAAAGGAAAAACGAAGGAGGCAGTAATCTCGAAGAAACAAGTGAATTGGGTGATGAGGTGGATAACAAAGAAGGTACTGCAATCAGTTTCTAGCCCTTGGTATTTTTTTTTATTAGAGAATCATGTGTGTGTAGTGTATTTTCAGACTAAAACCTACTGTAGAAAGTAGAAACACCTGCATGTGAAATCAATTTGATTCCTGTTCTATGCAACTTTGAACCTGTTGTCACAAATACCCAAACTCTTGGTAAAACGTTTTATGTATTACCAAAACCGATGATCCGCGGCATGGCCCCCCAAAAACACGTCATGATTTACGCCCAAAACATTAACGAATCCGTCTTCATTCTTAGGCTTTGAAGTTGACACCGTGAGATCATTCACTGAAATGTGATTGGTCCATTTGCCACTTTTGAATTCTCCAGCCAAAAACGTTTAGGAATGCAGACGGATTCGTCAATGTTTTGGGCGGAAATCATGACGTGTTTTTTCGGGCCATGCCGTGCATCATCGGTTTTGGTAATACATGTACCTTATATATACGATCATATACTGCATTTTATAACCTTTAAAATGTTGCATTCTTTTTGTACAATCGGGATCTGGATTTTCAATCCAGATTCCGGTTATACCTATCTATTTTACAAAATGTTGAACTGGATTCGTATCCTAAAAATCTGTTACGGGCATAGATTCTCCAGATTCAATGTTAAACTAGATCACGATTCTCTGTTCTTTCTGAAACCTTTACAATTATCCGTATTTTTTGCAAGGACATCTTCAGAAATCTTTTGTCATTTTCTAATTGCCAAAGTACACCAGTCAACAGAAAGTAATGACATCATGTATCTTTCATTTATTGAAAGAACATAGAAAATAAAGATCTGAAAAATCTAAATGTAGATTTTAAAAAGGCGTAAAGCCTGAAGTGCAGTATACGCAAACTACTTTACCTTTCAGGTCAAATACAATAACTGTGGAATTTATTGCTCATATATACATGTCATAACGGTACATGTGCATAGAAAATTTAAGACCAGCCATAATAATTCAAGCACTTCATGTGGTTTCTGTCTATTTAGATTTTTAGCTGGTTTTTATTAGATTTTCAGTGTTCGCTTAAATGTTGTTGCATCATTCGTTACTGTACTATGCACAATACATGTTCATCTATTACTTTATTCTTTATACTATTACTGTATGTACTTATATTATCACTATAGTTAAGTCACTGATTTGCATGCATTTGTATAAGTTGACGGTGTATAGTTTATAAATATTATAACAGTAAGGAATATTATATTTTAAATATTTTGAAGGTTCTGTTTCGAAGGATGAAAAACAAGTATTTGTGGACAAGGTATTTTATTATTTGACTTCTTGCATTGTCATGCTTTATCTTAGCCTGCGTGCAGACTCGTATTACATGTTGACGTTAGTTATATATAACCCGGTGGATAAGGATAACTCGGTCTGAGCGATAGGGTAACCATAGGGCCAGAGTTATCCCACCTCTATATGAACGCTTTCACCCGAGTTATTTGGGGGGGAGGTGGGGGGGGGGAGGTAGGGTCAACGTCTGTATAATTACGCATGCGTAAATTGCCGTGGCTCTATACGTTCACATGAAGCTAGGGTTACCTTGGGGGCCAGGGATAACTCAGTATTTGCGTTTTATCATGTGAAACAGGAGCCAACTTTGATAACCCGAGATAACTCGGTCTCATGTGAACAGGCTCTCGTGCGCGCATGCGATGCAGGTGGTGGGTAATAGGATTGTTTTCCTGTCTGTCTG
Organism: Paragorgia papillata; assembly: GCA_035771165.1. Classification (NCBI taxonomy): domain Eukaryota; kingdom Metazoa; phylum Cnidaria; class Anthozoa; order Scleralcyonacea; family Coralliidae; genus Paragorgia; species Paragorgia papillata. The sequence goes on from JAWNZC010000349.1 coordinate 1,728,436, forward strand.
TCTGTCTGTCTGTCTTCCGCGCCAAGGTCTGGGTAGGAGGCGTTTGGGGTACGTGCATGATCTTTTGGGACAAGACGAGAGTAGAGATATTTGATGGTGTTTTTTATTTACCTAGATAAAGGATTTGGAAGGAACTGTCGAAGCGCAGGTCAAAGAGATTGCAAAATTAAAGGTAAAATGTTTTACTTACATAAGAATCAACCTAAAATAGTTTTAATTTCTGTCGTAAATATACATTTTTAGATACTTAGATTTCTATGCTTTTAGCTTGTACAGTTTAAGATGTTACATAGAAAAGAATTAATATCCATGTTTATAGCCGAAAAGATTTTAATTGTTCAACAGACTAAAATATAAAAACAGATCAATATTACTAAAAACAAGTTAGTAGCTGTATCATTTATGGTATACATATGATAGCAGGCGTTACTGGGTGAGGGGACTGGGGAGAGGGCTTAGAAGTAACGCCTGCAGTGGAGCTCTTTGGTTTTGTCAAACACCCCCAAATGAAATATGATCTCGAGCGGCCAATGTCTGAAGCTATTAAATTAACTGGTTGTATTAATTGTAATATTTCAAAATCCATGGCATTTAATTCAGTAAAATTTCGCGTAAATTATTATTTCAATAATTCTCTTTGTATAAAAAACAATTATAGTACAAGGGAGTTAAAAGACTGAGAGTTGGTCGCAAATCTGTGGAAGGGATAAATTAATATTAACGGAATATGTCTGCAGTGTCCGACGGTGTCTGCTGACAAATATTTCTAAAACTGTGGACTGGAAATGTATGAAATTAGGTGTGAATGGTAGAGTAATCCTGTTTCTATCAGTGGCAACGAATATTCATGAAAAAAAACCAGTAATGACAGCGAGTGTTTACCGAAATAAAACAGTTGTGAAAGGTATATAAATAGTAGTGATTATTTAACGGAAATGTCTGCGGCGTCTCACGGTGTCTGCTCACAAATATTTCTCAAACTGTGGCCTGGAAATGTATGAAATTAGGTGTGAATGGTAGAGTAATCCTGTTTCTATCAGTGGCAACGAATATTCATGAAAAAAACCCAGTAATGACAGCGAGTGTTTACCGAAATAAAACAGTTGTGAAAGGTATATAAATAGTAGTGATTATTTAACGGAAATGTCTGCGGCGTCTCACGGTGTCTGCTCACAAATATTTCTCAAACTGTGGCCTGGAAATTTATAAAATTAGGTGTGAATGGTAGAGTAACCCTGTTTCTATCAATGGCAACGAATATTCATGAAAAAAACAGTAATGACAGTGAGTGTTTACCGAAATAAAACAGTTGTGAAAGGTATATAAATAGTAGTGATTAAAATGTCTGCGGCGTCCCACGGTGTCTGCTCACAAATATTTCTCAAACTGTGGCCTGGAAATTTATAAAATTAGGTGTGAATGGTAGAGTAACCCTGTTTCTATCAATGGCAACGAATATTCATGAAGAGAACAGTAATGAGTGTTTACCAAAATAAAACAGTTGAGTGAAAGGTATACCATTATATATTTTCAGAAATTTTATGACTGACAGAGACATATGAAAGCAAAGCGTCTCACGGTGTTCGCTTTCAAAATCAAATTCAGGAACTTCCTATTATTAAGATATATTCCAAACTCTTGCATGGAGGTTTTAAATATAAAACTTAGTTGAATGGTATGGGAGTCGAGGAGGCTGACACTCAGTATTTTCATTTGATCAAATCGCAAAAGCACTGCAAGATGCTGTTTAGATATTTCCTTTGATTTAAATCGTTTCAGCTTTGTTTGAAAATTAGAATTGAAATTATTAATTTTACTTACTAAACCTTCTTGATTGACAGATTATGGGCGCTAAGCGAATCACATTCGGCGTAATCAATAATTAAAATCCCGTTCGTCAGCGAACGGGTTTTACAAAACCAAAGAGCTCCACTGCAGGCGTTACTTCTAAGCCCTCTCCCCAGTCCCCTCATCCCGTAGCGCCTGCTACGCAGGCTATATCACAATACACCACACACGATACCCTATACATGATACACGAAGATATTACACAGTACAGAATACAGAATACACAGTACACGATACGCAATACACATTACACAGTGCAGAATACATCATGCACGATACACAGTACACAGTACACAGTCAGTACACAGTACACACTACAGAGTACACAATACACAGTACGTAGTACAGAATACACAATACACAGTTCACAGTACAGAATACACAATACACAGTACGGAGTACAGAATACACAGTACACAGTACAGAATACACAGCGCAGAATACACAGTACAGAATACACAGTACAGAATACAGTACAGAATACACAGTACAGAATACACAGTACGCAATACACGTACAGATAACACTTATTACACAGTACACAATATATATTACAATACGCAATACACAATACGCACAATACACAGTACAAAATACACAATACACAGTACAAAATACACAATACGCAATACATAGTATACATATACATGTGCACAATACACATTACAATACAGTACACAAAACACAGTACGCAATACACATTACAATACAGTACACAAAACGTAATACACAGTACACAATACACAGTACGCAATACACTACACAGTGCACAATTCACACTACACAATATGCAATACGTAATACACAGTACAGAAGAATATTATACAGTACAGTGCACAATACACAGTAAACAATACGCAATACACAATACAAAGTACACAATGCACAACACAGAATACACAACACTGAAAACGCAATATAATAATACATGTACATATAATATTAATAAAATGTCATTTACTTCCGGTTTTCCTTCGTGGCGTCAAAGAGGTCGCTTACTATTGATTCCGCACGTACGAACGAACGAACGAACGAACGAACGAACGAACGAACGAACGAACGAACGAACGAACGAACGAACGAACGAACGAGCTCACAGGAAGAGTATAAAGCTGCCCGCAGGTAATTCATCGGGGCACCGAAAATAATTAGTACAATACAGTACTTGGCTTCATTTTGCTCAAAATGTATTTAAAATTAAAGTTGTGAGTTGAAGCTACAATGCAAATTACCGAATAGGGAGGAATAGCATTAGGGTTAATAGTACTTGAGTTTGACATCTCGACTGCATGCACATAAATCTGACACACTCTAAGTCGGCATAAAACGCATTTCATATATAACATAGCTTTTTATTCATAACACAACTTATTTACATGTACATAACTTAATTCATACGTAACAAAGCTTGAATCTGAAATCGTAAAAGGTACAGTATGTTTACTACGGTGTCTTCAGCTTTCTGTTGAATAAAAAATCACTTCAGGCTTTTTCATTTCTTTTACATGGCTATGAACTAATTCAGATTTTTTAATTGTACTGCACGATGGCGATTACGGTTTTTCTTTGTTATTTAAGTATTCTCGTAGTTTTTTGTTTAATAGTATCGTTTTACAAAGTTAAAGTCTATTGCTAAAGCACAATGTTAATAGGAGCAAGAAAGTGCGAGTGAAGTCCAACGTCAGGAATTAGCTCGAAACATCGAACATGTACAGCAAGAAAAACAAACGGCTATCCAAGAAATGATGAACAACGTGGAGAGCATCATGGACGACAAAAATAACTGTGATGTAGAAATAAAGAATTTATTTGACGAACTGCAAGCTACCAAAGTTCTGTTAAAGGATATGAAGATCGAAAAGGAAGAGATTATTCAGAAAATGGACAAAGCTTTGGAGGAATGTGAAGTAAATGAGAAAAATAAGTTGGGAAAACTTAACGATGAACATAAAGCTTCGATTGAATCGATGTTTGTAGACCACTCCAAGATTGTCGAAGAGCTGAAAAGAGGCAAATCTGAAGCCATTGAGTTGGTAAAAAGGCAACAGGCAAAGCGAACTGCTGACTTACTAGCAGCCAAAGAAGACGAACATAAGCAAGCTCTTGCAGAACGTGGAAAAGAATTGGAAAATTTACTTTCTCAAAAGGAAGAACACATAAAAGCTGCTTATTCTGAAAAGGTGAATTTTAAAACTACCTACAATATGTATTTTAATATTATTTGTAATAAGTCGTTTTATAAATTTGCATGATCATGAACCTATTACGTGTGGCAATAATTGAAGTATATGCATGTCGGTGATAAATAATGTTAAATTGATTATTAATGACAACTTGATTATAAATGATAAATTAAACAGACATTTCCTTGATTATTATGATGATTATTTGATTATAAGGTGACCTATACTACAGATAATAACAATTAATTTTTGAATCAACCTCAGAGAATAATCGTGGGACACTTAATATATTTTATCGTCAACCCCTCTTCTCCAATACGTTTTTTGCGCGTTTATCAGCAAAGTAACAACATTATTAATAAACAACATTGAAGAGGGGAAGAGATGCAAAAACGTTAAGTGTGCTAACATTATTGTCTAAGATTGTAGGGACATGGTTTACAGGCGTATAACGTTGATTTTACGGAGGAAGGAAAACTAGGGAACCCTGCAGAAAAACCCCTTAAGGAACAGGAGAGAACAAACAACTCGGGTTATACGAGTCTTACTAAGTTAGTTATACTCATCTGAATATACTAATACGAGTGGCGTGTGCTTTTAGTGCGCTCCCTCTCAGTCTCCCTCTCAGTCTCACTGCCGAGGATTGTAGTTAAGGTCGGTTAGACGGAGTTAGTACTTGGACGGGTGACCGCTTGTCCGGGTTTTGGACTCGCGTGTGAGTAGAGTTGTTGGTTCTCTCCTGTACTTCGAGGGTTTTCCTCCGGGTTCTCTGTTTTTTTCCGTCAAATGATTTTAGCTAGTAAATTGTCGAACGCTTCTGATACGAACCCCCCTGCATGATTCTGAAGTGTGGGTAACTACTTTCTGCGGGTTATGTCGACGTTAATAAATTAAGTTAAAAAAAAAATTAGGGCTGAAAATAAACGCGCTAACACCATGTGTGCCACCAGTTTCACCTACAGATCCTAAATATATAGATAACGGATAGTATAGAGCCGCTCTGTCGCATTGCTGAATTTTAAACAGACTAATTGTGAGCTTTGGCTAATGATTCTTAGTAAAGACTATAGAGGATAACTGTCACTGTGGACATTCCAGCTCGTGTCTAGATTTGTCGAAGTAAACGACTTAGGTATAGGTGACTTACTTCGATTGAGGTAACTAGGTGAAGGCTATTTCAGATTCAGTGAAGCACCTGGTTATAAATTTATGTCCAACATTACTAAGGTATTTTACGTAGGCTTAACCTCAACACAAACCCCAACCAAGGGTTCGGTACAGTACATCAAAAAGTATCGACGCATGAAGGAACTAATCTGGTACATTCACCTCACGCGAGGTGACTAGGATATTTTTAACGTTTGAAAATGTGCGCTTCTTGATTTGTTTATGTTAGGGACAATGCAAGATTACCAAATTGGTTGGCCGATGGGAAAAAAACAATTTAGTACAAAAACATTTTTGCGTTTTATTAAATTAACAAAGTCTTGACTTTGCATCGACCTTTGGGGGGGAAAAGGTCAATTGCCTTCTGTTGGTTAAAAAAATTTATTAAAAATGACTTATCTTTTTCACAGCCACATGTACATTACATTGCACCATAGTCAATAGAGATATAGTCTGGAAACCCGGCAAACTTCAAAGCGCCTATAATGAGCTGTGATTTTATGTTGAACCGAACCTTACAGCGTGCACATCCTTTGTTTTAGGTTTATTAATATTTAAATAGCACGGTTGAGTGATTGAACTGAAACGTTGCTATTGGATAATTCGTTCATTATACTAAAATACAATGAATTCAGTGACCGTGCACAAAAATGCATAAAGGCGAACAAAAAGATAGAACAAAGACTTTAACTGAGTTTCCAGACCATATTTTGAATGACTTATGATTGCACAGTAGCTCGAAGATAGATTTTTGATTCCAGTGATTAAAACTTTTCACTCATTTGTTTTTAACTGTTTAACCTATGGCATTTGCATGAATTTGGTATTTAGTTTTTGTTCAGCAGTAGCTTTCTTTTTCTTTTTGTAACTTACTCGTTTTGTATTTTGATAGGTAAAAGAGGTAGAACTAGCGGTTGAAGAACAAGAATTACAGAAACATGCCGTAGTGAAAAGAAAATTTGAGGAAATGGCACAATTAGAGTCTCGTATCCAGGAATTAGAAGAGCAGCTGCAAGAGAAGGAAGCATTATCAAATGATTTTGAAAAGTCAAAACTAGAATTAGTTGGTAAGTGGCACAGGGTTGTAAATAAACCAGAAGTCCAACTCGGGTGAAAATAATACAACTGCTGTGTATTTTTTCATACAAAACGTCTCGCAATATTGTTGCGGCACAGATTGCTGGAGAACTTGCTTGGCGTGTCTACCCTGCAATCGTAAATATTCGCAACAATTACAGAAACCCTGCGACGAAGATTTTTTAAGCATTGCACAATATATTTTTTTCAGTTTTGTGTCGTACACAAATTTCTTTGCTTCATCTATATATTTTCCCATAGAAATCAAGAAGAAATACCAGGTCGTTGAAGAAAAACTCCAGAAACAGCAAGTAAGTGCTATAAAATAAGTTTATCGTCGTTTGGTCATGCAAGCGATTTTCTTGGTTGAGCTTTCGTTTTGCGTTATCAATTAGACTTTGGAGTATAGTGCAGCAAAACTACAAGCCTATATCTTTGGAATTACCCGTGCAAATCCTAAATAATTATTTCCTGTTGTTGTTTTGTTAGCGAGATTCCGAAGAAGCAATAAAAGAACGCGAAATTCAGATTAAAAAGCATGAAGAGGAAAGAAAAAATATTTTATCCAAATCAAAAGTTTTTCAGAGTAAAATAGCCGACATGACTGGTGCTATTAAGAAAAGTGAAAAAGCGGCGGGCGAAAGGGAGAAGTTGTGGAAAGCTGAGGAAGAGAAACACAAGAAACGATTGCAGGAGACAATCAAAGAGCTTGAGGCCAAAAAGCAGAGTGAACTTGCCGTGGCGTCCAAGAAAGGCGACAACAAAGTTTCGGAAATGAAGAAAATTGTCAAGGAGCTTCGGAAGAAATTAACTGAGAAAGAAAATCAAGTCCACGGGGTACAAGAGAAGATGGAAAACATGGTGTCACATAAAGACACAGAACATGTGGAATTAATGAACCGAACTGATGCTCAGGTTGCAGAAATGAAGAAAGTTGTTGACAGTTTGGAGACTCAGCTTAGCGAAAAGAAGGTGGAAATAAATTCGTTAAATATGCAGGCGACTACCTTGCTGGAACAAAGAGAAGAGGAGGGTAAACAACTGATGGCTGAACACAAGAAAACGTTGGACGAAAATGAAACAACGTTTAGCGATTTGAGAGAGAAGCTTGAAGAAAAAACGATAAGCTGTTCAAAGTTAAAAGAACAAATTGGGCAGTTGACGTCTGATCATGAGCAAAGAATGTCTGAAGTAAGCAAGGAACATAAGGTACATGGTGATGAATTGAATGAAGATTTTCAAAGGAAATTAAACGAGCAGAAAAGATGTCTTGAAGAAGAGAAAAATAACCAGCAAATTCGAATGTCGAAAGAGGCCGAAATAAAAGTTAAAGAAATGAAAAAAATCGTGAATGAGCTGCGAAACAACCTCACCGATTCTGAATCTCGCGAAGAAAGCCTGAAGGAAACCATTGATAGTGAAAGAGATGTACGTGTACGTTTGGAAAAAGAATTGAGTGACAAGCAAGAAACTTTGCAGCAATTAACCATGGATTTACACAACTATGAAAGCAAAATACACGAGTTAAAATCTCAAATTTCTACGTTAAACCAGGATCGCGAAACAGCATTTAAAGAAAAGGAGGCTGAGAAAGTGCTGTGGATAAAAGAAGTCGAAAATAAATTTAACGAGAGAATGAAGGAAAAGGACGAGTTCCTGAACAACACGATTGATCAGTTAACAAAGGAAAACGAACTTAACGTTGATGACATTGCTCGCAATTATGAAGCAATCAAAGACGAGCAAATACGGTCCTTGCAAGAGCGACACCAAGCGCAGATAACCGAATTAAATAGTGTACACGAAAGGGCGATGACATTCACAAGAAAGGAAGCTGATGAATATTATGAAAGATTGGCTACAGAGGCAAAAGAAAGAGAAGAACAACTTTTTAAACAAAACGAGGAGCTTCGTTCGAGTTTTGAAAATAAGAAATCAGAGTACGAGAGAAATAGTGAGGAACTGGTGGAAAGGGTGGCAGACTTAAGTAAAGAACTTGAGACGAAACGTCGGAAGGTTACAGAACTGGAGGACTCCAGGGCAGTGCGCGAGGACGAAATGAACCAGATAAAGCAAACTATGGACGACAAACTGATGGAATTGATTGAAAGCCATCGCCGAGAAATAAATGACGTAGAGCGCGAATCCGAACAAAGGATGTTGGAGTTGTCGTCCGAGCATACACATACTTTAGACGAACAAGTGAACAAGGTGTGTAAAGCGAAAGAAGATCTACAAACTAAGTTGCAGCACATGGAGAGCGAACATACCATACAACTTCAAGAAGTTAAAGATAGTTACGAAGCCAAGTATCGCGATTCTCTGCAAAATCTGCGAAACGAGAATACACAGTTGAACGAAATACTAGAAAAAGAACATCAGGAATCGGAGAAAGAAGATTTAAAACGAGCTGAAACATACCAAAGCCTTCAAAAGAAATATGATAAGTGTGTTGCTGAATATAAAGAAAGTTGCGTGGAGAAGAAAAGGTTGAATGAAAAGATTGTGTCTACAAGGTTGGAGCTAGAAAATGCGAAGTTGTCATCTGCTCAAGTAAAAGAAATGTTAGAAATTCAAGAAACAAAGCATGTGGATGCAGTAGGTCTCATAAATCTGGAGCTTGGTGATTTGAAAACAACTAAGGATAACTTGGAGAAGAGATTAATGGAGACTAACGAAACCGTAAAGAATCTGCAGGTTGATATGAGTGAGAAGATCGAATTACACGGGAAAGAGAAGCAGCGCCTTCTGGAAGAGTCGCGTTCTAAGTGTGCTGCGATAGAGCAACAACTGGGCGATCGTAACCAAGAATTAGACGAGCTCTTGAGGAAAATTCAAAGTGAATCTCAAGTAGAAATTAACGACTTGAAGGAAAACGTCTCTCACCTCAAAGTGAAGATAAAAGAAATGCTAGCAGAACAGGAAACTGAGGTAGATAGCTATAAAAAGAATGCGGTAGCTCTGAAGAAGAAAATCAAAGCGTTATCTGAGGAATGCAAAAAAAGGGACTTGAAATTGAGCGAGACAACAGACCAGTACGAAAACACGATACTGGAGCTGAAAAAACGAGAAGAGAATTTAAAGATAGTGATTGCTTCGAGTCAACAAGATAGTCGTACCATTGATGAGCAAGTTAAGCGGCTTCTCCTAGAAAAACAAGATCTACAAACGCTACTTAGTAGCGCAGAAGAAAACAATCGACATGAAATTCGAGAAGCAAATGAAAAACTGCAGGAAGTCATTGCTAATAGTGAACGCGAACTGTTAAATAAACAGGAGGAGATTGTCGGGAAAATATCCGAGCTTGAAAAGGACAAACGGGCGTCGTTGGAAAATCTGAAAGAAACTCTTATTGCGGAAAACAAGAAAAAAGTCTTAGACCTGAAGAAAAAAGCTGAAACCAAGATTGCAGGTTTAAGAAAACAACTGACAAATCAACTTCAAGAACAAGGAAAGGAACTTTCTTTGGCAAAGGAGAGTGTCAAGAATGTGGAAAAACAACTTGAGGAACTACATTCTTCGCACTCTGAAAACGTGCAGCGAATGGCAATCGAGCACGAAACTATAGTCAAGACTAAGATTGAAGAAGTGGAATCTCAGAAGGGAGCGATGGAAAACAGCACAAAACTTATGGCAGAAAAGATGGCTCAGCTTGAGGCAAGTGAAGCATCTTTAATGGAAACTGTTGAGAATCTGCGCGTTGAGAAAATGGAGGTGCTGCGAGAACAGACGTTATCTTTGAAAGAGGATCATCGAATAGAAATTGAGAAAATGCAAGAAGAACAGAGAAAGAGTTCAGATTTACTGGAAAAACGTCTGGAAGCCAAACTGGAGGAGAAGGATTATGAATATAATTCTAAGTTAAAGCAAGTAGTTAAAGAATTCCAGACGAAGTTGGCTGGCAAAGATCAAGAAATACAAGATACATTAGCGCAAACTATAGAAAATAGACAGAAAGAAGAACAACAATTAGCTATGAAATATGAGGAGGAAATTGTTGAATTGAAAAAAGAACTCAAATATCGAGAAGACGAAATGGTACAGTTGCAAAAGAGAAACGAAGAACGGTTGAGTCAGAAAGAAAATGCGGTGCAAGAGATGGTACAGGATCACGAGAAAGCTTTGAAGGCTGTCGAACTTGAATATCAAAGTAGAATGGAAGATCTTAATGCAAAACATGAGGAAGATTTGGTAACGTTAGATAAGAATGAACAGTTGATAGCAATCGAGCAGAAATACGAAGCCGAGATAGAGAAAGTGCAAAAAGGACATTCTTCAGAACTGTTAGCTCTTGAAAAGAAACTAAAAAATCAAATGAAAAAGAATCAAACAGATATGAAGAAACTTCTCAACGCCAAAGAAGCCGAGTACGAAAGACGAAAAAGTCCTGTACCCCAGACAAATGTAAGTACAGAAAAGTATTATTATTATCGTCGTCATTGCTGTCACGATTATTGTTGTCATCATTGTTGGGACCGTTATCATCATCGGCGGCATCATCATCATCATCATCATCATCGTAATTATCCCGATCAGGCGAGACGTTCCGGTCTCCATAAACGTAACTTGGAAAATAACAGTAAATTATCTACAAGCCGAGATCCCAACACCGGGACATCCCGGTATACCTGGATCATATAAACAGGCCCCTAGATGAATCCAATAAGTAATAATATATATATACTGTAAACTGAAAACTAAAATTTTAAAGATAAAATAAACAATTGTTATTTTATCATACCTAACAAATAATCCTTCGATTGACTAGTTAATATACCTTGTGCGACCTGCTTAAATGTTGGTGTTCAATATGTAGTTGTCCTACATACGTGACGCTAATGTAGACGTTTGTTTAGATGATTGTTTCTGAGGGTATAATGAACGTGTCTTACATGTGCGATGACGCATTGTCGTGTATAGGCTTTTGTCTGGGTTTGGGTTTGGACTTGGGCATTAGCCCTGTCCACCGTCATTCATGCAGTTCAAGATTCCGTGCAAGTAATTATGTGTATGTTACCACACTGTACGTACAATGTTCAGAAGCTATTAAATCGCATACAGATATTTATCGAATCCCAATTGTTATTTTACATGTATGTGATTTCTTTCATGCAGGGCGATTCAGACGACCAAAGCGATAACGTTGATGTATTAAAGGTGAGACAGTTTAAAATTTTGTATTACGTTTTGTTCACGTTCGTTTTTGTTTTTCAAAGTTTTAAAGAATGCATGGTTAATCTTTCGGAAAGTTTATGTAAATCATGACGAATTTGTATCCGATTTACAACACCTGATGAAACATATTTATTTCTTTTAAATTTTCTTTATGAATTATTATAATGATTTGGATGTAATATATCAACAACCAGTTTGAGTGTTTCATCTGGGGATCCAAATACGAGAAAACATGATGAAAGCGCTAGGCCGAAGGCCGAGTGGCTTTATTGTTTTCGAGTGTTTGGATTCCCCTGATGAAACACGATAAACGAGTTGTTGATATGCATCTCAATCGAGCGATTTCAATTGGAAAATGCAATTAAAATAAACCCGCATGAGATTTTATTCACTTGTTTATTCTGCATAGAAAATTGAGATCTTAAGAATTAGATGGACACCGGTTTTCATCTAATATCTTGGGTTTTACTGGAGTATCCAACTTTAATCAGGCGATTGAATGAACTATTGTAATTGGCTGATCATCTCATGAATTATGAATGATTTTGAGATCAATATTTCTCAAACTCAGTAATTCATAAGATAAAAACAAAGGAAATCAGCACCGAGACGGAGTTTGGATATGTGATCAAACACTTAAATTAAATAAATTAAGCCAACTTTCACCTCAAATTTCTCTTAAAATACTGACTCATTTGAGAAGCTATATCATACACTCGAAAGTTGTGTTTGATCTGATATCAAAATACCTCGAAGTTGGTTAAAAAACCTCGTCTTCGCCTTGGTTTTTCAACACACTTCTCGGTGTTTGATATTCGTGTCCGTGTTGTATCGGATATCTCGCCTTCGGCACGAAGTTGTATTGCTGGGTTGCACGTGACGTCATGGCGGCCATGTTGGTTGGTAGGTACAAAAGAATATTATATTGGATGTTATTGTACCTACCAACCAACCAACATGGCTGCTGTGTCCTTGTTCTCTAAATCTCAGGGGATTGATTGCAACACCCACCAATATCCGATACAACACGGCCACTCATATTGTAAATAGTAGATATAGACTGATTTAGGTTCGTGATGTTTCAATAGGCTACAATTGTACGACTCAATAGGGAAATGGATTTATTGCGAGAAAGAGAGCAATTGTTAAAGGTATAGTACATATCCTACTTCTTACACTAATATACTTTTGTTGCGTGAAATGGGATATTCTTCTTCTGTATTGCGATAATACTAAACTACTAGTTAAACTACAAGAATTTGTTTTTCTGTCAGCCAAAACTGTTCTTCCCAGTACAATTTAGACGTTTGCTGCAACGAATTTCTTTAAAACTTGATAAATAATAAATTTATTTATAATAAGTAAAAAAATAAATTGATTTTCCGAATTTGTTATGAGACAGAGTTTTTAAAACTATTATCTTTATAGCGAAATCATGTCTATTGAAAACTTCTCTGCTATTGCTGTAGTTAAAAAAGGACTTTGTATGTGATAATTTAAAAAGACAAAATTATGGATATATTGCGTTTTAATAGCGGTAGTTTAGAAAATATACAGAAGTTCTCTGATCATCGGTATGGTAATGATAAATAATTGCGCATTTGACTGCTTTCAGAGTGCTTGTGCTTAGTGTCTGGGCACTGGCACTAGTTGGAACACCGCACCTGAGCGAAGAGCCCGGCACGGTGCCCATGCAGGCACTCTATTGAGAAGGTAGTGCATGCCCATGTTAGCAGCCGAGTACACGTGTAGAGTGCTGTGGTACCGGCACTCTAGACGTGTACACCTGTTATTTAATGAACAGTCATAGAATCGGAATTCATGTACATAATGTACTTTAATATGTATATATTCAAATCAAGATTTGAACGTTTTATATTTTTGTCATAACTTAAGTCAATAAACCCTTCGTAATTTTAATTATTCTAATATTCTATCTAATAATATAAAAGGAAACGGAAGATTTATAGAAAGTAGTTCACGGATCACAATTTATCATAAATCGTTTTTATAGCAATAGTGTTCCCACACGCTCCAAAACCCTCGATGCTCTTGGCGTTTCATAGCTCTATAATGCTCGGCCATCTGTATACAATGCATGCTTAATCCTGTGGAAAACGTATGTTTTTTTAATGTTGGTTCGGAAGAAAATGCTGAGCACTGTAATATTCTTGTTCATACTTGTGCCCGTACTCAGTCTGAACGTAGCCTAAATGTCTTATTTGTCTTACTTAAAATCTATTAATTTTAGTAAGATATAAGTATATATCGAAATCCAAGAATGCATGTTGAATTGGGTATTTTTTAAATTGATTGGTCTTGAATGTATGTTGATTGCTATTTATTTTAGTTTATTGCAACTAAAAATACAGTAATGTTCTATAATCTTTATTTCGTTTACATATTTTAAATTGACAGAACGATGCAGAACAACATGTTGGAAATGGCCCTGAAACTCCCCAGAGACCTGCCGAACTAACGCTTACGTCTAATCCATTTTCAACTGGTAGTCCTGTTAGCCCGTCCTCTAATCCTGGAGAGACTGAGTATGAGGTGAGCAACGTTTGGTTTAATGTTTCTTGTCCACTCGCGCACTTTATTGAACGACCGTAGATATATTATCTATTATTGTACGTGTTGGATTGACATTGATATTATCAATATTGATGTTGATATCGATATTGGATATTGGATTATGGTGGTGGTTGTTGCTGTGATGGTTTTGTTGTTGTTGTTGTTGTTGTTGTTGTTGTTGTTGTTGTTATTGTTCTCATTTTCGTTTATTTATTTATTTATTTATTTATTTATTTATTTATTTCCATCTGACAGTGTTCTGTTCTGCATGTTCTGTTGTTTTATGCTATAGAGTATTTGCTGTTCTTTTGTTTTCACGTAATAATCGTCAGGGTTGGTGTCAACCTCGTACCCAGGGTCTTTTCAACCCGCCGCGCTTGAGAAAAGACCCTGGTATCGGCTGGTCACGTGTCTCCCAGAATCTGGGAGATAACATTTTTTTATTACTAGGGTGGAGGGGGGTGGAGGGGTGCGGAGGTCGGATAAACAATCGATTCTGCAGATGCATAAAAGAGGAGTTGATGTAAATGGGCACAAGCGAATACAATATCTGTGAAAAGTTGGCAACGTCTCTTCCGATCATCAACAGCATTAAACCCCGAGTTAAATCCAGAGTTAAATCTCTGGGACATATTGAGATTTACTAAAAATCCAATTGTCGGAGATAATGAAGTTCCTGCAGTTTGTAGACTATGTGGTTCGGTAAGAACAACAATCGTAATTCGCGAACTACTTTGCTTATTTGGGGAACATTAGAACACTTTCTGGAGAGTCACGACGATCTTCCTCGAGCTCAGTTGGTATGCCGGCCCACGTAAAAGAAGGCTTTGGAATTTAAAGAAATTTAGGTCAAGAATTCAACAAAATCATAAACGGCGCTCGAACACTATAAATAGCAGTTTAGCAAGAGATGCGTGGGAATTTCTCCCTTTCTATTGTGTGTGGATAGCTTAAGCTCCTAGGAAATGCGCTGACGGGATCAGCCTCTAATAGAACAGTTAGCATTTACATCAGACGAAGAGGTAAAGTTTGTCTTGTTTATGTTATATTTAATACGTGTTCTTTCGACATATACGCAATGGTAAAGAAACCGCATTGTCATGTGCATGTAGAAATACGTACGTGTAAATTACGTTTTCCAATTATTTTATTAGAAGACAGACCGCTTAAGAAAACAACACTTGTCAGTCCTTTTAAAAGTTAGATAAACATTCCTTTTGTGAAGCTTTTATTAATTAAAATTTTATGAGTTGGTTTTGAACGTTGTTGAATTGTTCTTGTCACTCGTGCTTTGACCTGTCGAATCGAACTTCTAAAGATACGTTGCCGCCGCGAAAACTATCACACCTTTCTGGGTTATTTTTGCTGGGCTTTTCAAACAAAATAAGAAATGTCTTTTGAGTATCTTATAACTCCATACAATTGCTTGTGAAAAACATTTTGATTGCATGTACATAAACATCGACATAAACATATTTGTCTCATTAATAAACGAATTTTAGCTCTTTTTATATCCTTTTAAATTTCGTTCATGATAACCCCCATTCTTTAGAGTTTAGACGGTTAAAGTTTGTTTGATCGAGTACATGCATGCATGAACATCTGTACTCGAGCAATTTTGAAAAGCTCAAAACAGCGCCTCTAGTCCGTACAATGTTTACCTGAGTATTTGATCGCCGGTGTATATGAGGAAATTCAAAGAAGAAATGACAACTACCACGGGAGATAGAACTTGTAGTAGGAAACTTAAAGATCTCCTGTTCTTTTGTGATAACAATGCAGGAAAAAGATGGAATATCATCGATATTTTTCCGTAGCCAGTGGCAGGACCACCAGAATGTGTCTTACTTACAGCGTTATACTGCCTCTAAACACAACACGTCATTTGCTTTGGTTTTAGGATCACAGACGAATAATCGCTGTTCAGTACAAAAGCAAAATGTAAACATTTCAAGAACACAGATATTTTAAATTCAACGATTCATACATTGTGAGACCTCAGTAAAAAATTTCTCCAAAATCTCTTTGGCGTTTTCGCGCATTTATCAGTGTCGTGTGACCAATTGAAATATAACCTCCCCTCCCTTGTGACAATTTCTATCTCCCAGATTCTGGGAGACACGTGACCAGCCGATACCAGGGTCTTTTCTCAAGCGCGGCGGGTTGAAAAGACCCTGGGTACGAGGTTGGGTTGGTGTAGGGGTCCGCGTGATTACTGGCTAAACGAAACATTGGATGCGGTTTTGATCAAAAGCCAGTCGGGTTTAAATTTGCATGTATTCGATGTTCTGTGATACTCTATGGGAACTATTTGCGCTGGTTATAGATTTTGCTGCGTTTGTTCTTTTTATATTATAAATGCACCTCGCTTATTAACTTTAAAATCTTTTACAGTACTTAAGAAATATCCTATTCCAGTACATGATGGGAAAACAGAGAAAGGTAAGACGCGTTTTTTATTATTGTTTAATAAAGTCATTGCCGAAATAATTTGAGTTAACCTGATTTATCTGATCAATTTTTATATTTTAGCAATTGTCGAAAGTCCTCGCTACTATCGTTCGTTTTACGCCGTCTCAGTTTCAGCAAATTATGCAAAAAGAACAGGAGCGGGATGCTTTGCAGGTATTTTATTATAAATAAATAGAGCATTTACTATTGCGTTTGTTCTTGTTTGTGATGAAACACTCAAACTCGTTGTTGATGCATGTATTATATTCAACACACCTTATTTTATAGGGGATCCAAACACGAGGAGACGTAATGAAAACATGATGCTGAAGGCCAAGTGGTTTTATTCTTTTCGAGTGTTTGGATTCCCCTGATAATACATGATAAACGAGTTGTTAATATGGCATCTCAATCGAGTGATTTCAATTGGAAAATGCAACTAAAATAAACCCCCTTGAAATCTTATTCATGAGTGTGTGTAAGATTTATTCATACACCAACTTGTTTATCGTGCATAGATATTGAGATCTTTAGAATAAGCCAGTTCGTAATATCGACTGCGCATCTAAATGACGCGTTCTGCATCGGGATAAAACTTATTTCAATCCATAACATCAGGCTAAGGCCACAGGATTCATTTCCATTTTCATTTCTATATGCAAATTCGTTATACTGAGTTCCCCAGCCTGATAAATTGCAATACATTTTATCCCGACGCAGAACGCGTCATGTTGATGCGCAGTCGATATTACGAACTGGCTAATTAGATGAATGCCGGTTTTCATCTAATATCCTGGGTGGCATACGATTTTAGAGTGTTTTACTGTAATTGTCTGATGTCATGAATTATTAATGATTTAAAATGTAACTGTTTCATTTCCGTGTTTGCCCAAAGCCATTTTGATTAGTATTAGTTTGTAAAAGAAAATGGTGGACGCCATGTGTTCACATGATGTATTTTATATTTAATTTTATATTGGACTTTGTACATATATAGATTTTGAACTATTTGAATATATTTTAGTTAGTTTAGTCAGTTACGTAGTTTTTGTAATATTTTTTTGTAATTTATATAAAAGTTCCACGCCACAGTTTTTTCCCGTTTTGTGCCGAGTCTGTTCACGGTGCGTCGGATCGGATTGATCCCTTATAATTCGAGGGTTTGCCTAAACTGTTATCCGAATCCAATCCGATCCGAAGCCATGAAATTGTAGTCCGATCCGAAAAAATTAAAACACCGGATATATGTTGCAATAGTTGCGCGAACTTTCCGAAAAGAAAACCAATGAACAAATAAATTTAAGAAAACTAATATACAATAATAATATTTTGCAATAATAGCCTTCATATCTTGTGCAATGTGCATACAACTAATGAATTTGTTAAATTTGCGGCCAAAACTATGACGAAAGTGAATCTAAAGCGAGTAAAAAAGTACAAAATCCGATCCGAGAAAAACGAATAAAATCGCGTCCGATCCGAGAAAAAAAGAACAAAATCCGATCCGAACGTATAAAAGTTTAGTCCGAATCCGATTCGATCGGATCGGATTCGCACACGTCTAGTTCACACCATACCGGGTATGTTTTCGTTCTCACACAAAAGCAAGATAAAATGTGAGTGGGACCTAAATGGAAAAAGTGATATTGCTTTTAACCGCCGTCGTCGTACTTGTATCCTAATGTCTTTAATATAGGCTTTATGACGTAAATGCATCTGCGATAATATTTTTATAGTATCGTAACAAACGCCGGTTACTATTGCTTGTCGCTTATACCTTTCTTTGTCTTTATATACGTTCTGATTACATGATTATAGGGAGGATTTTTCTCACCTTCACGGAGTTAACGATTGTAATATTGGAAGAGTATATAGGTAAGTTTGTTGTAAATACCTGACATGAAAATTTATCCCAGTTTTTATTCAGCTACCGCGTGGTCAGCTGCAGCTAGTATATTTCGTCGTGTTGGTTTGATTGAGGATTTAATGCTCTGAAAAATTGCACTAAACTGCGCAATTCGGCAGTGATCGACAATTTCCCGAGTTTTATTGGGTTGTGTTAATATTGTGCCACAAGACTTGAGGCAAAGTACAGATCGCTGTTGTCACATTTCCAAGAGATTTTTCAGCTAAAGCAAAGATTTTCAAGACTTACATTCTCAAGGTAAGATGCTATTTACCCATTGATGATATTTAATTTATTGATCATGTGTATTTGTGTCTCTACAGTATTTGCGGCTTATTATAACTACCGATCTACTATAGCCTGCACAAATTTGTGGGTCATTTTGTTGTTCGAATTTGCAGTTAACTTTTTATTAACCTTATGTTTATCGAGAAAATAATATATATTCAGCAGTTTTGCTAACTTTTCTTTGTTTTTGTTACTTCTCAGTG
The DNA here is from genome assembly GCA_035771165.1 of Paragorgia papillata. Lineage (NCBI taxonomy): Eukaryota > Metazoa > Cnidaria > Anthozoa > Scleralcyonacea > Coralliidae > Paragorgia > Paragorgia papillata. The sequence goes on from JAWNZC010000349.1 coordinate 1,747,308, forward strand.
TTACATGGTCTCAACCATACATATACTTTTCTTAGTTTCAGATGTTCAGTTGTACGTTCTGTGTTTAACTGGCTGGAAACTACATACAGTATTGTGTTATCAATGTATTCAGAAATAAGTTTGATTGTTGTTCATATTTGAATGGCAATAATGCATGTCAAGTAGATCATGAATCATCTACAGGCAGAACATTTAAACTTGTGTAAATTGGTGAGAAAAGTTGATGTTGGATCTAGTATGCCTCCGCAGTCTTTTGATGTTGAAGGCGACTCAGACACACAACTCGCAACTCAGATAAGCTGCCAGCAAGTCGTTGTCTCGGAAACTTTGTTTACGTTTTAATAAAATGAGTTATTTGTTGTGTGTTGTTTACGTTCGTTTATTGTCGCCGACCGCTGGGATGCACACGCACTAATCTTTTCTTGGGTTCCCTGTGTTTCTTGCCGAGATGTCTTTGCCGAACTATACAGTGCAGGATAGTCAACGAAATCTAGATTTGTGAAAACTTTTGGATGTCGGTCGAGTTGTTCAGATTTATGACGTTTTGCGAGGCAGAGTTTCTCCCTACACGTATAGATACTCAACAGAGTTACTTATAATTACATGTCTGAAATTCCCCCCCACATATAGAATAATAATAATAATAATAGTTATTATTTATTTATTTATTTATTTTTATTATTATTATTATTATTATTATTATTATTATTATTATTATTATTATTAATAATAATAATAATAATAATAATATTGATTTTTTAGAATATCTGTATGGAGTATGTATTCGTCTGTCTTTCCTGGTACCTTCGTTGATTTGGTCCAGCAGAGTTTCCAAACTTTACCCGTAAATTCTATGATGTTGACTGGCAGCATAACAAATTCAGTATATTTATTATCTCGTCTTAGGGGCTGTTTATATGAGAGGCGAGCCAGCCCGGTAAGCGAGATAATTTCTGGCTCGCGTTTATATGAACAAATTTCATCCCGCCTACCGGGATGATTTTAGTCAAAACAATAGATGTGTCGGCATCCCTTTGAAAAATCATCCCGGTAAGCGGGCCAGCCCGGTTAGCGATTGTTTACATGGGAAAATGTTCATCCCGCTTACCGAGATCTCGCCTCTTTCAAGTGAGATCTCGCTAACCGGGCTAGCCCGCTTGGCCATATAAACGCAGAGGAATTTTAACAGGAAAATAACTACACAGTGAGATTTCGCTTACCGGGCCATCCCGCTTACCGGGCCTACGGTGCCTTTCCTTACTGAAACATTTGTCTTGCCTAACTACTGTAATTGAAAAGCCACAAAAATCAGGCTTATATGTTGATCAAGTATCATATATTTGTATACTTTAGTCTTTAGTCTACGCAATTTAGCAACAAAGATTTGTGAAAGCAAGGGATCATTTGTTACCTTCCCTATATCTATAGGTTTTTTAATAAATTTCCTACTGTATGGCCAAGCCATCGCATTTTAAAGAATGAATAGATTAGTTAAGCATCGTTAAATTTTGCGACATATTCTTGAAAAAAACTGAGTATAAAACTTTAAGCAATGTGTGTACTTTTCCGAATTTACTGTCAAGAAGTTATAATTTTTTGTTGTAAACCTTATAGAGTTATGTAATGTAGAATTGTATAAACGGCTAATTCTATACTTTGTCGGTTAATTGAGTAAGGCCTATGACCACCTGTATACGGTTTTATTTGAAAATGCAACGTTTTTCTCTGTTTTTGAATTGTTTTGCTGTGCTCACGTGGAGAGCTTTTTCAGAACGTTTCATTTTTGTCACAAGAAAATTGCGTTTTCAAACGTATACGTGTATGCATGTGGACGGGCCTCTGTGTCTCTGAAAAGTGCCCGAGTCACATTCTGCATTTGCGCCTAACTTCTGTTGTCAATAACGTTGATTTTAAATGGCATATGAAGTTAAGAATAATTCGAAGGAAACTCTTACTTAAAAGAACTTCTGAAATTATAAAGATAATATATAGACTATGTATTTAACACCATACAACACTGCAACGTTATACTGCGTTACCAGGAAATCGTGTATGTATCCTCGAGATTATTTAATTAAGTAACTGGAAACTTTGCTTGTTTAAGGCAGTATTAATACACTACGCAATTTTTGTGCAACTTGTCTTGCAATTTGGTTGCGACACAAGTAGCAATGTAGAAATGCCTAGTGTAACATCCTCCGCAATATTGAAGGCAACGCTACACCCCTCCTGGAGCTTGTCTCGCAATAATTTGTACGAGAATGTAGTGAAAACACGCGTATATACAAACGAATATGACTGACAAAATGACTCAGCCACGGAAAATTCCTTGGTTGAGCATCCTCTGCCATGCGATGCAATAGATGCAGCCGTTGCAGGACAAGTAAATTAGTGTATGTAACACCACTTTTAGCGTCATAGGGTGCATGCAGGCAGATGTTACAAGTGACTTCGTGATATAGCTTTATTGACATTTCTATGTTTCGGTTGTTATGCAGTGTGACGTTTGCACTTGTGTTATTTACATGTCTATTAAAGTGCCTATGAAGCAATAAGTTGGTCTTATTTGAAAGAACTCTTAAAATAATGAAGAATATTTTATATCTCACTTAATTTGTTCTTTGAAATATTGAGATTTGTTTGATAGGTAAATTTCATCATTGAAAATATATCTTTGCAATTATCGAACGAAATCATTTGAAACTTAGGGGGTGTTTACATGAGACCGGCCCGAACTCAGGCTGGACTGACTTTAGGTCGGTTGTAGTGTTTTTACTGTAGATCGTTTGTATGAGTCCGGCCTGAGATTCCATTCACGCCGGCCTGATCTCAGGTCGCCTGCTACACCGAACTGATATTTTGAGACCGGCCTAACTCCAGGCCGGCTTTCATGCATGTAAACAGAATCGAAGTCTAATTCGAACCAATTCGGACTACAAAAACCCCTGCTTTTTAACAGACGTAATAGGAACCAAGGCCATGTGATTTCAAGACCAGCCTCATGTAAAAAAAAAAACAAATGCAAAATTCAGTCAGGTCTGAGTTCGGGCCGGCTTCACGTAAACACCCCCTAATCTTGTACGTGTGTGTTTTCCACTACACTAACCAACAAATTTTACCCATGGAAAAAAAAACTCGCAAGTTGCCGGAAGGGTGTTACACGATCAGCAACTTGCGAACTTTGTTGCACAAATTGCAGCAAAAAGTAGAACCCATCCAACTTTTCTTGCAACTTGCAACACGGCGAAAATAACAAAATATCAAGTTGCTACGGGCAACGTTCAGGCTATTTGTTGCAAGTTACAAGAAAAATCGCATCGTGTAACGGTAGCTTTACAATGCTTCAAGTGATTTCGTTTGATAATTGCAAAGATATGTAATCTTTTTTTTCAATAAGTCATTTTGCACATGTGACGTTAATGAAATAATATCATAGAAATTTCAGTATATCTTAAGAACAAAGTGAGTTACAGAAGAATTATAAATACCAACTTTTATAATAGCAAGAATGCTTACAAATAAGAGAGTTTATTTCTAACTCAATTTTTCGCTGCATAGGCATTTTAAAACAAATCTCTCCATCTCTAGAACGAAGTGAGATATATGGAGGAGCTACAAAGGCCAATCTTTATGATTTCAAAAGTCCCAAGTCTTTTTTCCACTTGTTTTCTTTAATATACCTCTATGTTATTCAAGAAAAGAGCTTATATTCAAATTATTTAATCTTCGGGGCTCGGGGTGTTCATTTTTTCTGGAAGCACAAGATGCTGATTTAGGAAATATGATATGAAGACAATTGTTTAAAAATTCTTACATTGTAATAATTAAATAAGTTACGTACAGTAATTGCCGATCGAGGAATTCACGCAAAAATTACTTGTATTTTTTATAAGAAAAGTCATCAATAAAAAGTGATCAAGAAAAGTGTTTACCTTCTTTTAATCCCCAACTGTGGTGTATGTAGCCTGACCAACAACCGCAAGTTTTCTGCAAACGTCTCCCTGAACGATCTTTCTTTTTTCAGGAGTCATTTGAAAACCTGTATTATATACACTTATGATATAATTAAGAACGAGGATATGGCCACCCGTGTTTATATAGCCGGATGCAAACGCGAGAGTGAGTTGGGAGAGTTCTTAAAGTGCATATGAAACGCAAATTAAGTTTGTCTTATTTGAAAGAACACTTCAAATTATAGAGTAACATATTTTGCAGATTTTTTGTTTCCTTGCTTCGTTATTGAGATAGTTCAGTTTGTTTGATATGCAAATTAAACATTTTGACGTCGTAGGTGCATAATGAGCTATCGGAGAAGGTTAGATATCTTTTCTATTATCAAACCAAATTAATTTGAATGAAGCATGTGGATGTGTTTCTCGCACAACACTATAAACATGCAGATTTTCAAGTGATTATTATGTAATAGATCAAACACGAGGAAGAGTGTTTCATCCGATATCCAGTCACCGAGAAGTGGTTGAAAAACGAGGCCGTAGGCCGAGTTTTTTAACCAATTTCGAGGTGACTTGAAAATTAAAAATTTCGAGGTGACTTAAAAAAAACTTGAAAAAATCAAGTTGAAAGTTGGCAAAATTCTATGCTAATTAAGACCGGGTTTCCAGTTCACCGTCTCGGTACTGATTTCCTTTGTTTTCATCTTATGAATCTTGATTCCAGCAAAGATATATAACTTTTTCGATAACTCATTATGCACGTGTGACGTGAAATGTTTAATTTGCATATCAAACAAACGAAAATATCTCAAGAACGAAGCAAGGAAACGAAAAACTGCAAAATATGTTACTATGTTACATTTTAAGCGTTCTTTCAAATAAGACAAACTTAATTTTCGTTTCATAGGCACTTTAATCAATAATACAGAAGCAAAAATAACTACTTGTGATTGGTTCAGAACAGTGCAATGTATTTATAGTACCGGTGTAAAATATTGAAATATTCGTGCAAAAAGTTGAAATACCAAGGCCTGATAAGCTGAGAGAACAATGAAAACCTTACTGATGAACGTTGTTGCATGGGCAAATAACACAATGATACGTCAAATGATGCGTCAACATTTTGTCCTGCTCTTATTGCTTTTTAGTTTGACATATACATGTAAACAATTTTATTAGTTACTGCTGCATGTACCTGCAGATATTGTTGCCGTGTCTTTATTCTCTAGAGGTGCGTTCTCACTAGTGCACTAATTCGACCGGATTTGGACTGAGACTGGACTGGTGTCGGACTTACTCGTTGCTTTCACACTATAGGATGGTCTGGTTCTGGGCTTTTAGTAAGTAGACTACGGTGTGAGCGTTCTCAAACTCATTAATAATTCATGGTTATCGTAGCTAATCCATAAACGTATACCACATCACATGCATGAGTTTTGATACTCAATGAAAACCTGTAGGAAACTTCCTAATGAACTGGATCACATTTCTTAATCTGCATATTGGAATCAATGAAGAAAACACGAGAAGCAGCAAGATCAAACAATCGTTCATCGTGTTTCATCAGGGGCCTCCAAACAGTCGAAAGCAATAAAAACCTCGAGGCTACGCCCTCGGTTTTCATTTGTTTTCTCGTGTTTGGAACCCCTCATGAAACACTCAAACTCGGGTTTGATCTATTACTTCAGCATTTTGGACAAAACGATACAAAACGTACAGCAAACACCTATCACAATGGTAAGTAACCAGTTCATTTTCAGTCCAAATTTGAATTTTGATTTTGATTGTACTTAAAAGAACGATTGCGTTCACACTTGATGGAGTATAATCCGAGTTCTTTATTAGTCTACCTCGATTAGGTGCACTTGGATTTAGTATAAATGTACTACAAATCTACAATCAGTGACAAAACCTCTTTGGACACATTAAATAATAATTTATTTTCTAGAAAATTACATAAATATAATCTGTTGACCCTTTCCCCTCTTTTCAATGTTTGTGTATAACAAGATCATGTAGTTAGGAAGACAATGTGTAATGTAGACAGTGATACTTTTGCGATTCAACATTGGAAAGGGGTGGGGGGATACATATCTTATAATTATAGGAGAAATATCCGAAAGGTTTTGTCACTGATTGTACTGGTTCTTCGTTCATACTGCATGTGGACTGGCTATTTAATTCCAGTCCGTCGAGTCCCCCAATGTGAACGCACCTTCTCAAATCATTAATAATTCATGTTAAAACTTCAAGAGAAATAAATATTTAATCAGTATTCATAAATCGAAGGCCGATTTTCTCTTAAAATATAGATTAGTTTGAGAAGCTATATTCAACACTCGTCAGTGTCCGTCCTCCGATGTTTAAATACTGCCAAGCTGGTTAAAATGGCTCGAATTCGCCTCGTATTTTCAACCTGCTTGGCTGTATTTATAAACATAGGCACACAATGAGTGCATGTGTCCGCTGACGTATTTGAGAAACTCGAGGCTAGATAAAGCTTTGTGATTTGCACTTAATAGCATTACATACATCAGTAGAAGCAGTCACAAGAAATTGAAGGAAACGAAACCAAACACGTTTTTATTAACGTTTATGCAAATGCTTGCACATCTGTCAATGCCTAAACAGAGTTATAGCCTGTATGTCAGGCTCTAAACAGAGATACAAATCATGAAATGACTACCTTCTTTGTAAAAATCGAATACTAAGCAAAGTTACTGCACAAATTAGACAAATTTAGGTGGCTCCACACAGTTTCTTGAAAAATGAAAAATACAAGTTTGAGAGTCCAAAATACGTGATTAAATAATTCGGGAAAAGAATAAAACTAGCTGTTATGCATAGTTAAACAGTCTGACAATCAAAAACTGTTACCAAATAAATAGCAACAGTTGTTGCTATGGCAACAATGACGTTTCAAAATGGCTGCCAATTACCCTTCAAACTAATTTAATTCGAAAAAAACTTTGGTGACCCCCAATTTTTTTTTCATTTAAACTTTTCTTGAAGTATGAGTGATCAATTGGCTGATTTAAAAAAAATTCTGTAGCCTATTGATTACTCATACTTCAAGACAAATTGTCAGAATGTTTAACTATGCATAACATTTAGTTTTATTCTTTTCCCGAATTGTTTAATCACGTGCTTAACTTGTATTTTCCATTTTTCAAGAAACTGTATGGAGCCACCTTAAAGATTCAATTGTCGTCAAACAGTCGTAATAAAAGTTGGATAAGTTGTTTGAATATGTTATCGTGCAAATCAATAATGAACTAGTACTCGAAACAAAGACCTTTCGTCCTAATTTCTTGATAATAAAGGATTGTTTTATCTTGAGTGTTAAAGGAAACGATACGAAGAATCGCACCACCGATCATTCGACGGTCGCGAAAACATCGGTTCGATTTCGTAACTGTGACGTCATCGGTAAACTCAGATCCAAATGTCGGCGTTAGCTTTGTGCCACGTGACCTTATAAGGTCAGTGGACACAAAAATCGGAGGTAGAACACGTACTCGTGTTGGATGTATTACTTAAAATCTTAGAGGATTGATTGCTACTTATATTACCAACATTTGCTATTACAGTACAAATTTTGTCATGCAGTATTTAAAATAATGCGTATTTTTGTTACTGGATGCTAAAAAGGAAGGTCATGTGGATATCAGCCCACACTGGCTAAAATATTTTACACAATCAGCTCCTTTGAGCCAGGTTTTCATCACTAAACCATTCGACGAAGATGAAGCCAATGCATATAGTTCTTTGGGTCTATTCCATGCATTAATTTTAAGGGACGATATTGGATACAAAATATTTCATCTTAATTTTGTTTGTTATCGTATCCTTGAAGTTTCCCTTTCCAACTGAAAGTTCTGAAAGTTGGGCGCAAGTTTCCATTCCTTTTCCTTCTGCGTCTTTCGCAATTCAGCCACTGGCTGCAAGTAAAGATGATTAGCCCCCAGTCCTTTATCCTTTATTTATCCTTGTTCTTAGTAAGGCTTGAACGTCAATATATCATGAAGAAGACGTAGTTTCTTTCTCGTGAATATTTTGAAGCAGTGCTACGATCGATATTCGTTTCATGGCAAGGTAAAGATGCTGTACTTTTTCATCTTCATGAAAGGTCTCGTATTGTTTCTTTTGTTGGCTAGAATGGATAAGTATAATTCGTTATCTAGTATTAGCCTGCAAACACAGACCCATAGTTTCTGCTTTTCGTTTTTCTCCATCAGAGAATATAGCGTTTGTGGGAAGCAGAATAATATTTTGGGCTCACGCAGCTGCCTATGGGATTATTTATTTTATCACATAACACAAACAAGGTGTGATATTTTAGGAGTTTTGTTAGGCGGCCATGTTGAATGACGCTTGGTTGTACATAAGCAAATCTCGGTAATCAGTCTATTATATGGCTGCGTTTGATTTCCGGTCCGTACGCAAAACGACGCACGCTGATTGGTTCCCGAGAGGTCGGGATTTTACGATATTGACCTCCGGTCTGTGTCCGGGTCAATACGCTTTTTTCTCGGCCCTGCAAGTTTTGGCGAGAACATTTCTCAGTTGATTTGAATACAAATAAAAGAGAACTAGGTATCTTTATTCAAATATTCTGAACAATAAAATGTGTTGGAACATTACTGCTGGTTTTCTTTAAAGCTGTTTATCTAAAAACATGACAAATAAAGCCGAACTGGTGTAAACAAGAAGGCCACGAGCGACATGAAAAAGTTAACAGGTAAGGTAAACAGCATACTCCCAAGACGAAAACAACGCTCGAAGCTTAAAAATAAAGTGAACCAATAGCCATATAATAAATTCCTTATTAACCTCGTTTGCTCGGTCTGTACGGGAAAGTATTTACCCTCGGTTTTATCGCACAAACCTCGCTCCTTCGTCGCTCGGTCTGTACGAAAACCTCAGGCAAATACTTTCCCGTACAGACCTCGCACTCGGTTAATAAGTCCTTAATACGTACATACATGAACGTATAACCCAAACGTCAAAAAGCGAGCCCAAACTATTATTCTGCGTCCGGCGAAGCCAATCTCATAGTTGGAATCTTATAATTCAAGCCAAGATTCGATTTGTATGACCTGGGTTTTTTATGTTAATATTACAATATTCAGCTTTTGCAAACCCAAAAATAACACCCGAGTTTCGCGAAAACGCGGAAACAAAAAAAACAGAATGTATTGAGGACATGCATGCAACCATGTTTTTAATTTCGCAATTTTATTTATTGAGAGTAACATGACACTATTTAGATACTGATAACCCAATGGCCTGACCCCTCACCCCTTGATGGATCTAGTTCGCAGAATTAATTGGGGGAACTATAGTGCATGTCAATTTTGCGGAGGGAGGAAACCTGGAGAACCCAGTGAAAAAACTTTGAGGCACAGGAAAGAACCAACAGGCGTACTCACATGAAGCTGAGTTAGATTGGCTTTGAATCGTTATATAAGCAAATATCAACTGAGATGTTGTAAAATATGTTGTTCAAATCTTTCTGTGAATTTACTAACTGTAGTTGGAAAGTCCTTGATGTTTTATATTTTGGCGTCATATTTGAATAGTAGTCCCAACGACAAATTAAACTGGTTGTCAAGAAATATTTTCCACGTTTCTAAAGGCGGATTTCCAGTCCTCGCACGAAGCAACTCGCAGCGGTTTCCACTGTATTTCCACCAAACGCAGCTCGTTGCGATAACTCGCGGCTGATGAAGCGATAGCCGAGTTTTTTTTAACAAACTTCGAGGTGTTTGGATATCCTGATGAAGCACTCTTCAGTCTCTTCTGAGTTTTTGGTAAATAGCATCTCAAACAAATTGGTGTTTTAAGAGAAAATCGAGGTGAAAGTTCGATTAATTTATGTAATTTCTTCTTTCAATATCCATGCAAATTAACCGTCGACACGGTAATGATTTCCTTTGTACAGTTTTCCTCATGAATTACTAATGAGTTTTAAATTTGAAATAATTTGTTTTGATTGGTTTATTTACTGCGAGTACTTGCCGCGAGTAAAAATTTCCAATTATCTGCCGCGATCGCTAAAACACTCGCAGCGAGCTTTCGAGTGCTCGTGCGCGAACTGGACTGCATCCGCTTTTAAGGCGATGGTTTATAAATAACTATTTTATAGACAATACTCCCTCCCAGAAACGAAAATGCCCCCTGAAATTAAAGAAATTAAGAAATTAAAAAAGACAAGATCATACTGACAGTATTGCAGATGGACAGTATCTGTCTACTATATATACACTAAGCTGGCCAGGTCTAAATCACGTATGCGTTTTTCATATCTCCATTTTAATTAAAACCTGAAAACGCATTAAAATATTTGCGTCCACATGATCAATTTAGTATTATATTTGCCCGTCTACATGTTGTTTTTTTTCTAAAAACGAATACTTCCGAAAATACGACGCAGCGTTTACGTGTGGTGGAAGGTAAAATTGATACAAAAGTCTTCGTTTTTTAATGGAAACGTATATACGTGGACGAGGCTTGCACGAGTACGCCAAAATTGTAACTATTAGCGACCTACTCAGTTCTGCCACAGAATGAAGAACAATTAACAACCGCTCTTTGTTCTGTAGTGCCACTAATAGTAGGCATATTAGCACTCGCAGGTGAATAGTGCAGTTTTCACGCAATCTGATTGGTTCCTCTAGCTTGGAATATCCTGCACTATTCTCCACTTTGGTGAATAATTGTTAATTATAATACCCGCGAGTGCAATTGCAATGTAGCCAGATAAATGATGAGACTATAAAAAGATATACGTCACGAAAATCAAATTCTTAAGTGGCTTGGGTTTACAGAAGCTTTTTTGACAACAATAAAAATACCATCGAGAGTAATTGTCCGTTGGCAAATAAGGGTTAAAGATTTCGGTTCATATACAAATTATGCAGCATGATCCCATTGTGATGTATATGTTTATTTTTTTATATGAAAATTAAGTTATATACTTAATTCAAAACTGAGTTTATTGGGTTTATTGAGTTAAAGCTTAAAATTGAGATTGAGTATAGGTGATGCTTCAGTAAATCGCGCGTATAAATATTTGTACACTACACATTTTAAATCGCCCGGTTGAGAGGGCCCAGTTGCATAAAACCTCTACTTGAGTATCCTCTTAAGTGATACACGTTGGATTCAGCGAAGTGTACATTTATCGGTGTTGCACAGAAAAACATATTGTTTTCAGAATATGTACGAGCTGTGGAATCGTTTGGAGGTTCACGTTGCCTAAAGCCTTTATACTGACTGACATAAGTGAAAATTGCTTCACGTAAATTTACTGGACTTACTGAGGTACCGTAGGTTTACGTGAGATTTTTCACTTGCGTCTTACCTGAGAAGCTTTACGCGACGTGAAACTGTGAATGATCCCACAATTCGTACACTTTCGAAAATGATAAGTTCTCTGTGCGACACCGATAAATGTACACTAAATTGATCCAAACAGTCTGACTTAAGATAACCAATTGTCTTGCATCCCGATTCAGACAAATCTCAGAGCTTTCAGGCCGTTATAGCCAGTGCATGACTGTGCATGTGATATAGGTCGTACGAGAGTGTAAGAAAAGTGCTGCGTATGCATGGGTTTTGATAATAGGGCAAAGTGAAAAGGTTGTCAGTAACTGACGTTTCGAGGCAGTCCTTTTTATTCTGCTTAAAACGTCAGTGCATGTGTATCTTCAAATTGTTTGCTAGAAATCCCAGAGTTTACCACCTTTTCACTTTGATAGTTTTTGCGCCCGATTGCTATCTATATCTGGAACTGATAAATCACACTGACTATAATGCCGTAATGGTAAAAATATCAATATAACTGAGCTTACTTTAAGGGTTTTATTCTCTTAGCTTGATACAGTTGTCTGAACAATAGTAGAATTGCGATGAGTAAGCTCGATATGACTATGCCAGCAAATAACAAAATGAGTTCGTTTTTAACAGCCATTTGCTTTTCTTGTATAGAAGGGACCAGTTAATAGTCTATTTAGGCCTAATTTAGGTTACATGCATTGTAGAATAGAAAGACCGTCTAACGACGGATATTGGCCTTGTCATTATGTGATAAGACCTATTGACCTAACAATCGAAATATAGTAAGGTTAGATATACTGCCGAAACAGAGAACGTAGGAGTCTAACGTTTCGAGCGAAGGCCCTTCGTCAGAGAGAAACGTAAAGAGTGTAAACAAACAACGAGCTTATATACGAAAGGTAATCATGTGACCAAAAATAAGCCAATCAGATAAAAATAACAATAACAAATTGATAATGAGATGCGAAAAATTAGCCAATCAAAGCAAAATAACAATAACAAATCGATAATGAGATGAGAAAGACATTTGCTGTTCATACCGTCGATGAGCAAAAAGGAGGGGGTGTAAAAAGGATGAGCGAGAGTAAAAATAGATAAATTAATAAAGTGAAAACGTTGTTTATGTCCGCCCTTGCTAAACAGAAACAACGTCTTCAGAGGTGTTAAATAAAAGAAAAATGTCCGTTAAGTCCGTGAGGATGAATGGTACAAATCTTTTGCGGCTGACATTACCGCCAGAAATGGGTGAGATGGCACAAACTTTCATGTCTGAAATACAATGGTTGGCACTATTAAAATGTCGGGCAACAGGCTTGTCAACATCATTGTTCCTCACGGAACGAAGATGTTCAGTGGGTACCAAAATGGGCCCTAGCTACGCTAACTTATTTGTTGGTTATGTTGAAAAACAAATCTTTGAACGATACACTGGACCCTTTCCTTATCTCTTTAGATACATACATGATTGTTTCGGAACAGCATCGTGCTCACGTGTGAATTTAGAGAGATTTATTAATTATGTTAATGATTTCCATCCAGCTCTCAAATTCACATGGGAAATCAGTGAAACCTGTGTGTCGTTCCTGGATATCTTGGTATCGATTAGTGATAATGCGCTCATGACTTCTGTCTCTTATAAGCCGACCGATTCACATAGTTACCTTTTATTTTCATCCTCTCATCCCAAACACACTAAACAATCCATTCCATACTCTCAATTTCTGCGACTTCGTCCCCTATGCAGCGATGACAAAAACTTTGAGACCAAATGTTTGGAAATGAGATCCTTTTTTGTCCAGCGTGGCTATCCCACCCACCTGTTAGACACTGCTATTAACAAAGCATCTAGTTTTCGTACCCGTTGTTACACGTGTTCCTTTCTTATTAACTCCGCTACATGTATTTTGGGACCTAAATCTAATTTTGTTATTCAGCATAATTTTACTTGCATCTCTTCCAACATCATTTACTGTATTTCTTGCAATAAATGTTGCATGTTTTACATCGGTGAAACTGGCAGACGTTTATCTGACAGGTTTGCTGAACATCTTTTTTCCGTGAGGAACAATGATGTTGACAAGCCTATTGCCCGACATTTTAATAGTGCCAACCATTGTATTTCAGACATGAAAGTTTGTGCCATCTCACCCATTTCTGGCGGTAATGTCAGCCGCAAAAGACTAGAAAAGCGTCTCATTTTCAAAATTGGTACCATTCATCCTCACGGACTCAACGAACGTTTTTCTTTTATTTAACACTTCTGAAGACGTTGTTTCTGTTTAGCAAGGGCGGACATAAACAACGTTTTTATTTTATTAATTTATCTATTTTTACTCTCGCTCATCCTTTTTACACCCCCTCCTTTTTGCTCATCGATGGTATGAACAGCAAATGTCTTTCGCATCTCATTATCGATTTGTTATTGTTATTTTGCTTTGATTGGCTAATTTTTCGCATCTCATCAATTTGTTATTGTTATTTTTATCTGATTGGCTTATTTTTGGTCACATGATTACCTTCGTATATAAGCTCATTGTTTGTTTACACTCTTTACGTTTCTCTCTAACGAAGGGCCTTCGCTCGAAACGTTAGACTCCTACGTTCTCTGTTTCGGCAGTATATCTAACCTTACTATATTTCGATTGTTGTTTCTACACTGCCTACGCAGCACGCTACATTTATTTCACTATTGTATATATATACTGTGAATGTTGCTTGTTTTGTAATAGCATGGTTTCGAGTGGAATTTTGAAAAAAACATGCACGAGTGAATTTTATAAAGATTCAAAATAGCACGGGTTTTGAGCAGTCTGGGACATGGCGCTATAATATTTTGTGTTTTATATAATAACGTCGTTCATAACGCCCTGCTCTGAGACGATATAAATTGTTCTACAAAAAGTCGTTTTGGAGATCAGAAGCGAATTTTGCGGAGTTGTCATTTTGAAGTATGGGATTTTAAAACTTGTCGGTTCGTTTTTCAAAATGGCGTCTGTAGTTTTTGTTGAAACAAAGAAAAATACTGAACAAATTCATGACTGCAACGTTGTACACATCAAATATCATAAACACAAAACTTTGTAAAGGTAAGGAAGTATGTTTTTTTACAATCTTTCGTATTTTCTAATAGGTTTGGTTAGGTTTTGGTAGTAGCGACGTAGCGAGACATGAATTAAGTGCCGCATAAAAGTCCGTAACACAGTAAGTCAGAACACCAGAATAAAAGTCGTTTCAGCGTTCGGAATGTTTGTACAAGTTGAGTTTCAAATTAGGAGGTTGTCTACTTTAAAATTATTCATTTCACTGACTGTTAAAACTGTATTAAAACCACCACTGTAAAAATGAAAGCAGTTATTTAAAAGTTTTTGTTTCAACTTTACTGGTTTTCAACGACCCCTGATATTATTTTTGGCTCAGTAAATTAAATTGAATTTACGTACCTATCGAGAAATATTTATTTATTTATTTATTCATTTATTAAGTTTTGCCACAAGGTTCAACAAGAGTAGTAATTAATTAAAATTAAAAAAAAAGTACTTAATTACTCATAGTGAAAGTTAAGTTACAACGTAAAATATAAAATAATCTGGCAGGGTTGCCGCAACAGCGATCGCCAATTACTGCGGTCCCAAGCTAAAAGAAAAGTTAGGTTGTGTTAATTATTATTTTGTAAGTATTAATTATTAACCATTAATTATTGTCAAGTATTAATTTTAGTTCTTATTTACTAATTATTAAGTATTATTCGTCAGTCGCCAGATACAAACTATATCAACCACCAATTGCGAATAATTTATCCGACAATTATCATTAATTAGCAATTAACAATCAATATCCAACAATCAGCAACCAACAATCAATATTTAATTAATTAATTAATTAGTTATTAGATACAACAGCAGATCGCACTAATAGGACTGTGCGTCATGTGTTGCATCTCAAGCAGATGGTTTTCCATGACCTCGGGTCTTCTGGGTCGTACAGCTGGTCTATACTGCTACCGTCTAAGCGTGGAGTTCCCTTTCTACGCATTTCGCACGGTAGAGTGCTCCATGTTCTACACATTCTTGTAAAGAAAGATCGTTGGAAGGTGACTGTTCTACATTTGCGAGGACGGAAGTGAGGAATATCGGGGTTTGAGTTGCTTCTTGTTGTTCTGAGTGGCAATATAGATCATATGTTGAGAAATAGAAGTTAAACCTATCGAGAAATACAGATCACGTGCATGCTGAGAAACAGAAACAGCCTATGTAACCTCACTACCGGCCACTGGAGTATACGGCTCGACTTTTCACATCATAGTGACTAGTGTTCAGTTGGCCTCATCCGAAGAACATGAACCACGACATCACTGCTAGTTATCGAAGGCCGTGCACCGTTACTTCGTTTCTGTAAAACTTCTGTGTATGTTAAACCGAAAAACACCAGCAAAATTTTTCGAAATATCTTTGGGAAGACAAAGTCAGATATTCTTTGTCAGTTGTAGTATTGTTGGTTTGAGCATGACCTCTAGCTATATACTGTACTTCACTGACTTCCTACACTGGGTGTTCTCAATATAGAGCGTTTTCATCTGACGTCACGGCGGCCATATTGGTGTACCAAAACAGTGAAATGGCGGCCATATTGGTGTACGGTATGGGAATTAGCTCTTTCTTATTCAAATATTTCGTATTGTTTCACCACCTCCATGCATGGGGCCACCGATCACGTGAGTGAAAACGCTCTATAGGCAGCCCGCGAAAAAACCCTCTAGTTGGAATGTTACCAAAACAGAACGAACGATGTATCTCCGACGCATTACCATGCACCACTGATCTCAATAACTAGATGTGATATGTCACATGATAACGTAACCATTGCACAAGATGTGAATATTGAAGTTGGTTCAAAATCATTGTTTTGTAGGTTCCTTTTTTGCTATTTTTATGTTAGTGTTTATATAAACCAGGGGCCGCGGAGCGGCTTTTAAAGTGAGGGGGTGGTGGCTAAAAGGAATGGGAACATTTTTAGGGGGGTCCGGCTAATTGCTAAAGCTCTAAAACGTTATTTCCTGCATTTTGAAGGAAACAATTTTTTTAACAAAACTTTTTTAAGACAAACCACAAATCTTTAGTCTATCTCATCATTCAATTTAATAAACAAATCTTACAATTTAATAACTATAAATGTAGCACATGTATTACTACAAAATGTATGCAATCGCAATATGAGATGGTCCTCAACACCGTAAATAGATAGCCCAAAAAAGGCTTTTTATTTAGTCCCCTACGCAACGCGTTTCCATTTTTCAATGAATGCGTGGTTCTTGACAAATGAGATTAATTCATATGGAAAACACCAATTGCGTCTATTTGGGAGACCACAAAGGAAAGTAACGCTGCATGCACATGCATCTGTTTCTTTAGCATTATTATTAGACCGTTAATTAGCAAAGTTACTTTATTTCTTGAACTAATTTAGTAACCAACGGCATGAGTTGTGGGTTGTTGATCTTGATGAAAATAAGTTCTATATAGATATACAGATGTATGGACGCGCATTTTGTGAGTAGTACCTTTAGTGGAATTTTAGTGAAATCTAATTGTCTATGCTGAAAAACAAAAACGGAATGTGCAAAACAAAGTCAATGATCCACCCACCTTACCGACACGGCTGGCTACCAAATTGTATTTGTATATTTCACAGTCTAATCTGACTTCCAAC
Source organism: Paragorgia papillata (assembly GCA_035771165.1). Lineage (NCBI taxonomy): Eukaryota > Metazoa > Cnidaria > Anthozoa > Scleralcyonacea > Coralliidae > Paragorgia > Paragorgia papillata. The sequence goes on from JAWNZC010000349.1 coordinate 1,764,308, forward strand.
AGAGACAAAGACACCGCCGTTTTTGTGAATATCGTGTGGCATTTTGTTTGGTGGCAGAACGTCGTCGCAGAACTTTACTCTGTAAGTATAACTTTAATACTATAGCTCTAAGCCTCTGACACTGACACTAGCACTGCGGCGCTGTAGTATCACTATATACTATGTGTATATATAATATATATTATCGAATTGCGATAATGGCGCTTCATTCAGACATTAAATTAAAACTTGATAAGACCAAAGATAAAATATAGGAGGTTAATTTGTTAAAAAATTCTGGTGAGTTTTAATGTGGTTGAAAAACACAATCTTTGAGTCGAGTATCTTCCCCCAAATGTTTCCTTGATGCTCGAAGATTTTTGCGATGCTGCATTCTTTGGTCTTCATGCCACCACTCTGTCTTTTCCTTCAGCAAATTCTCCATATAGAAATTGTTTTGGTGGGCGACTGCATGTCGTCTATTCTTACAACATGGTCAGTCCAACGAAGATATAGGTCAACAATTAAGGATCTACTGTTTTAATGCCTATAAGCCGTCAGGAAGTTGAAGAACTTCACTACATGCATGTCTTCATATCTTGCCATTTGATGTCAAGTATGCTTTGAACCTTTCTCTGGTGGAAGAGTTTCAGTCCTTTGATATGTCTTTTCTCTGGATTCCATGATTGCCAAGCATATAAGATAAAGAAGGCTAGAATGACTGCTCTGAATGAATGAACTGCTTTGTACAGCATGTTCGTGGTCGTAGTGTATAAGCTGGATGTGTTTGTTGCTAAAAATCCTTTCAGCTAGTCTGTATGCAGACGACTATATAAAGAAAGCTCTTGACGCCAGAATCCTATTCTCAAATGATTTTAAGATGGTGGCATCTGTAAAAAGCACGTTTCCTAAGTGTCACAAAACTTATCAACAGGCTTCAAAAATTTCCCATTGATCTTTATCTCTGGGTCAGATTTATACCTCTGCAAAACAGTTGAACATCCATTATGCGACCACCCTTGGTGTACGATGAAGTTGTCGCTATATATAGTATAGCTGATCGTGTAACAGAAAAATCACGATTTAGATTAATCTATTGAGTTTTACTTGCTGCAGATGAATGTGGCGAACGATAAATTATAACAATTTAAGAGTTTATGCAAGAACGGTTATATAGCATCCATAACGACTGAAATTTAATCAAAAATGTTTTAAGAATAAGATTGCATTCTTACATGCATGTTTTGTATACTGCATGTGTTGGTCACGTTTTAGTGCTTTTTCTTATGGTATAAACTACGTACAAACGACAGCACAATAAAAGTCATTGGTTTTAATAAAGTTGTGCACTGTAATCAGTTTTAACGAGTATGCGATTCTCAAGGGAGCTAGCATGGAAAGGTATATATATCCGTCAGCTTTCAAGAAACCATAGTATTATAAATACATCTTGCAAATGTAAGTTATGTAAAAAAAAAGTTAAAGACTAAAAAATGGTCGCTGTCCCTTAAGCCAAAATAGAGTGATCATTGATTATAATCCTTCCAAGTATGACAATCATGAGTGACTTTACAATTTGTGCATGGTGGCGTTTTTAACTAACTGTAACTATAACCCACTCACTCACTAATTTGTTGAAATCACTAACTAAACTTAAAAACTTATAGAATGCACTTAAAATTATAGGCATATATAAAATAATAGAATACTTCAAATATTTACATGCAACGGGACGACTAATTATTGTACATAATTCATTATTATTAGTGTCGTGGCAATAGAAGCGTGTAGAATATTTTTGCAATTCATTTGCTATGTTTGACCAATTAATTTGATTAAAATTATTGCTAACTTCCTGTTTTTAATTTGATTGGTTTATGGTTTTTGAACAACCAATAAGAAACAGGATTATTTGTCAAACACCAATCAAATTCAAAACAGAATTCAAAACAGGAAGTTGTCAACGAATCTTATCAAATGAATTGGTCAACTTGCAATTTCGTTCCCAGAGCCCACGTTCCCCACCCGGGAAACGAGAGACTCTGGGATAATCCGTTTCAAATCGTTACGTTATTGGCTGAATAGTGAGCATGAGTTGGTCTGAAGTGACCGGAAGTAGAATTAATAAAACCAAAATAACAAAGATGTCGGACGACAAGACTCCAGTGAAGACGTTGTCGCGATCGATATCTTCGCCGTATGTGTGTAGATGCTGTAATTCGAGATTCGCCAGCAACCCCATTGACCTGTTTGGGGAAAAGTCAAACAAGGAGAACATACCATCCAGATTCCGCTCGGATATTTACGCATGCGTACCTCAACCGGAATAACAAGAATCCTCGTTTCCCGGGTGGGGAACGTGGGCTCTGGAAACGAGATTGGTCAACTTGAGGAATATATTGCAACAGTATTTTATGGACGCTTCTATTGCCACGACAGTAAATATATCGACTGGTTTAATATAGGGTTCTTAAAAGTTGTTACAGAAATCGCGGATCACTTTGGCCATAGCTTTGTCAACTTGTCTTGGTTTGTCCGGGAGGATTTACATGCATACAGGTATGATTTTAATGTTGTTGGGTTTTTTTATAAACACGTTGTTTGCACATATAGCCACTTATTGATTTACCATCGCGCGGACATTACTAAACTACCAAACACTGAAACGGAACACCAAAACAGTGAAACACCGAAACGGAATACTAAAGTGCTGATTAGATGAGCCCGGCTAACCGGGCTGACTCGTGTCACGAAATTCTTTCCTCGGCCACAAAAGGAGATTTGAATTAACGTTTAGATTTGTTTACATCTAAACTATAAACCAATTCTTCTTTGTAAATTTAGTTTATGTGCGAGTTTTAAAACCACAGTGAGATCCTAATCAATCGCGTGACCCAAGTTAACGGGGCTAGCCCGGCTCATATAATATGCACCTAAAACAGCTAATTGCTTTGTTTATCAGTATCTTACGAAATATCTATAATAGTAATTCTGCTTTTTGTTAAAAGCCATATAATATTGAAAGCTGGAGAAACTGCATGCATGACACCGCTATAATAAAGTGTCAATTAGTCCGTGCATTATTTTGAAAAGCTGGCGAATGATAAGTAATTATAACTTGTGCCTATATATTGTTAATTAAAATATCATTAATAATTCATGACGAAAATTCAAAAGAAATCAATACCGTAGCAGTGGTTGTAAATCGGATACAGCATCGTCCTGATTTACATGAACTTTAGCTTCGATTTTCTCGGCTAAAACAGACCGTATCCCCAAAATAGTTGGTGAACTTGATTACTTAGATGCATTTGTATTTTAAGAAAGATATGCAGCTCGCCTTGTAAATCAGATACAGCTCGGCTGCTCATGCTGTAACTTGTTTTCTGCATGATAACGTTAGAGATATATAGTGTATACCTAAAACCGCCCCACTAATAAATGGCTGTTACACGAGTCCGAATAACTGGGAAAATCACCTATAGTCACGATGGAATCCTAGTCGAACTAATACAGTATGGCGGTGAAAATCTCTCGACTAAAATTCACGACATGTTTTTGGAAATCTGGCAAGATTGTCCTGCATCCCAAATCTGGATTGATACCATCGTAGTAACTTTTAAGTTAAAATACAAATTTGTTCAAGGGGAAAAGCTCAAAAAGAATATGTGGAGACTATATTGGAAGCAGTTGGAAAAATCTTCTCGGGCCCAGTTGTTCAAAGGGCGATTACCGCTAATATAGGCTCTTTCATTTGGCACATTAGGACAAAACCTTTCTATATATTTGTATGGTGTCTGAAGAGAAAACTTCAACCATTTTCATACTTTTACATTTTTTACATAATTTCACCCACAAAGTTTTCACTAATCCAATCGCCTTTGGAAAAAGGTTAATACTGCATGAATGATGGTTCTGTGTGTCTTGATCAAGTACTATCCGAAATACAGAGTGGTTTTGGGAATAGGCATGCACCATGGACATGCCTTTCCCTGAAAGACAACTATACAGGAAAAGTGCGTAGAACAACACATGCCACTTTTTCTAAAAACTCACGCACTCTATAAAGTTTCAACCGCTGGAGAACATGAAAAACGTCATCAACAAACACAATTCCCAGAAACCAACGAATGCCACGATAAGATCTGTACCTGTATAGGAAAAAAAGAAAAATGCCGCTTTTCAAAAACTGTTTGACTACAATAAACGTATAATAATTGGCAGAACAGAAGTTACTATTAACGACGATAACAACGTCCCTCTCTTTCTGGAGTTCGTGCATCATGGTTTTATAAATGCATGATCTTTACCCAATTCTTGTCAGCACAGCCACTACATAAGGGATTTCCATTAGCGTCATTTGTTTCTTTTCGTATAAGGTCTAAAAATCTTAAAGATAATGTAATTCGGGCTAAACTACCCAAATTAGTTGAGTCTTATGCCCGAATGGTATGCGGCAAATATGCCAGTTTGTCTTCGGCTTGGTTATACCTTTTATCTCCGATTCTAAACATATACCTATTTTATTAATTACAGCTTTCATTGTGACTCTGTAGGAGTCATTTATCTTATAAGTTGTAAAAAATGTAAAAAATATTTTTTTTATAGGTAGCACAACTGACTCTTCGTAGGTGATTCACTCATTAACAATTATATGCATGTAGTCACCTCAGTCTCGGTGACTATCGGTGAATATTTACTGAGCCGCGAAGCGGCGGGTAAATACACCGATAGTCACCGAGACTGAGGTGACTAATTGTTTTAGTTCGATAAAAAACCAGCAATGTTGAAACAAAAACTTGTGAACAAATGCTTTCTTTTTAACAGTGGTGATTTTGTTTATTCACAGTGAGACGTACGATTCTAGCAAGTCACAGTCTTTGTCAGTAAATAATTTTTTAAAAAAAGCAAACAACATCCTTTGAAACTGAACTTGTACATACATTCAAATATACGCTAATAAGACTTTTATTCTGGTGTTTTGACTATACTGCATTGTAGCGAACTTTTATGCACTTAATTCATGTTCAATATGTCCTTCACGCATGAGTAGTTTTTAAAAACATCGCTACGACCAAAATCTCACCAAAACTTACTACAAAATACGAATAATTATAGAAAGTATACTTCGTTGCCTTTACAAAGTTTTGTTTTTATGATATGTGATGCGTACAGCATCTCAGTGATAAATTTGTTCAATAATATGCTGCAGCTTTGTTTGTTTCAAAAACTACAGACCCCATAAAAAAACCCAACAGTTCAATAAATCGACAAATTCTAAAATATCATACTTCAAATGACAACTCCGAGGGGGAGACTGAAACGAGTAAAGTCAGTGCAGTCTTGAATAAGTACCCACAGCAACACCGCTGCCAAACGTTTGCGCATGCGTGAATTCGCTAGAGTAAACATTGCAAGAGAAGTGGGGACTAGCCGTGGCAACAACAACCAGCCAGTGAAGACTAAGTAAGACTCGACTATTCATTTGTGTTTTAAAAAAAGGGTAAAGAAAATTACGAAGGGGTAAATTCAGAATATGTTCCAAATATTGAGAAAGAAGCCATGTACAAATTACCTACCTTATCTTTTTGGTAGTATGCTTATAATTTTAACTTTTGTGTCGGACTCTTGGACCAGTCTAAATATTTCAATGTTTTCCCGCTCTTTTTTTGAGGACGAGCTCGGACGTCGCGCATGCGCAAAATGTTTGGCAGCGGTGTCACCCACAACTACTTTTGAAGAAGAATTTCATGTGATGCAATAGTCACCGCGCTAGGCCTCAGATTCATCACTGAGCGGACCAATCAAAATGCAGGCATCTTTGAATTCACCTCTGAAATTATACTAATTAAGCGTAAAAGTTGTTTGAATCGTTATATAGGGTCAGCGGGAAAAGACCATGCAGAGAACACTTATTATTATATAGCATGCTATCGGATATGAGCTTTTGCGTAATCTGATTGGTTCCCTACTACCAGGCTATCAGCTCATATCCTACTAGTAGAGGAAAAACAAGATGGCGGCACGTTTTTTAAACTGCCGAAAAGAGTTGAAATTGACGGATTTTTATACAGAAAAACATCAACACCCTCAAACCAATGTATAAAAAAACAACATTGTGTAAAAATACATTAACAAATACACAATTTAGCATGCTAAATGGTAAAATTCACCTAAAAATTACGTATTTTTACTTCAAAAACCTGACTAAATTAACGGGTTGATATTAATTTGTTGCCAAACAAAGAAACTCACGGTTAAAATCAAGCTTACAACACACATTTCGTAGGAGATCACCAGTAAAGACACATTTTTTTATTTAGATAAGCATTTGGAGTAGTAAAAAGCATGTTCTTTTTCAAAAACAACCAACTAAGTAATTTAGTTTCACTGCCGAAGGTGTTTCAGTTTCATTTTTGCATGAAATCAAAACATTTTTCACGACAGCAACGCTAATATAAACAACTGACCCACCTTTTGACTTCATAAAGGTACCTTTCAATCTTTTTTGTTGATCTGCTTAACACATTTTTTGCCTCTCGAGCAACATTTATGCAACATTTCAAAGCTGTTTACCGAACAGCTCAGCGAGAAACTTTATGTGAATGCATCATTACGCATGACGGAAGTATTAGTTGCCTATGCCGGAAGTTTGTCGTTTGAAACATTTCGCTGCATGTAATTTTGTCTCTTGTACAGTGCTTGGCTATATAATAAAACAGTTATACCATTCGCTCTCGTCGTATACGAACTAATAGCCAACTCGGCGAAGCGCCTCGTTGGCTATGAGCTCATATACGACTCGAGCTCATGGTATAACTGTTAAATATACGCCCATTTTTTCGGTGAGGGCCACGAGGGGATAAAACAGACTTTCATAATCCCACCAATTGAGAGGCATATTGCATGGATATACCGACTTAATACATTTATTCCTAAAATATTAAATTTACGCGATTTATGTAAATATTTTGTATTTTTGAATTATTTCTTTTGTATATATAAGTGCTCTTTGTATATATAAGAATACATATTGAGCAGAGGGCCCACTCTGGCCACACTTAGACTGCTACGTTCTCTGTTTCGGCAGTATATCTAACCTTACTATGTTTCGATTGTTGTTTCAACACTGCCTACGCAGCACGCTACTTTTATTTATTTATATATGTATATATAACAACCCCAGAAAATGATTTTTTGATGATTTGTAAGCTGCATTAATTTAGAACAATAATGACAACAATAGTAATGACAATATTTTTTATGATAATAATTACGATAATGATGATGCCGAAACTTTTTGATCACGAAAGACGTACATCCATGCATGCATGCACGTCTTTACAGTATTTTACTCCGGCTCACTCAAGACAATTTTACTTGTCGAGGGAACGGGTAAGTTGGTTAAAAACATAATCCCCGAGCCGGTCTGCTAATCTCGACACGCGCGGAGTCATTTTACACGCGTGGACAAGCGTGATATGCGAACAAATTTCTTTGATCTGAATATTTATTTGTATGTGTGGACGGACCATGCGCGGTTAAGATTGTGGGCCAATGGAAAGATATATATATATATATATATATATATATTTAACAAATAGATTCCATTTTGCCGTTGTCTGTTCAGTTATAGATGCACAGATGACGTCGCAACGTGGTAAGAACAAAAAAGTGGCCCACGAGACGCAGTCGAGTGGGTCACTGATGTTCTTACCACGTTGTGACGTCTTCTGTGCATCTATAACTGAACAGACAACAAAAAAATGGAATCTATTTGTTTTATACAATAAAAATTGGTCTTTGTCGAAACTCTTGCCGGATTTTGGGGCATGAAGAAGGAAAAAAGCAGGTCAGCTGACGTAATCTGACGTGAACATGTGTCTATCCTCTAATAGATCATGGCCAACAACCAATGAAAACACGCATAGCAACCAGGGTATTGTATAAATATATATATATATGTATGTAATATTTATAAACCGCGCAGGAGGGCTTTATCGGATATAAAACACGAGGCGATAGCCGAGTGTTTTAGAGCCGATAAAGCCCGTACTGCAAGGTTTTTAAATGGCTTCTAAAAAGAATCACTTCATACGTTCATTGGCGTAGTAATTTTGAAAATTAAGCTTATCTCAGCCGTTAAAAACCAGCGAGAAACTTAGAGCGAGTCTATATCACATATATAGATCCGATACGCTCATGAATTTTCTTTGTGTTTTCCTCATGAATTATTAATGAATTTTAGAAATATATATGTAATATTTGAACCGCGCAGGAGGGCTTTATCGGATATAAAACACGAGGCGATAGCCGAGTGTTTTAGAGCCGATAAAGCCCGTACGCAAGGTTTTTAAATGGCTTCTAAAAAGAATTACTTCATACGTTCATTGGCGTAGTAATTTTGAAAATTAAGCTTATCTCAGCCGTTAAAAACCAGCGAGAAACTTAGAGCGAGTCTATATCACATATATAGATCCGATACGCTCATGATTTTTCTTTGTGTTTTCCTCATGAATTATTAATGAATTTTAGAAATATATATATATATATATATATATATACTTCTAAAATTCATTAATAATTATATATATATATATATATATATATATATATATATATATATATATATATAAATATAAAATATATATAGTGGAATATATATAGTTCTTGACAAAAAGGTTTGAAGTATATAAACAACATAATATATTCTAAATTATTGAGAAAAAAACTTGAGAAAGGCGTTTTCGGGATAGGTACATCACTACATCCCTTTCAAAAGAACAGAAACAAATCAACGTTTACGTTAAAGTACAACAGCATCTGACGAGAAGGAAACTAGTCAAACCGAAACTCGAAAGAAGGAAAAAGCAATAGTCAAGCTATAGAAACTGAAAACCAACGAAGATGAAGACGGAAAAGTTAATAAGCTTAAAATTACGGTAAAAATATAGAGCAGCCGCTCTCAGTCGCTCTCAGTTATAGTAGCAAAACTGTTCGAGTTTCTCTGTTTATATCCTATATCACTGTTAATTTTGTTTTCTATTTTGTGTGTCCTTGAAATATTTTAAACATATCATATTTATTACATGTTTTTGCTTGGCAATTCCCGTTGTATTTTTTACCTGTGCCTGCCGAGTCTTATCTTTTTTTAAATAGTTTTCTTATTGTAAAACCACTTGTGACTTAGCGTAACTTGTTTATAATTTGGCGTAAAAATTGGAAAAGGAATTAACAATGTTTCTTCTGTAAAACGTACAAATGCTGTTGAAATATCTATTAACATGTATAGCGGGTGAAAACAGTTTCGCACTTCAGATTTCGAAATGAAAAATTGTTCTTGTTATATTAGTTTAAAGGAATTTGAAATGCCATGAATAACAGCATATCCTCTCATCTAGAATTCAGGATTATCCTGATTTGTGAAATGGTCTAGAATTCAGGATAATCCTGAATATTAAAGAAATTAAACCCCACCCGAACCCCAACCCCCACCTCTAAAAACCTAACCAAAAAACTGCCTATAATATTCTCTCCGTTTCATACGCTTTTAATAATCATAATAATAATAATAATAATAATAATAATATCAACACTCGTCGTCTATTCTGCCTCAGACAGTCTATTAGTCTGTTTTCGTTTCCTGTTCTCATATATATATATATATATATTTCTAAAACTCATTAATAATTCATGAGGAAAACACAAAGAAAATCCATGTTTAATGAGTGTCTGTATACGTGATACAGATTCCTCTTGATTTACATAAACTTTAGCTTTGATTTTCTCGACTTAGACAACGTTTTTTTAGAAAAATTACTACGCCAATGAACTAACCAAATCGGATCGTTTTAGAAGTCATTTACAGAATACGTGTCCGTTCTGTATCGGGATACAGGCACTCGGCTTCGCCTCGTGTCTGTATACCCCGATACAGAACGGCCACTCATTCTGTAAATAGTACATATATATATATATATATATATATATATCCAAGACCTCTTGTTAATACTTAATTCTTACATCACTTCCTTTTTTTTTTAAAGATTCTTTTCTTTTACTATTTACAAATCTCCATCCATGCTAATGGTTGTCCATATCTTTCCGGTCTTCTTTTGCTAGCTTGTAGTTGATTTACGAACTGTCGGTTCATTTACATCAGCATCATTGTCGTTTTGGTTAGTGTTATCATGTTATGTTTGTTATCATGCCCTGTATTAATTGTTGGGTAGTCTTCGTCGTCATCTGTGTCTGTGTTATCGTTCTTTTGTATTGGTTTAAAGGGCATATGACTCGAAAATTAAGTTTGTCTTATTGAAAAGAACATTTAAAATGATAAAATAACATCTTTTGCAGTTTTTGGTTTCCTTGCTTCGTCTTTGAGATATTCCAGTTTGTTTGATATGCAAATGACACAACTTTCTACGTCACACGTGCATAATGAGTATTATGAGTTACCGAGGGAAGGCTACATATCTTTGCTATTGTGAAACGAAATCACTTGGAATTCTACATATTTGGTGTTGTAGGTATAGAAACACGCACAAGCTTCCTTTGAGTTAAGCCCATGTTTTCGTAATAGCAAAGATATGTAACCTTTTCTGATAACTCATTATGCACATGTGACGTAAAAAGTTGTGTCATTTGCATATCAAACAAACCGGAATATCTCAAAAACGAAGCAAGGAAACCAAAAACGGCAAAAGATGTTATTTTATCATTTTAAATGTTCTTTTCAATAAGACAAACTTAATTTTCGAGTCATATGCCCCTTAAAGTGTGACACGTTTCTCGTAATAGTCTCGTAAATGTCCATTCTTGTTTCGTGCTATGACACGTGAGTTATATCTGTGTGTCACTGTGTATGGTACCTCACTGAAATTGGGTGTTATTTAGTTTTGTTTTTGTTGTCTTACTAGAACACAGTCACCGACTTTGATGTTACTCTTCTTTGCATTTCTTCTGTTATCTGCGTATTGCTTATTGTACCGCTGCTTCGATGCTTTGCTTTCACGAGCTTGCTTGTGTCGGTTGACTATGTTGCGCTTGTGTAAGACAGGTAGTTTCCTTTAATAATTCTGTTAAATAGCAGTTCAGCTGGTGGTACACCCGTTGAAGTGAGCGATATTGTAGTAAGAATCTGCTTAGTTCCTGTTGCCAGCGACGACCTTCAATCTTTGCTGCTTTCAACGTTTTGCCAAGTGGTTGCATGAATCTCTCAGCTTCTGCATTTCCTTGCGGCCATCTTGGTGTTGCAAATTCTGGCTTGATTCCGAGTGCCTTTAGATATCGATAGTATTCATTACCACTAAATGGAGGGTGGTAAAGGGTATTTTCGTGAGCCGTGAATTGCCAATATATTTTCTTGTGAAATGTGAAATGCCGGAATTTTGTGTCGTGAAACGTGATTTGTATTCCATCCGTGAGCCGCGATTGTCGATAATAATTGTCGGTGAAATGAGAATAAAGTACTGAAGTTGTCGTGAACTGTGATTAAGCATTACGTATTTTATAATTTTTAAGATTATAAGTTTAATTTGTTCTGATCTGCGAGAGCCATTGTTCTCCTAGATTTGCCAAACTCTCTCGCTTATATAGTCTATATATCGATTCTCGCTCGCGCGTCCACGATCTAGGGTCCTCTATGCCCACCGTTCCCCAGAGCCCCCGATCATTTTGGTCAATATTGTCAGTACTGGTGCATGTTTATGGTCCATAATTTATTTAGTTAATTTTTAGAAAGCATGGGTGTTTGCGCATGTCTCGTTTGGCTATACTAATATTTTAAGTATATATAATGCTGTATAATTTTCTTAATAAAGTTTAGAAAACATCCAATTTAGACAAAATCTTAAGTTTCAAAATTTTGCTCCAATCTGCTGTCAGATCGCAGGAAATACCATTTTAGAGACCCCAATTTCAAAAATTTACGGGGAGCTTGCCCCGGACCACCTACAACTGTGGACCACAACTCTGACTGACGTTTTCAAAATCCTAAATTCGCCCCTGATTATGACGACTATGAGCTTCAATCTCATCAGCTTCAATCTACTTCGCCTTCTGTGAACAATTGTTACAAACAGAGTTGATTAAACGTTCCCATAATATTTTGTGAAACGTGAAATGGCAGTTTTCTTATCCGTGACATGAGATATCACTTTTTTATATCCCGTGGAACGTGATACGTACCCCCCCCCCCCTTTACCACCCTCTAAATGGAGGTCCATTGTAACTCTTTACTACAGTTGGTATGCCATGAGTTGCAAAGATTTTATCCAGCTTTGGTATTACTGTGGATGCTTTGGTCGACTTAACAATTTCTACTTCAGGAAATCTTGAATACCTGTCAATTACTACCAACAGACATTCACCTGAAGGGAGTGGTCCATAGAAGTCAATATGCAGTCTCCCATGGTCCCTTTGGCATGTTCGTCATCACTAGAGGTTCAGGTGATTTTTGCTTACATGGTATACATTGATCAATGGTGTTCTTGACCAGTTTATCAATGTTCGGAAACCAGTCCTTTTCTCGTAGTATAAGGCTTTCGTTTTGGTAAGACCTGGGTGAGTCTCATGTGCAATGTCAATTGCTCTTTGTTGAAGTGATTCAGGTATCACTATTCTCGATCCACGAAGAACAATACCATTTGATGTAACTTTAGTTCATCTTTTCGTAAGTAGTTTAGTCAATCACATTTATCGTCGCTCCTGTATCGACGATTGCTTTGAAGGAATGTTGACACACCTTGACATTCACCTTCGGGGATTTTATATTACATGTCATCGCATATAGATAGTCATCCGAACTGTCTGTGTCGCTTTCGGCTTGGTTGATAGGGTGAATGAGACTTTTTAGGACTCGTTCGATTTCGGTTTTCGTGATCTGATGGAGGTTTGTACTTTTGTTGTTGTTTCCCTCGACAAACTCTTGCAAAATGGTTTGATTTTCCACATTTTCGACATTGTTTACCTTTTGCCGGACAGTCTCCTTTGTGATGATACGACCCTCCGCAATAGCGACATTTCTTCTCATTTATGACTTGATTTATTCCTTCAGGTATCTTTTCTTTAGACTCGATGTCGCGAGCTTGATATGCGCTTTGTTCGTCGCGTCTACCATCGATAAGAATGGATTTCAAATCATACATAGGATCTCGCAAAGCTTTCTTGCGAATTCTCGACGACGTGCCTGTAATATTCTCTAAAGTGCTTATATTCTATAACATGTCTTGCTACTACAAAGGATGGTTAATGTCTCTCTCTCTCTCTCTCTCTCTCGAGTATTTCATAATCCCCTTAGTATGAGGATTGCGTCAGTGTTACATACGTCATTATAGTATATGATTAATTATTATCTATCACTAGGTTACTACATCACTCTCTTTTTTTTGTGTGTGTGTTTTCTTTGTTTTTCTACATGTCTATGATTAATGATTATTTGGTTAATGAGGATGGAAGTTCCTGTCCGTATCGTTCTGGTCTTCTGGTATTTCTTTCTGATCTTCTAAGTGGTACGTTGTTGTCGCCGCTGTCTCTTGTATTGTCTTCCGGGGTAGATTTATCATAGTTATCTTCGTAGTTGGTATCGGAGTCGATGTCTTGTTTCTTTATTCGCTTGAAGTGTGATATGTTGCGAGTGATGCTATGCCCTCACTGCAAATCCCAAAAAACTTGTTTTAAGAAAAAAATGCTTGTTTTAAGGATATTTTTCCTTAAAACAAGAAAAATTATCTTGTCCCGTCTGCAAGATAATTATCTTACCAAAACAAGATAATTTATCTTGACAAGATAATTTTTCTTAAAACAAGCAATACTTTCTTGTCAGGTTATCTTGTTTCAAGAAAAATAATCTTTTTTTAAGATAATTTATCTTGAACAAGAAAAACTTTCTTGTCGTTTCTTCAAGATTATCAGCTGGAAAGACAGATAATCTTCAATCAAGAAAAATTTTCTTGAATTAAGAAAAAAATTCTAGTTAGATATTCTTGTTTTAAGAATATTTTTCCTAAATCAAGAAAAAAATTCTTGAATCAAGAAAAAAATTCTTGAATCAAGAAAAAAATTCTAGTCGGATATATTCTTGTTTTAAGAATATTCTTCCTAAATCAAGAAAAAAATTCTAGTCACATTCTTGTTTTAACAATATATTTCCTAAATCAAGAAAAATTTACTTAAAGCAACATTTGGTTGGTCAATGAAAAGAATTTTTTCAAATTTGTGCCCCTTACAACCTTGGAGTTTGATGAAAATTTTATGATGGAATTACAATGTGCTTTACAGTATATAAAACCAAGCTTAGGCTTTAATTTATGCATTTCTTCTTTCAAGTTTTTTGTAAATATTACTGAGCTCTCACTTACTGTTTAGTTTAAAATTTCCTTAAATATTAACTCTAAAAAAAGATGTGTTAAATTAACACACCTTTTTTGTCCAAATTTTAGCACACTAAGGTGTGCCTTAGCACCTTAAGGTGTGTTTTGCGAAGGTGTGTTACTTGTATGTTATACAAAACATGTTAAGATGTGTTATTGTATAGGTGTATTAATGAAAAGGTGTGTTATGTAACATGCCCTGATGTGTGTTATCTTATTTACACATGTATGCAGATGTGCATAATAACACACCTTGAAACATCATTGTCATTCAACACATCAATGACTGAGAGAAAATAAACATTTCTAAAAGCATTTAACATTGTCAATATATTCAATATATTTGAACACATATTAAAAAACTGTGAGTATTTACATCACGCTGACATTAAAGTATACACTTAAAACTTAATAATAAATACTAGTTATATACATGGTATACAGTGATATGCAAACCATTTTTCGCAGTTCAAATTCCCAAATATTTCAAAGCTAAAAATCCTAGTAAGATTACCACTTAACAATTAATGTTACATGTGGTTCTGCCATCTATATCCAAAATACATCAGCATTTAGGATATTACATGGCATATTTAGAATGTTGGTATTTTCAAAGTGTACTTAACAACAATCCAATCAGCAATGACACAAGTAAACATCAGTGAAATCATCTTGGAGATCAACAATCCTTTTCTTTTGTTGAGAAGTTGGCTTTGGCATCACTCTTTGTGTACCGGTCCTGCAAAATAAGAAAATTAATTCAACAATTTGTTAATTAATATTTAATTAAAT
Source organism: Paragorgia papillata (assembly GCA_035771165.1). NCBI lineage: Eukaryota > Metazoa > Cnidaria > Anthozoa > Scleralcyonacea > Coralliidae > Paragorgia > Paragorgia papillata. Next base: position 1,779,451 of record JAWNZC010000349.1, read on the forward strand.
CAAATATTTAAAGGTATGTATTAACCACTTTGCAACAACAAAAAAATATTTTAATTTATGATGATTTGATTAATATAAACATAGTAAATGGATTTATGAAATAAAAATAATTAACTTCATGCGATGTCTATGTGTTGTTGTTCCACAGGTCCCTTGGCTAAGGTAATGTGCGTAGTGGCTCAGAGCTCATTCGTGTACTGACTGCCGTACCTGACGCTTCGCTACCTAGAGGCGGCTTGTCTATATGCTGTTTCTCGAATTTCTCGGGTTCTGTCTAAGACTACCGTCAGCTTTTTACCCGTCCACAGCGTTGTTGGCAGATAAGTGGGAAACGCTGCCATGAAACTAGGGTTTCCTTGCCCTTTGCTGGTCGTGCTTCGTCGCTTGATATGCTGCCGTAGGCTTTGGCTCAACTGGCTCTTCACTCCGACCGGTTTATGCCGGTTGTATGGTTTGTACACTAGCTGTAGCTTAGCTTTCAGACGTTTTTAGCTGTGGCTCATTGCCACGTTTGTGCTTAAATTATCAGTTTTTGTCGCGTCTATTGCATTTGCTGCAATTTTTATATGCTGCTGTTTTGCCGCTAGCTTGCTTGTTTTCAGTTCCGTGGCGTGTTCAGTTGTTCGTTCTCTCCACAGTTATTACCGGAGAATTTTATTGTTCACAGACCGCTACTTGGTCCGTGGTGCTGTTTGCACTTCCCCTACCGCTTGTTCGTTGCGTTTTGAGCTATAGCCTTCTCGAAGGAGACTGTTTATTCTGGTCCTCGGCGCAGTTCAATCAGCTTGTGTTTCTGAGCTAAGCGTTTGTAGGTTTGACCGGCTCATAGCATATGCTAGCTGTTCAGATCTCAGTACTGTTCCGTTCTGGCGTACAAGTTCGAAAGGCCATACGTTTTGTCAAGTCGTTGGACGCCCTAATTTGGGATTAATTACCAGGTGAGTCGAGTCGTTTGATTTTATCTAAATATTGCCTGGCCTGTTCTAATACTGCCGTCCGCACTGGGGCTAGTTATTCTTCGCTGGCAATTTGCTGTACTATTATTTGGTAAATCCTTTATAGGGCTCCCTTAGCGTTATCGTACTCTGCATGCTCTATTAAGTTGTCTTTTCGTTACCGTGTCTAACTTGTCTAGTATATGTTCGTATTAGTTAATACAGTTGGCTTACAGTAGGCCATATTTTCTGTGCTGTCTTTTATGCTTTAGCTCACAGCAACAAAGAATTATAGGTCGGTGATGTTGTGTGCAAAATTTGTTTTGCTAATTATCTGTTATGTTTTGTTTTATGGGCTTGACATCGTCCGACTGCAAATCCCATTGGAATATCTGTCCTTTGTTCCTAACCACTGCAGCCAAGTGGCCTCCTTATGGGTGTGACAGGGATCATAACCACGTTATACCAGACGTCCAAGTGCATTTGTTTTTTCGTCGACGTTGCTTTTTTTTTTTACTGGTTGCTGATTTCAATGTTAATCTCCTCAACACCGCGGTCTTTGTAATTTTGCGTTACCTTTTATATTAAACTCTGTATTGTTTGCTCTTCACTTTAGGGCAGCTCTGTTTCTGGCTCGTTTTGCTGCTCGACTTGATATTGTAGGGTGCCAGATGGCCAGCCTACTTTAGTGGTTCAGACGCTAGCGCGTTCTGCGAGAAGGCCTTGTTATGGCCTTGCTTTCAGGCTGTTTTTGGGCCATTCAGGCGCCGTTTGTCTATTTGCCTTGGGGAGTGCTTGCTTGTGGCGTCGGCCTTGTCTGCTAGGATTGTGCTATTATCTGCTTTCGTGGGCTAAGCGTCCTGGGTCTGGGTGTCATGCTGGGAAGTTGCTAATTCTTCCCTCCTGTTCTGGGCCAATCCGCTTATGAGCCCGCACGTGTTGTAGGCCTTCCCTCACTCTTGGGCTGCGAGTTGAGATGTTGGGCCATGCTAGCCCCTGTCCCACAGTGGGTATTACACACGGGGCTCCCCCATTTCGTCTTTCAGCCTGCTAACTGTTGCATGGTTCCTACAGGGTTGGGAATTAGGCGGTTCGTAATTGGTTTCGTCTAGATGCTGTACTGCTGCGGGGTTTACTTCCAGTCTCTCTTCATGCCCAGATCAAAGATCATACACGGTTATGTCTTATGGGTTATGTCTTATGGGTTATGTCTTGTGGGTTAATTGACTGCCACGCCGGATGTGTTTCTGGTGCTTCCATTGCCCCCCCCTGTTTCTTGTTGCCAAGTCTTGCGCCTCGCCAGTCTCAGTCCCTGCTTGCCACCGTTCCCGGTGGTTCCAGATAGTATGTTTTGCTGCTGCACCTGATTTGTCTTAGGTTATCCCGCTGCACTTGCTGTCTTAGGTGGGTTCACTCACCCCAGCACCACTGGGTCCATTGCTGCTGTTTGTTTTTCTGAAGCCACACTTGCTGCTGTGCGTACCTTAGGTTACCACCACAGTGGTCTTTCACATTGGTTGTGGTACTACTACCACACCCGCCGTGTCGGTCTTTACAATAGTTGCTCCGCTCACTTGTCTTCGGTTACTGTAGTTCCTAGAGCTGCTGCGCGTGTCATGTCTTAGGTTACCTTGATTGCGGCGTGCGCCGGGTTTTCGCTTAAGAGTTACTTCCACATTTTGCTAGTGGTGGCTCTTGAGGTGTTACATTGTTGGTCGTGTTGCATTGTTGGGTCCCCCTGCCGCTGTGTATGATGGGTCTTACGCTTGCGATGCTGATGCACTTAGGGGGTCCATAGCTTCTGCATCTGCGGTTTGCCGCTGGTCGTCTCTTACGTTGCACTCTACTGCTGAGGCACGTACCGGGTTATTGGTTACCATTGTCACTCTACCTGGGTGTAGGTTAAGTTACCATGCCTGTGGGGGTGGCTTATAGGTTTGGATTGCTAGTGCTTGCGTGCTTTGCCCTTCGGGCTGCTTGTATGTGTTCTAAGTGTTCAACAAGCTCTTGTCCCGTGCCACGTCGTGCCCCCCCCCCCCTGCTGCATCTCTTGCTCATATATTTGTCGCGGTGCCGGATGTATCTGACCCATGCTGTAGCGGGCTTCCCAGATAAGACTCTCTTGGTCCAACAGTGCCTCTCGTCGTTACATTTGCAGTTCTCCATGTGTTGCAGTTTCACCGTGAGGTTATTGGGTTGTAGAAACGCCATTGGGCAGGGTTCGTGCCTCGAATCCCTTCTCCAGCATAGCTGGAGGGTGTCGTTGGAGAGGGTAATTCTCGGCAACATTGCTACAAGTTAGTTGGGAGTTTAGGCTTGCCTGGAGCTGCTCTACCTATAAGACCGCACCCGTCTTGGTGGATCGCCTGTTCCTGTAAACTGTTCCTCAGCTAGTAGGGCAAACCCTCTCCGACGGAGCTACACCCTCCAAAGGTCATAGTTACATTACTGTATCCTTGTTAGGCTCGCGAGTGCGGGTACTGTAGTTATTGGTGTGGTTTCAAGCCCTGTGCCAGACATTGCAGGATTGTTAAATGGATTTATGAAATAAAAATAATTAACTTCATGCGATGTCTATGTGTTGTTGTTCCACAGGTCCCTTGGGGCTAGTGGATTTGATACCCCCAGTAGAACGCCTTGGCTAAGTTAATGTGCGTAGTGGCTCAGAGCTCATTCGTGTACTGACTGCCGTACCTGACGCTTCGCTACCACCCACCCACCCACCCCGTGTTAAGGCGTCCAGGTGGTTGAGCCGTTGCCAGTCCTTGGCTTCAGCTCGCTCAGTCGTGCAAGTAGGATTTGTGTTGCTGCTGGTGACCCTTGTGCCTGCAATCGTTGCGGGGATGGTATTTGCGTTCCTTGCGGGGCTACACTTGCGGGCCCCGGGTACTGCATTTGCACTACTTTACAATCATACAGATGCTGGGTGGTTGCTTGTTTGCTACTGTGCCATCATATTGTTGCTGGTGGGGGGGGGGGGGGGGCGGTAACTGCTTGTGCTAATGTTCCTTTCTGTCTTACAGTTGCTAGGTGGTTGCTGGCATGCTACGTTGCTATTCTATATTGTTGCTGGGGACTGCATTTGTACTTTGTACCTTGCTATCGTGCCTTTGCTGGGTGATCGCATGTTTGCTACCTTTGCTATCATATTGTTGCTGGGAGACTGCATTTACGCTATTGTTCCTGGCTATCGTACAGTTGCTTGGGGGTTGCCGGTGTGCTACTTTACTATTATATTGTTGCCGGGGACTGCTTTTGTACTTTGTACCTTGCTATCGTGCCTTTGCTAGGTGATCGCATGTTTGCTACCTTTGCTATCATAGTGTTGAGGGGGGATTGCATTTGTGCTAATGTACCTTGCTGTCGTACAGTTGCTACATGGTTGCTTGTGCGCTACTTTGCTGTACTCATCTTGCTGGTGGGGGGTCTGCATTTGTGCTAATGCTCCTTGCTGTCTTTCAGTTGCGGGGGATCCGCTTTGCGTTGGGGCTATTTTAATTTTATCCCTCAGTTGCAGAGGCCGTGTTTGTCCTCCTCTATCCTGGGTGACTGCCTTTGTCCTACGCTTCCCTGGGTGACTGCCTTTGTCCTCCTGTACCATGGGTGTCTGCCTTTGTCCTACGGGGCCTCGCGGTCATCCTGTTGCTGAGTTTCTGCGTTGTGCTAAGTTGCTGTCAGCTGCAGTTGCGGGGAGCTCCTTGTGCTACTTTGCTTACTACAGTTGCGGGTGCCTGTAGGTGTGCTTTCTGCTGTCGTACAGTCGCTGGGGACTGTTTTGTGCTTTCTGCTGCCGTACTGTCTCTGGGGAAGTGTATTTGTGCTCCCCTGCCATTGCCCTGTTTTGTGGGGGTCTCTTTAGCTGTTTTGGCGACGTCGTTGTGCGGGTCCGTACTGTGCAACTTTGCCATACATGACGTTGGGGGTCTGTATTTGTGCCCCCTGCTGTTGCACAGTCGTGTGGGGGGTCTACTAGTTCAGCTGTGGCCTTCTGGCCTGCTGCTAGTGTGTGTGGGTCCGTACTGTGCACCTTTGCCATACATGACGTTGGGGGTCTGTATTTGTGCCCCCTGCTGTTGCACAGTCATGTGGGGGGTCTACTAGTTCAGCTGTGGCCTTCTGGCCTGCTGCTAGTGTGTGTGGGTCCGTACTGTGCACCTTTGCCATACATGACGTTGGGGGTCTGTATTTGTGCCCCCTGCTGTTGCACAGTCGTGTGGGGGGTCTACTAGTTCAGCTGTGGCCTTCTGGCCTGCTGCTAGTGTGTGTGGGTCCGTACTGTGCACCTTTGCCATACATGACGTTGGGGGTCTGTATTTGTGCCCCCTGCTGTTGCACAGTCATGTGGGGGGTCTACTAGTTCAGCTGTGGCCTTCTGGCCTGCTGCTAGTGTGTGTGGGTCCGTACTGTGCACCTTTGCCATACATGACGTTGGGGGTCTGTATTTGTGCCCCCTGCTGTTGCACAGTCGTGTGGGGGGTCTACTAGTTCAGCTGTGGCCTTCTGGCCTGCTGCTAGTGTGTGTGGGTCCGTACTGTGCAACTTTGCCATACATGACGTTGGGGGTCTGTATTTGTGCCCCCCGCTGTTGCACAGTCGTGTTGGGGTCCTGGGGTCCTCCCGGTGCGCTTCTGTGTGTCGCGCCAGTACATCTGGTCTGTTCCCCGGCTACTCCGGGTGATAACGTATGTAGGGTGTGTTCTGGGCTACTCCTAGAAAATGTGCAGTAGTGTGCTGTCATTTTGTGTAGTAGTTGTTGTTTGTGCTTAGCTGTTGGTAGTTTCTGTTTCGCGCCAGTACATCTGGTCTGTTCCCCGGCTACTCTGGGTGATAACTTAGTTTGTAGGGTGTGTTCTTGGCTACTCTGAGAAAGTGTGCTGTGATGTGTTGTAGATTGTGCTTTACGGTACCGGCTTATCCGGTTTTTGCGTAGTGTAATTTAAGTCTATTGGGCTCTTCAGCTGCTCTTAAGTCCAGCTCGTTGCCTGCCATTGTTTGCTTTGTACCTGTCTACCTGCTCTGGAAAGGGCCCGTTTGTTGCTTGTCTATGTTGCAGGCATGGGCCTTTGGCTTCTGGCTGTGCGTACAGGTTCCGGTCAATGATGGTCACCTGGAGGTTGGTTGTTCAAATGCAGCTTTCGCCATTTCTCTGTTGGTTGGCCCCTGGTGGCTTTCTTAGGTCCAGGTCGGTATGGTAATTTCGGAACCATTGATTATCATTTGGTAAGTTACTTCTCCACTTTATGTGTGACAGTAGTTCTGTTAGGAGAGGGTAATTCTCGGCAACATTGCTACAAGTTAGTTGGGAGTTTAGGCTTGCCTGGAGCTGCTCTACCTATAAGACCGCACCCGTCTTGGTGGATCGCCTGTTCCTGTAAACTGTTCCTCAGCTAGTAGGGCAAACCCTCTCCAACGGAGCTACACCCTCCAAAGGTCATAGTTACATTACTGTATCCTTGTTAGGCTCGCGAGTGCGGGTACTGTAGTTATTGGTGTGGTTTCAAGCCCTGTGCCAGACATTGCAGGATTGTTAATCCAAGTAATATGAACATTTTTTGTCAAAATCACTATAATTTTAACAAAAAGGACAATCTTATCTGCCATGCATCTGATGTTACAAGCCAGGTAAAACTAAAGTTTACTTTTAGTAAGGGGGCATTTTTGACTGGCTCTGGCAGGAATGGGTAATAATCACTTGACCCAATACCATTGTTACCACCCCTTTAGAGAGTTAAATCATCTTGAGCATAAATTAATGTCAATATTAAACTTTATATACAAAGTATATTTAGGACTTAATATTCCATCATATACTGTATTACACAGACCGACTCTCAGTAATGACCTACTAGCTGCCCAAAAGTGACTCACATACTCATGCATTCTTCCTAACAACAAGATTGCAGTTACCGAACAAACAATTTGGACAGAAAATTCTACTTTTCTAGCAGAATTCTTGTAATTTTGAAGACAATTAGAATATAGGGATGTTCAGTAATGTATAAGTAATATGCAGTATCTGTATATACCACTAAAATTATACAAATATTTATTATTATTTAATAGTATATTATACCAATTTGAGTCTTACTGTATTTATCAAACCAGTCAACTTTCTAAAATACCCAGAGGTAGGATCGGTCTTTTTTAGCATATCAATGATACTGTGTGATGAAAACACTCTTATTATATATATATATATATATATATATATATATATAAATAAGTGAGTTTTGGTTCACGAAATGTTAGAGAGTGCTCAATACCATATATAGATAGAGCAAAATACAAAGTATGAAGTATAGTTTTACCTTAAAGTCTTCGCTACCAGAGGTTTCACCCTAAACGGGATCATTAGAGTCGCCTGATGATCCCGTTTCGGGTGAAACCTCTGGTAGCAAAGACTTTAAGGTAAAACTATACTTCATACTTTGTATATTTGTATATATATATATATATATATATATATATAGTATATATCACAAAGCCTGGTAATGTATATGGCAGAAATGTGTGTAACTTTTAAAAGACCAATATGTGACCATGATGTGACCTGCTATATTTAGTATTACCACCCCTATTGGAATAGATCGCTATGTATTAGTTACTAGTATATGAATTACTTACCAATTTATTACAGCAAATTGAATAGACCGGTTAAGCACAACTGAACAAAGTATGCATGCACTAGAAAACAAAGAAAAGAATATATGAATGAATAAGCAAACAAATACACACAAAACATACTATTAGTCTGTTAGCAACAATTATTTCAGAATGGTGAATTCTGCTAGTGAAAATACACTAATCACAAATAATGTTTACCTCAATATTTGAATGCTTTAGTTTTACATAGTGATTGTGCATAGAGTTTGTTAGGAACCACAATTGACTGAATTGAGAAGAGATATTTCTAGCCGCCAAGTTGACGACAAAAGATGACTTACTGTAATAATACACATTGACTTCAAGTCTTCAACTACACTATTAAAGTTCAGTTGCAATATAAAATTGTTTGTATTGGACAATCAAACAGGAAATTTGACAACGAGAGTCAGAGAAAATTTCACATTACAATACTGTAGGACATAATAGAAAACAAACGATAAATACTCAATCTCTTACCTTGCTCGTGCGAGAGAAACTTCTTGCATGGACAGTTGGACTTTCTTGGTTCAACTGGATTTTCATGGCTTTTAGTTGAATATTTCCGTAAAAAAACAGGTTACTTTGGTGAAGATTGTCTGCCCGATCTCCTCGCAAACAAAAAGTCTTATTTCCAAGGGTTTATGTAGCTTGAATCTCAAAACACCTTCAAAGATGGCGCGCTTCGAGTCTTCGAGATGAGATGAATAGATGATGCTATCCCAAGTATCAATGCGCGCTCGCCACCGGGGGGGGGACATTTTTGCCCAAAAAATTAAGTCGAAAATATATTAAAACAGTTCAAAATATAATTTTTGATGAATATTTAACAGCAATATTACCCGAATTTACCCGAAATTTCTTTCAAAAAGTGCCCGATATTTTCATTTTTAAAACGTTTGGGGGGGAGGGCAATTGCCCCCCCCTGCCCCCACCTGGTACGCATATGACCTGCGCGGTTTCGTAGACGGCGCCTGTAGCGCTATTCTGTCTCAAAATTACACATGTTATTGATTCGGAATTACTTCATGGACATTTATGTAATAGATATAATGTTTTAAACGTTAGGAATATTTGAGCTAAATAAATGTTGTATTATATTTAAAAGATGTGTTATTCCAAAGCGTTGTTTCCTTTTAGTTTTTCATAACAAGATTTTTTTTCTTGAAACAAGACATAAATTTTCTTAAAACAAGAAACTTTCTTTTTAGTTTTTCTTATCAAGATTTTTTTTCTTGAAACAAGTCATAAATTTTCTTAAAACAAGAAACTTTCTTTTTAGTTTTTCTTATCAAGATTTTTTTTCTTGAAACAAGTCATAAATTTTCTTAAAACAAGAAACGTTCCTCTTAGTTTTTCTTATCAAGATTTTTTTCCTTGAAACAAGACAAATTTTCTTAAAATAAGAAAATGGATCTTGAAACAAGAAAATTTATCTTGACAAGTTTTTGTGGTTTTGCAGTGCTGCTTTGCTACGTGCTGTTATAGTGTTGTAGTTTCGAGAGATGACAACGTACGGCGTGTTGTTGAAGTTGGCTGTGAGTTTATTACGCTTCGGTTGTTGTACCAGAACGTGGTCACCGATCTTTATTGGGCTTTCTTTTACCTTACGCTTCTCATCAGCATATTGCTTGTTATATTGTTGCCTCTCCCCTTCTTTCTTGCGAGCATCTTTGTGTCGATTTACAAGGTTTCGCCGGTGTAGAACTGGAAGTTTCCCTTGGATTATTCAGTTAAACAACAGTTCTGCTGGTGCAATACTGGTTGCACAGTGAGGGGTGGTACGGTATTGTAGCAGAAAACGACTCAGTTCTTGTTGCCAGGGGCGGCCGTCAAGTTTTGCCGCTTTGAGAGCTTTCCCTAATGGTTGCATGAACCGTTCAGCTTCGGCGTTGCCTTGTGGCCATTTTTGTGTGGAGAAGAGACCCTTTATCCCGAGGGCTGTCAGATAGCGTTGATATTCTTCGCCGTTGAAAGGTGGACCGTTGTCACTTTTTAGTGGCGTGGGAATGCCATGGACCGCGAAGATTTTGTCAAGCTTTGGTATCACCGCCGCTGCTCGAGTTGAATGGACAATTTCAACGTCAGGAAACCGGGAATAGCGATCCACAACGACAAGAAGATATTCTCCCGTAGGTAGGGGGCCGTAGAAGTTGATGTGGAGAGTTTCCCAAGGTCTGGCAGGCATGGTGGTGGTGATGATTGGCTCTGGTGGGCATGGTCGTCCGAGTGCTTGGCAGGTTAGACATTTGTCGATAGTCGTTTTGACCATGGTGTCGATATGGGGAAACCAAACGTTTCCGCGAATCATTGCTTTTGTTTTGGTTAAACCTTGGTGGGACTCGTGGGCAATGTCTATCACGCGTTGTTGTAGTTTGCGAGGGACGACGATGCGACATCCTCGTAGTATAATGCCGTTGGTGGTGGTAGTTAGCTCATCTTTGACGTGTTTGAAAGGCTCCGCGGTGGTCGTATCCCACTTGTTCGTCCGTATACAGTTCTTGAGGTCGGTCAGGGTTCCATCTGCCTCTGTGGCTGCAGTGATTTCTTCGAGTGTCATGGCTCGTGGTATGCTGTTCTGTTCCAGGAAATTGACATATTCTTCGGCCATACGGTCCGGGTGTTTCGTGCGCGATGAGGCAGGGTGTCGGGATAAGTAATCAGCCGGGTTATTGGCGCCTGTTTTGTACACAACATCAAATGAGTATGGTTGTAAACGCAAAACCCAACGTTCAATGCGTGCGGACGGTTTGGATCTCGTGGCGCCATACATTATTTCGAGGGGTTTGTGGTCTGTGACAAGCGTAAAACTGTTGCCGTACAAGAATAGGTGGAAATGTTCTACTGCCCAGACGATTGCTAGTGCTTCCTTTTCCGTTTGAGAATACCGTGTCTCGACAGCTGACAAAGCGCGACTTGCGTAGGCAACAATTTGTGGGTTGGCATCCTCATGTGACTTCTGTGAAAGGATGGCGGATACACCCACTGAGCTGGCATCGACAATGACCGACGTGCTTTTCCTAGTGTTGAAGTACGCCATGCAAGGTGCAGATGTGAGCGCAGTTTTCAGGTTATCGAATGCCTGCTGATGGATGGCCTTCCATGCGAAGTGCGTGTTTTTCTTTGTCAAGTTGCGCAGCGGAGTAGTGATGGTGGCGGAGTAGTGATGGTGGCGAAGTTGGCGATATACTTGCTGCTGTAATTGGCCATGCCAAGGAGGCTCCGAACTTCTTGGATGTTTGTCGGTGTTGAAGCATTTTGAAGATCGATAATACGTTTCGGGTTGGGCCGTGTGCCGTCTGGTGAGAAGATCTGGCCGAAGAATTCTAACGTGGGAGTTAAGAAATGGCATTTGCTGGCGTTGAGCTTCAGTCCTCTGTGGGCTAGGCGTTGGAGGCACTTGTCGAGGTTCTCATCGTGTTCTGCGCGTGTTTTTCCATAGATAATGATATCGTCAGCAATGTTCTTGACACCAGTTAAGCCTTGTAACTGCGTCTGAAGTGTGTATTGAAATATTTCGGCAGCTGCGTTGGTTCCATAGTTCAAACGTTTATAGCGGTACAGCCCGACATGGGTACTAAAGGTAGTGATGTAGCGGCTTTGCGGATCAAGTTCGAGTTGATGGTAAGCTTGTGAGAGATCCAATTTAGAAAAGGGTTTCGCGCCATTCAGTTCAAAACTAACGTCATCAACTGTGGGTATCGGGTGTCGAACTCGTTTAATTGCCTCGTTGGCTTGTCGCATATCCACACAAAGTCGCACGTTGCCATCTTTTTTTGGTACTGCGACGACAGGCGAAACCCAGGGGGTTGGTTCATTTTCTGGTACTCGTTCGATGACATCGTCCTGTTCGAGCTGTCGGATGGCTGTGTGGACTTTGTCTCTGATGTGGTAAGGAATGCGCCTCTGTGGTTGTGCTTTGGGGATAGCGTCAGGATCAATGTTAAGCTGAACAGTTTGATCTTTCAGTTTTCCCAATCCCTGAAATACTTGGGCATGTTCTGTGAGGATGCGATTAATGTTAGGATCATTGGTTTGATTGTTTGTCAAGGTTTGGGAGACAGTGTTGAGGTGTAAGCTGACAAGATTCAGATCTTGCGCTGTTTGTGTTGACAACAGGTTTCCGCTGCATGAACCTTTCGCCACGTAAAAGGTTGCGACGGCTATTTTCTTCTTCGTTTCAACAGTAGCGGTGAATTTGCCAATGAATGGAACTGGCGTGGTAGAATTGTAGGCAAAAGCTTTTATCTTGGCCTTTTCAAGTTTGACGGCTTGCAAATTAGCATAGGTGTTTTCATCGATCACGTTGATAGTGGCACCAGTGTCAACGATGGCGTTGAACGAATACCCACACACGGTGACGTTCGTTCTTGGGCTCTTGATGCGATTATGCATTCCCTGCCTCGTCCCCAGTCGCTTCAGAATGAGATCTGGTCGATTATTGAGGGAAGGAGAAGGGGGGGGGGGGGGGTCCCTGGCTTCACAAACGCGAATTATTTTCCTAAAAATTATAAGAAGAGCCTGCGGAGGAGGCAGATGCATTCCGTAGAGATAATCCTCCTCGGACTCACTTTCGGTATTATGCTCGAGGGGCCGTATCGGATTCCGTTCGCTGTTGTTGGTCTGGAATGTAGTCTGGTTTGAGCGAGTTTGCACGACTGCTCTGCTTCGACAAACGCTCTGGAAATGATTGAGTTTGCCACAGTTTCTACACTGCTTTCCTTTCGCAGGACAAGCACCTTCGTGTGGGAACGATCCGCCACAGTTCCGACATTTCGGTTGTTGATAAAAAGCATCAATTTGGTCTTGTTCGGTCTGCTCGGAAAAGACTGGCGTGTATTCGGTCGTTTCGATGTCTCTGGCTTGAAACGTGCTTTGTTCGTCTCTGCGTCCCTCCAAAAGCATCGCGGCTAAGTTAAAACTGGGGTCACGCAGAGCTCTCCTACGGATTTTCGAAGATGACCCACCGATGATAATCTGATCTTCGATTTCAAATTCCTGGTCCGCGAACTCACATGTTTGGGCTAGCGTTCTGAGACGTGTATGAAATTGGTCAAGAGTTTCTTTTGGTTCTTGAACAGCTTAAATTTTCGAAAGCAATATACCTCGTATCGTCGATTTTTTCTGAGGTTCAAAATAGGTCTTCAGTTTGGCTTTAGCGGTGTCATAGTCACTCGAGTCTCCGGTCTCGGGAAGTTGCTTAAAAATCTCGCGCACTCTGGGTCCGGCTTGGTAAAGAAGTAGTGCGCGTTGTCGTTTGGGATCCGTAATACCACTGGCCAAGAGAAACATATCAAAGTCTGATATCCAGTTGTTCCAACGGGTAGCGACGCTCGCTCCGACTTCGGCATCTGGGTTAAATTCAGGCATTGGACGAATGGCTACTGACTGTGCCATTATGTTTGGTGTGTTTTCCGTTTGGACTGGGGCTCCGACAGGTTGGTGTTCAACAAGTTGTTCAGGCTCGCCGCTTTCCATAAAATTTTACTCCTCGTCGCCAATGTAATATTCTCTAAAGTGCTTATATTCTATAACATGTCTTGCTACTACAAAGGATGGTTAATGTCTCTCTCTCGAGTATTTCATAATCCCCTTAATATGAGGATTGCGTCAGTGTTACATACGTCATTATAGTATATGATTAATTATTATCTATCACTAGGTTACTACAGTGCCAGTGGTGTGATTTGTTGCTCGATTTCGAAGTCAACGTCGGCACGGCAAATGAACGCGTTTGAGCTAGAGTGCGTATACTGCGTAGGCGCGTATATGAATTCGAAATTGATCGAGAGTTTCGTGGGTCTCTTGCGTTGCTTGTCTAAATCGGTATACCTCATATCGCCGATTCTTTTGCGGTTCAAAGTATTCCTTTAGCTTGTCTTTCGCAACGTCGTAGTCAGTCGCAGTTCTTGTGTTGGGTATATTTGTCGGAAGATTTCTCGAACTCGCTGTCCAGCTTGATATAGAAGTAGCGCACGTTACGTGTCGGTTATTCCACTCGCTAATATAAACATTTCGAAGTCCTCTATCCAATTCTGCCATCGAGTTGCCAAGCTTGCTCCAACTTCTGAATGTGGGTTGAATTCTGGTACTGGCTGAATTGATACAGACTGTAGTGTGTATAAGTGTATTAACATTGATGTTTGCTGGTTCAGCTTGCTCTTGGGCCATTCTCGTCGCCAATATAATATTCTCTCGTTTCATACGCTTTTAATAATATAATAATAATAATAATAATAATAATAATAATAATAATAATAATAATAATAATAATAATAATAATAATAATAATAATAATAATAATAATAATAATAATAATAATAATAATAATAATTCTGCCTCAGACAGTCTATTAGTCTATCTTTGAAGTTTTCTTCCTCGCGCAGGTCGCGTCGCGCATGCCGGAAATTCGAGCGACGCCATTTGTAACTCTGGCCGGAAAACTCCAGCCAGAAGCAAAGCAAAACATAGCCATAGGACGCTGAGCAGGGGCGGACTGGCAGCAGAAAAGTTACCGGGAAATTATATGAAAGGGGCGCTTGGTTGAGTGCAAAGCCTGAATGTTCTAAGGGTCCCGGCCGGGGTGTGCCTTTGTGCGCCCGGGGCGTTCCAGCCTCTAGGAAATATTTGAGCCTCTGAAATCGTATCTCCTCGAGCACAATTTTATGTGTGTATGCCCATATTTTTTATGACTATACAACATTTAATAGACAATAATATATCATATACTATGTATGAGTATATATTTAAGTCACAAGTGGATTACTGTTCCACGATTCAACTATATACTCTTAGTCTTACAGTTACAAAATTTATTATATACCAGAAAAATTACATTGCATAAGGTTACATCTTATGAAGGAAAAGATAACACAATTACATGCAGAGACTGTAGTTTAGAAAATACAGATTTTATATCATTGTGTTTGGAGATTACGACTAGTAGCCTAGCAATGCAACTAGTAACAACTGTATTTCATGTTTCCGTTATGAGCTGTATTTTGTTAATTAGCTAGAGTCCGCAAGTATTTATAAGACAGCCAATACAGTATATATGCTTTATGATTTGATGGTATTAGCTTTTTACACGACTTTTGCATAAATTGGTTTTGTTGCCAAGGCTTTACAGCTTTTCTCGGTAAATATTTTGAAAATTAAGTTGCCTCTTTATCGCGAATTTATATTGAAAGAGAACACGATCGCCCGTGCTTCATCTCCTACTGTATTTCAGTCTTATTACATAGTTCGCTAGTGTTATTTTTAATTCTGTTTTTCTCTTTGAAAAAAAGACAAACAAACCTGGAACCAGTAGTATTTTAATACTGATGGATGGATGAATTTGTTTTGCCTTTGATTTTGCATTTGAATATAATGTGTTTGAAATATGCAATATCTTCTATTTTATCGCTGCAGTGTAATTCCCATTCACATGTTGCCATAATGTAAATATTATGTTATATATATCCAAATATAAAATATCCACTGCACATGTATAGGCCATGGCAAGGCCATGAATAGTAGCAAAAAGACATTTCAAGTACAGGACATTTTTGACAGCTGGTCTCAATTCTTCACAAGACACAAGTGTGAAACTCTTCTCCCAGTTTCTTGTGATTTGTTTATCTGATTCTGACAAAGCATCATGAAAAACGTGAATTTCTTGTAGTGTCATAGAGCATACTTTCCACCTTTTAATTATACACTTTAGTACCACATGGAATTCATTGGAGAACATGCATCAGTTGCAATGCAAATACGTTTTGTTAAAAATGTTCTTAGTAATTTTCTAAGCAGAAATATGCAACCCCCTGCCTTTTTCCCATATGTTCTGACAATAAAACGTAAATTTATAGATAAATAATTGGAATATGACTATCATAGCTAGACCACATTACACAATTCCTGTCTTATGGTTTGTATCACAAATATCAGGCTGAAAACACCAGCTAAGTAAAAATTGTTACAAAAAATACTAAAAGTGAACATCACTTAGCTATAGGACATGCATTGTCACTATTTTCAACATCAGATTGGCAGACTCCACATGAGGAAGAATTCCATGAAGGTTAACCATTTCTCATTGATGGGGTTTCCCCTTGACGTTAAGTACAATTGTCTGGTGTAAAAAGCATAAGATATCACTGATTCTAGCAATGACTCTTGTAAAAAAAAAAAATTTCTTATTTTATGAGTTCTATTTATAAACTGCCTTTTGAAGTCTGATACAGTACCACCTCTAAAGAGTGTTGTGTACTATGGACTGTCTTTGCATGCATACCAGATACAGTCAATGAGGTCACTGCATGCAGCAATCTAATGGTTTTCCCCATTTACAGCTTAATTTTTAGTAATACTTTCACATCACAACACAACATAAATACAAGAAGACTGAAGTAAGACAATTCCTAATGTTTTTATACAGATTTAATGATTATTATTAACATAGAAATACATGTATATATCATGCACTGCAGTTTCTAAAATATGGTTCTATTTACATTTGCTGCTGCATTATGAAATCACTTTTAGAGTTGAAGTATTTTTCTTAATGTATTATCAAGCTGTAGAACAAAACCGGACATTCATTACCTATATAGTTAAAGAAACAAAATTATCACATTCAGTTAATAGTGCCCAACTGACATGTGCAAAAATAACATACACAATAGGGCAAGGCTTTGTATTAACATATTTTAGAGAAGATTTGATCTGAAGTGTTTGATCTGATATTAAACAGATTAGACAGAAGGATTATTTAACCTCCTTTGATGTGTTGTAAAATCAGATCAAACATGAGGTAAAGGTTGGCTTAATAATTTGAATTCTGTAAGTATGATCACATTAATTATCAGGACACATAAAGTGAACCCTAAAATTTAAAAGTTCACAACCCAAACATGTTCCCATGTTCTAGGCCTTGGGAATGTTTAATTCACTTTCTTTTAAAACAGATACCAAGCGGTATAAAGAGGAAAAAGTGCACACAATTATAGTTTATAAACAAGCTTTATACATGTGCTATTCTGCAATAATAAAATATTAATGTTCGCAGACTCCAGAAATCACGCAAACGCAATATTCAAGAAATTTTAAAAACACGTACAATCGCAGATATTATCATGTTAATCATGCTGATTTAAAGTTCGACCTTAGTTCGATGTCCCATTGCGATTTATATGGGACACAACTTGACCAGTTGTCCGGTGACCAAACCCGACCTCGCCAACCCTCACTAAACATAATTTACTGAATTCTCCGCAAGAAAACCCACTTTTGCTACCTGTTAACAAGTAAAAATTAGCTTCTTACCTTCTTTTCATAAATTCTCGCTGAAAAAAACACGATCGTCCACGCAGTTTGGCGTACAAGGCGTTTTAATGGGCCCCAGCGTCACTTTTCGCTATACACGCCTTGTTATTCCAGCGACATGTTTCTGTTTTCTGAGTAATGCGGACGTAACGCATGCGCACTAAAATCCGATCATCGGCGATCAGATAGTTCTCATTTGTCACAGATGGTCGGCGATAATTGGCGATGACGCTTCACATTTCCCGCCTAAAACATCAAAAATCAAAATGCCGGCGTTAAGCAGTAGGTTAGTTATTGCTTGTCAACTACAATTAATTATCGCGCTTCTGAGGAAAAAACGAGCCCTTCTTGTATTGAACCGAAGCCACGGAAAAGAAAATTCTGGGTAAGAGAAATGCTTAAGAGGCGCCAACAGCAGAGCCAATTTCACATTTTAGTCGAAGAGTTACGTTTGCACGAAGGGAGTACTTTTTTAAATTTTTAAGAATGAGTCCTGAGAGGCTGGAGCATCTTATTAAACTGGTTGCCCCATATATTGTGAGAAAAGAATGCAGGAGCAGGACTGGGTTGTAGAAAATTATATGCACGTTCTCATATGTTTTTCAGGTCGGCGATGGTCGGCGACTATCGCAAGAAACTGAAACTTTTTTGTTTTCTGCGAATGGATCGCCGATGATCGCCGACGACATTTGAAGCACGTTCTCATATGTCGCCGACGTCGCATAGCCCTCATCGGCGACATATGAGAACTAGGGTTACACCGCCTGCAACCTTAAATCTAACCACAACCCCATGCAGTGGCGCTAAAGAGAAGTTCCCTAGGCTTCAGGATAATCTTGAATTCTAGACACTTTGACAATTCAGGATAATCCTGAATTCTAAGTGAAAGGACATGTTGTTAATGAATATAGCCATGGCAGTCAACCAGGCAGTTGTTTACTTGAGTGGTTTCAATCAGTTCAATGCCTTTTGGAAAATGCAAATATTTTTAGATGCTCTAGCAATGTCTTTTGTAAATATGGGAAGAAAAAACTACAATAAAACCCTAATATTTTTATAATATTTTGACGCATGCTTCAGTAGCCGGGTGGTAACGTCGTTGGTTGGCATGCGAGTGTGATCGAGTTCAAACCCTGGATGCGACATGCAATCAGTTTTGTTTATCTCAATTTTTTCTTTGTTCTTCGTTACGTTTTTCCTTAAAAAATCAAGTTACAGTTAAACAGTTTTCTATTTCAAATATTCTACTGCAATTAAAACTATAGTTTGATCGTTCCGCCAAGAGTGGCTATTTTCATGCCCCCAGTATAAAAAACTAAAAAAGAACGCAAGGGGACTGCATTAACGTTTTCTATTAATCATGGGGTATTTACAAAAATTCATGTATAGAAACGGGCAGGGGTTTGTTGTATATGTATTTCTAGTATTTATAAAATATCCTACATTAATTGATTGGTGCTTAAGTTATGTATACTTTTAGCATGTATGCATGCATAGTAGTTTTAATGTCTTTATGTCTTGTGCTCTTATAGACATGTTGCTTTTGCCGCTATTCCTATTGATGACTACAACGGTTGACAACGCGTATTCAGATGTTCGCATGCCTCTTTTTACGGCGCCTGTAATTACCTTGCCTATGAAGGCCAGTACAAAGTCTATTTTTCTTCAGAGAAATGGTTCATTGGATTACTACAATAAAGTTACCATGTATGACTTGTGGAAAGCACCCAGGAGCGCTGATCAAGGTGAAACGACTGTGCAGACTATGACTGCTTCCTCGATATTTATCATATATTCGGATGCTCTGGTGGTTTTTGAACGTGGACAGGTTACGATAGATACGCTTGAGGCCGGGATGTTGTATAACTGTTTAGTATGGTGTTACACGGTGAAAGATCCAGATATTTTTCATTACACGTCTTTGACCCAAGCACAACTAACGAGCTCGATCAATCTCAAAGTGCAGACATTACATGACGCGATTGTTAAAACAGTGGAACAGAAATTTTGTTTTAATATGACGTTACTAGAAAAACAACTAAACCATTCTTCCTTGGCTGTAAACAACCAAAGCTGGGAACCATTCGTTCCTCCTATCGTGAAAGCTGCAATTGAATGCCGTGCTAGAGAGTTACAAGTGACAACTGAAGAACTGGCAGAACTACTGCGAACAACGACTACTATATTGTTCTCTTACAATATGAATCAGGTGGAAGAAATCTTCTTCCCGGCATTTGAAGACTTGAAGTCGCGTAAAAATGTGTTTGAAACCCAAGCCTTCACTACCGCAATTGGCGCAATGACTCGAGCTCAATGGCAGTCAAAAACTATGTCGTACTTTGCAGATTCTATCAGTAAATTTTCTGTTCGTGACCTTGAAATTTTGTACCGATGGGAAACCGCTCAACTTTTTGCAATTGAGAACATAGCTCTTTCCAGTTACTTCTCCAACTGCTCCTCTTTATCAACAAGTGGTTCGGCTTTTGCCATTTCCCGATCAATTTATGGTTTTCAAGCTGAACGACCTTCCTGTAACGTGGCTTATGTTTTATCAAGGTCTCTTAGCGAAGACGAAAGCAAATTTAACCTTATTACCATCACGGACAAGAACATTCTGTATATTATCAGAAATGCCACCGCAATAAGCAGTTGGTTTGATTTTTATCAACTGTTGTTTAGCATATCCGAAGGTATCTGGATGGAAACTCCTTTCGTTAATCAAGTGCAAGTGCGCTCTGGAGTAAGCACGACGCAAATTAGAAGTTCTTCAGTTCCACAAATTGCCAAAATAATTCGAACCCTGAACTCCTCTAATACTCTTAGCTTAATTATGAAGGACAATTACCCACAGTTTCTTAGTTTATTACTCCAAACATATGGCTTTTCTAAGTCTGGTTTAGCCAGCATAACTGGAATCACTGCAGCAAGCATTGACTCTTTAACCATCCAAAAAGCTCACGATCTGGTAATTAACGCAATTTTGAAACGATATAACATTACTGAGTTTATCAGCAAACTTAACTTAGCGGGCGCGAACCATTACGTGGCTATTAACCTACCTTCATTTGAATGGTACAGACTTGTACGCGCAGCAATAGAAACTTCGTTTGATCAACTGGCAAACGCTTTTTCTGTCAATCTGACTTCTGGCTCTGGTGGTGTTAATATTGTTACGTTGGGGGACGGCTCATCTTCAATTAAAATCATAAGCGGAAGCATTTATTTTCAAATGACAACTGATCGTTTGGCACAATGTTTGCTCTTGACAACAACCAGTGCGATATATGGAAGTACAATGCGTAGCTATCAAACTCTGTATCAAAATCCCATTGTCGATTTGATGAGGAAAAAGATTTCGTTTGAAACGGAAAGCTTTGAAATACTTCTGACTAGACTCGGAATAACTTTTGAAAGTATCAAGCGGAGCGAAACCGTCGCACAGACCATTGCAAACCGCGTTGGCCTTACTCAAGAACAGTTGCGATGTCTTTATTGTTGGACAACTCAATTTAGTGCTTTTCTTGAAGGCATTACTTGGGCTAATGTAAGCTCGTTCCGTCTATACAACGACTATACCAAGTGGAGTTTGCATCGAATAGTCCTTGCACTGCAGTCTTCCTCACTAACAGTTTGTCGTAAGTTTAAATTTTATCTATAGTTTTTTCTCTTATTTTTTTGAAAATCAGGTAGGTTTAGTACTTTAAGTGAAGTTATATATATAAGTTGACTAGTTTTTCTTTTACTTTCATTAACTGTGCTTTTTGTTTTTCTTTTTAAAGAACTGTGCTCAACAAACCCTTGTCATTCCGATGCAAGTTGCACAAACACAGTTGGCTCCTACATATGCACCTGTAACGCTGGCTTAACTGGAAACGGGAAGGTTTGCATTGGTAAGGTGTTAAACTAACAAACATTTGGTAGGTCAAGATTATATATATTCAGGAAATGTTTCTAAGCTTAAAACAGGAAACGAATTCCTGTAATCTTTTAATGGCTGGTAAGAGGTTTTAACCATTGAGCTACAATGAGCTTTGGATAACGTTGTACATTTGGAGATGAAGCTCACAAACGTATTACATACACCATACATGTATATACGTTTGTACCATTCTTGACAACACTTTAACTACAGTTTCTCATGGGATGGAAGCTAAACAAGCTACCCGACGTAGCAAAGTAAGCACTTATGAAAATCTTTTGAACAAAGCTGATGTGCCCAGCTTACAAAACAGGAGATTGCAAGATATAGCCATCTTGATGTATAAGGCAAAACACAATCTCTGCCCTCAATACATATCTGACTTGTTTATGAGCAAGAATATAACCATTAATTTAAGGAATGCGGACATTCAAATCCCACGATTTAACACTGTCTTATGGAAAACATTCCCTTAGATATTTAGGTGCTAAATTATGGAGTAAGCTAGATGCTGATATGAAAAGAAGTGCATCATTAGAAATTTTTAAACAATATATTGAAAAACTTATGACTGAAAACTGTCAGAACTGTATATTATGCAGTAGGCCTACCTGACGCTTACATGTATCTATTATAAGTTGGGTTTTTTTTAATAAGTTAAATCCCATGCATATGTATATATATTGTTATTTTAGATTTCTTTATATAGATATTTATTTAATTTTAATATACTTATATCTAAATAGTGTCCCCAATTAGTAGACATATAGTCGGCTATGTATTCTTTGACACTGAAATAAAGTTATCTATCTATCTATCTATCTATCTATCTATCTATCTATCTATCTATCTATCTATCTATCTATCTATCTATCTATCTATCTATCTGTCTGTCTGTCTGTCTGTCTGTCTGTCTGTCTGTCTGTCTGTCTGTCTGTCTGTCTGTCTGTCTGTCTGTCTGTCTGTCTGTCTGTCTGTCTGTCTGTCTGTCTGTCTGTCTGTCTGTCTGTCTGTCTGTCTGTCTGTCTGTCTGTCTGTCTGTCTGTCTGTCTGTCTATCTATCTATCTATCTATCTATCTATCTATCTATCTATCTATCTATCTATCTATCTATCTATCTATCTATCTATCTATATGCAAACGTTATCGCTTGAGAAGCACGTATCTATATGCAAACGTTATCGCTTGAGAAGCACGTGCATACGTATGACTATGAATTTGTAACTTAGCAAATTAGCTTTCCATTCAAACCTCAGTAGCCGTTAGAGCGTCTTTAAAAAGTTTCAGAGATCTCTGTCATGAACTCAGAAACAATTTCTGAGTATTTTATCTTGACAGTTTTTTTTATCAGGTTTTAACCCCAAGTTTGACGTCTACATGAGTAAACATGCAATGGGGGTGACGGGGGCCTCAACGCAAGTTGGCTAAGGGCCCCCCAGTAGCTCTACTGTTTGCTATTACTACTGTCTCAATATTTTTCAACAAATCATTTGTGGATTTTCCAATCTTTCTTGTGTTTAATAAAACAAAAGGAATCGTTGTCTTAAAGTTTAAAATGAATTTTTTTTATACTCATCTATTTGAACAACAAAAAAGAGGTCCAATATTAATCAATCAAAAATCAATTTTAAAACATACGGCTTTTAAAAATTACTTTTGTATGTATTCAAGTGACAGAAAAATTAAATATATAGTAGGCTGTATGAAATTGTCAATGAATAAGGTTGCCGGATTGCATGAAATGAAGTAATTTTTGCCGATTTGAGCAATCGCCGGGATTTTCTGTAAAAACATCGAGTGCTTTTGAGCAATCTGACAAACTTGAAGAAATTAAAACATATATGAACCGTTCCGGAATGTCTACAAAACATCTGTTACATTACACCAAGCTCCCAAAATATTGCGTGCACTACATGTATATATCTATACGTACCACTCTGCACTATTTATTATTTATTATTATTATTATTATTATTATACATTATTATACATAATATTTTTTACATCTTGCTTTAGAATGTTCAATGTCATATTTTACTTTTTAATTATTAATAACATTTATATTTTTGCTTTTTTTAACTGTAACTGAAAATGGTTTTCTCAAAAATATTTCTATTATTTTTAATTTATTTAATTTAGATATCGACGAATGTGTCACACGGTCTCACACATGTCACGTTAATGCAGACTGTAAAAACACGATTGGGTCTTACACTTGTAAATGTAAAACTGGTTTTACTGGAGATGGCTTTAACTGTATAGGTAATGTTTTATTTGTTGAAATTGGTGAATACACCGTACATAGCGCAAATAAAGAAGATACTTATATTATTTATACAATGTACTGTACATATAAATCTACCGTACAAATATCAGATATAATGTACATACAAATAATATATCGTACATGTACGATATATCGTACATACAGATGTATCGTGCATACCAATATACCGTACATACCAATAACTCACCATACATACATACACACACATACATACACATACACACAAATATACTGATACAAATATATAATACGTGCAAATATACCATACATATACAAATACACCATGTGAATTTTGGACGGCCAATTTGGAAAAGACAGCTTTGGGTGGCTGCGTATAAGATTGACGGTTTTTAGACTCGGCTCAATTAGAACAGTATACTTTCATTAATTTCTTTGGAGAAACTTGTGCAGAGATTCGCAGTAAAGTTCAATACGTCACTTGGCGCCGTCTTTGGATTCTCGGTTGTTTAGTGCTTTCCGAATACAATCCTTGCCTCACAGTTTGACTACTTGGACATTATTATTTATCTCTTATAAGAATGGCTAAAAATAGGCTTCTGGGGCTTACAAAATTAAATATTTTCTTGGGGAGAGACTTCTTTGAAAGGGGTTCGTCCTTTGCCGCGTACATGCACTGCGCCAATTTTATACTTTGGACACCCATGTTACAACTCGTGGCTAAGACACTGCTACAAATACATCATACATTCCAATATACTATTCATACAAATATATACCATGGATACAAATTTATCATATCTACAAATATACCATGCCTACAAATATACCGACATGCAATCATACAAGTATACGGTACTTGACAAACCTACCGTATACATCCAAATTTACAGTTCATGCAAATACACCATGCCTACAAATATACCGTACGTATAAAAATACTGTACATAAAAATACACTGGCATACATACAAATACACTGTACATTCAAATTTGCATTATACTGTTCATACAAAGACACCGTACTGCACAAACAAATCAACATAAAACATATATACACAACTAAACTAATTTATATATACTTACTATTATTTTTTTGTTTTTCTAAGATGTTGATGAGTGTGCGATAAACACCGATAACTGTGGTCAGAACGCTGGATGTACCAACACAATTGGACATTTTACCTGCAAGTGTGACACAGGCTTTACTGGAGATGGCTTATCATGTTCTGGTAAATTCTTCATCCCATGAAATTAATAATTTGTTAATTTTAAGTAATATGTATTTGTTTTGTTTTGTTTTGTTTTGTTTTGTTTTGTTTTGTTTTGTTTTGTTTTGTTTTGTTTTGTTTTGTTTTGTTTTGTCTAAATTGTATTGCCTTTAAACTGAAAACTTTAAGTTAGAAATAAAGTTATTTATTTGAAAGTCCTGCTATTATAAAGATTGGCGTGTGTAACTTTTCCATATTTCACTTCGTTCTTAATATTTAACTCCTTTACGTCACACGCGTGCATGACTTATTGAAAAATGTTATATACTGTATGTTTAGTGTTGTTGGAGACACATGCAGGTACAAGATTAGTTTCAAATTATTGAAACAAGAAAAAGAACAACTTATTGCTAAGACATGATATTTTTGTAAAAATCACTGTGCACAGGATTAAATTTTCATATCAAGAAAATCTCGAAATCATCTTAAGAATGTTAGTGAGATATGCCAGAGCTGTAAATTGATATTATTCGTTGTTTTAAGAGTTCTTTCAAATAAGATAAACTTATTATTTTCGCTTTATAGGCACTTTAAAAGAAGTTAATGACACACTCACAATTCAATGTTCTAACAGAAGCGTTGAATAATTTATTCAACAAATCAATATGCATGGTGTAATAGTGCCCGAAGACTGTGATAACTATAACTAAAAGAGTGCGATAACCGCTCACCACTGCTTACATCCTATACTAATCAGTGTTTTGATTTCTAACTCTTATAGTTTCTCTCTCTGTAATATTAAAGTGATTATATACCTAAATAAGATGTTACTGATATGGATTCTATATAATCACGTTGGAGGTCAAAATATTTTATTGATTTGAACTTTTATTTAGTGTAATATTGAGGTTTGTGTTTCCAAAATAGTAATGAGGATGACGTCAATGTATAGGCATTTCTATTTCTTTCTTTCCCTTCGTATAATACGCCGCTTGAAGATTTGAGTTAAACAAATAAAAAATTAATGATGAAATATAGAATATACTATTCAAGTATGCTTGCGATTTGGGTAATATTTCTCTTGTAACAGGACATTGTGTATGGAAATTATGCCTACAGTACATAGACGTCATCCTCATTACCATTTTGGAAATTCGAACTTCGATATAACAACAAATTGGAGTTTATATCAAAAAATATTTTGACGTTTAACTATATTCACGTTACATATACTCCATATCAGTAATATCGTATTTGGGTTTGTAAACACAAAAGCAAACCTTTTTTATTGTGGATCAGTCATAAGTTAAGATGTTTAGGAGATATGTGAAATTCTTTATCACAACTTCACCATTGAGTAACTTAATGATTAAAGCTGTTCTTTATTGAACGCAGCAATGTCGAGCAAATAAACACACACACAGCAGTTTTGTGGGAGAAGGGGTTCGGGGGGAAGCACTTCTGTAGTGTAAAATTATGGTCAAGCATCATCCCAGACTCATTCTTACATGGCCTTAGATTGTTGTCCAGGGGTTATAATCCCCATTAGGACTCTGCTAATGCGCACACGCGCATATACTGCCAAATAGGTAGCTAGCCTATAAGACATCAACCTGACCAACCGTACACACAGTTGGACAGTCCTTACGATTCGACTGATCTATAATTACAATAAATAGCCTGAGTCTATGGGCTTGAACGTGACAATCAGGAGCGCTTCATCCCCAAACCCAAACTTGTATTTCTTTTCAAAACAACACAAATATAACAAGGATTACATTGATTAATTTAACTAACATTAACAAGCCAGTTCGTTGACATAAGATCGTCTCTGGATTTCCAAATTATCCAATGTCTATGAGCGATGTCAAACCCAACATAACAGGAAACTAAGTATAAACTAGTAGCCACTCGAAATATGAGCGGATGTTCGCACGTATATATGTCATCATTTAATATCTAATATATTATATATCTAATCTATACGTATGCTTATTTGAAGCCATATACGCCGCGGCCTGTGAAAGCATGTATTAAAGTGCTATTCTGAAGCGGTGGGTGGGCGGGAAATATTTTCTTTTAGAGCTTTACGCGTTTTGATTGTGCGTGCTATGTCTTTGTGTAGAGCTCATGTACCAAGTGAAAGGGTTTAGCGCGCGTTTTGCTTATATGTGACTCTTTTGAAATGCTATTGGTTACTTTTTCGCGCCAGGAACTAGTCATTTGTTATTCACGTGCACTGGCAAGCTGGATGAGCAAAAGCAAATGGACTTTAGAGCCGATCTGGCGTATATCTGACATGTTGATAGCTTAACCGCCTGAAAAACATCTGTTTTGCCAAAACCCAAGACACGCCTTGATAAGAACGTTTCCTCATTAACTTTATTTTATTAATGGCTAAATAAAATGGCTTTTATTCATGCTTCAGTCTAAAAGTTTGATTAACTTGTTTTCAGACATTAATGAATGTCAAACTGGTCCACATAATTGTGACGCTAATGCCTTATGTTCCAACACTATTGGATCATTTACTTGTGCTTGTAATACTGGCTTTTCTGGAGACGGACGTACTTGTACGGGTAAGATAAAAAATATTACTTTTATTTTATGATTTTGAAATAAGAAGAAAGCCGCTTGGATTTGTTAGATTTTGAATATGTATTATGCTATAAATTACGCTTGCCTTCTGTAGATATCAACGAATGCACAATTAACACTGACAATTGCCATGCGGATGCCATATGTACTAACACCATAGGTTCGTTCACTTGCGGCTGCAAGACGGGATACCAAGGAAATGGTGTGACATGCACAGCTTGGTTTTATTATTATAGTAACGGTTGCTTAATAAACTGACACAAATGTACAATTTAATAGAAAGTGTTGCCGGAATAACAAGATCACTGTTTAATACTGCTTTCAACTATGGTTCTAGCAACGGTGTACAGTATATAGTAACCGGAGCGTTAATTCTTATTAGTATCTTTAACATGTTTAATAATTTAACATATATAATTAATGTTTAATATTTTCTAGAATTAAACTATAACTTGAGTTACTATGATTACCCTGCTACGTTTCTATCTTTTTTTGGTGCTGTTGGTATTGTTCTGTGGTCATAATACGCTGGTTATACAACGATTTAAACTTTGTTGTTACCATAGAATTTATAAAACACCAGAAGAGTATTCAAGCTTAGTTTCAATCGCTGCTATGCATCTTGGGAAAATTTTATGGCAAATCAACGATGCCTCAAAGAAACTGTTAGTTTAATAAGTCAATATTTATCCAACCGAGCTATTCCAGTCTTAGAAAAAAGAAGTTGTATTCAAACTATATTCAGTTTTTCAAGATCAATTAGTTCCTTATCGTTTTATAATTATTATAGGTAATAAGTGTTTTTGTCAAGAGATATGTTTACAACTTGTATATTATAACTCGCGCTATTTTTTATTGTACAGTTGTCGTATTTCTTTATTCTCCGCTCTTCGCTCTTTACTCTTGCTCGTAGCTCATAAATTTGTTATTTGTTGTCTGTTGTTTGCTCGTTGTCCTTTGCTTTTGTTCTCTTTACTTTGTATCAGTTCTTTATTTTTTTTTGATAATTTTACTTTCAGACATTAATGAATGCGTCCTAAAAACTCACAACTGCCATTCAGCGGCTGGTTGTACCAACACTGTGGGATCTTATACTTGCACATGTAATACGGGTTATCAAGGCAACGGTTCCACTTGCACAGGTAAAATTGGCATTAAGGGTAAATGTTTGTAATAAAATCAGTACTGTGGATGTTTTTACTTAACTTATAACCTAGAATTTTTTATTATTAATTCTGAGAGAAACGATACTGTCGGTTACTTTTGGAAAATTAAGATAGGTTTATTAATGGTTCTCATCGGCATGTAACCATATGCATGGTATATACAAATTACTCGATGAAAGGCTTTTTGCTCTAAATGATGTTTTTTGTTGTCTAAAACTTCTTTAATTGAGTACTTATAAGTATACTTCTGGTGCAGCTTTCTAATTTATGTAGTGATGTCAGAGTTAAATATTTAATCAGATAATTTTTAATAAGTGATACAAATTTTAACGCTTTTCTTGATACTAAACCAAATGGTAACCCAAACAAGAAATACATTCAGTAAAGGGCATATGAAACGTAAATTTTGTTTTAATGTAGTGTGATGATTTTGGCACTTTAAAATGCCCTCTTTTCAATGAAGCACTTTATTTTTTATTAAAAGTTCGTTTTAACAGTTGCTATTCTTTTAAAGTGCTAACATAAACTCTAACCCAAATTGCTTTTAAATCGAAACCATTTAGGCGAAATATTTTGACGTTACAAATTCAACCGAGATAGCCTTAACCAAGCATCAGACACAACAGAAATTTGATCACTGACCATCTTTTATCACCAAATGTTATCAACATGTGTCATTATAACTATAATCAAACAATTATATTAAGTAAAGCCACCAAAGATTTTGAACTTACAGTGTAGTCATATATATAGCGTTGCTAGCTTAGGCTATCCATCTTTATTATATAGACTTTACATGCATCGTGACGTTTCACATCGTATTTTTCCCCTTTTAATTAGATCTTGGATTTAAATTAAGTTAACTTAATATACCGTTGTTTATTCCGTTAGTTTATGCATGGTTGATTTTTGTCTTTCTGTTTGTCGTTACAGATGTTGATGAATGTACCTCAAATATTGACAATTGTCATGGGCAAGCGACGTGTAGCAACATCCCAGGTTCATTTACCTGCGCTTGTAATACTGGTTTTAGTGGAAATGGTGTCTCTTGTGTGGGTAGGTAGCTAATCACATTTTTAATGTGGTAACTTCTCAGTCTTTTACATATGCATTTATCATGCATATATATATATATATATATATATATATATATATTCCAACAAACAAAGTGTTGTTCGCGAAATGTCGAAAAGTATATATATATATATATATATATATGTGTGTGTGTGTGTGTGTGTGCGTGTGGTGTGTGTTTGTTTGTGTGTGTGTGCTAGCAATAGATACGCTGGGCGGAATCAGCAATATTGTTAGGAAATCCATCTATCTTATAGACATTCTTCTTTTTATTGCTTAGATATTGATGAATGCGCACTTAAAATTGATCAATGTGACAATGTCAATGGACGGTGCTTCAATGTCAAAGGATTGTACACTTGTACCTGTAATAATGGTTACCGTGGTAATGGTTTTATCTGCGTTGGTGAGTTGGTATTCTGTTGTGAAACTATAGTTATTTAAATTATTTGATGTTTTTTACGTTTTAAATATTTAACAAATTTCAGCTATGTCACTTGAAATTACTATTATTATTTGGAAAGACTTAAGCAAGTATTGATCTATTTTTTAAGACATTGATGAATGTGCTGAAAATATAGACAACTGCCATGCCAATGCACAGTGCACCAACACTCCTGGAAACTACACCTGCGCATGCGTAAGTGGATTTATTGGAAATGGATTCCAATGTTCAGGTACACTAAGTCTTATTTAATTACTTAATTGGAACTATATAGTTGTGTTTCTATCTTCCTGTAGTAACATAGTCATTTATAAGGTCATTTTATAGTTATTGTAAAGTAATGTCTTTATATTTGAGATATTTTGAAACGGGTGCGACACATTGCTCTAATATAATGATTTCTAATAATTTTATAATTGCCACTATACATCACATCTAAATTAAATGGGATGTGGAATATATATTTAACAAATAGATTCCATTTTGCCGTTGTCTGTTCAGTTATAGATGCACAGATGACGTCACAACGTGGTAAGAACAAAAAAGTGGCCCACGAGACGCAGTCGAGTGGGTCACTGATGTTCTTACCACGTTGTGACGTCTTCTGTGCATCTATAACTGAACAGACAACAAAAAAAATGGAATCTATTTGTTTTATACAATAAAAATTTAAAAGGTTTTTGTTGAAACTCTTGCCGGATTTTGGGGCATGAAGAAGGGAAAAAGCAAGTCAGCTGACGTGATCTGACGTGACCATGTGTCTGTCCTCTAACAGATCATGGCCAACAACCAATGAAAACACGCATAGCAAGCAGGGTATTGTATAAATATATATATATGCTATTTACAGAAGGAATGCCCATTCTGTATCGGGGTATATACACGAGGCGAAGCTAGCTGAGTGCCTGTATCCCGATACAGAACGGACACGAATTCTGTAATTACTTCTAAAACGATCTATTTGGTAAGTTCATTGACGTAATAATTTTTCTTGAAAAACGTTGTCAAAGTCAGAGAAAATCAAAGCTAAAGTTTATGTAAATCAAGAGGAATCTCTATCACATATATAGCATTAATTATTGCATGCGTACAACTGCAAACCACTTGGCATGGTATATTATTAAACCGATTCTATTTCTAGATATCGACGAGTGTGTTGTTGGCACTGATAACTGCCATGGTGACGCGTCGTGCTCAAATACTTTTGGTTCATTTACTTGCCGTTGTAACAGTGGCTACACAGGGGATGGAGTAACTTGCACTGGTGATTGTTTTGTCGTATTTAATTATTTTAGATCATCATACTCAGAAATGGCCAGTCAAATCACCCCAGACAAACGAAACAACGAACAAACGAGGGAGTCTATTTATTATATTTAGAAACTTTAAACAGGGCCATATACAAGTTAAACAAATACATAATTAAAACTCCATGGCTTGACTGTGATCATAAGTCATTGTTTAGCTTGTTGAAGTAGAGGACATATCGTTTCTTTTCTAAGAATAGTAACTAACTAACTAACTAACTAACTAACTAACTAACTAACTAACTAACTAACTAACTAACTAACTAACTAACTAACTAACTAACTAACTAACTAACTAACTAACTAACTAACTAACTAACTAACTAACTAACTAACTAACTAACTAACTAACTAACTAACTAACTATAAATACAGCAACATAATATATCTATCGCAACAAATCACTGATATTGATTTCGTCCAAGTAAAATATTTCAAATAGATTATTTTTTAACTTTTTAAAATTAACTAATTAACTTATAACCTAGAATTTTTTATTATTAATTCTGAGAGAAACGATACTGTCGGTTACTTTTGGAAAATTAAGATAGGTTTATTAATGGTTCTCATCGGCATGTAACCATATGCATGGTGTATACAAATTACTTGTATTTTGTTGTCTAAAACTTCTTTAATTGAGTACTTATAAGTATACTTCTGGTGCAGCTTTCTAATTTATGTAGTGATGTCAGAGTTAAATATTTAATCAGATAATTTTTAATAAGAGATAAAATTTTTAACGCTTTTCTTGATACTAAACCAAATGGTAACCCAACAAGAAATACATTCTTAAAGGGCATATGAAACGTAAATTTTGTTTTCATGTAGTGTGATGATTTTGGCACTTTAAAATGCCCTCTTTTCAGTGAAGCACTTTATTTTTTATTAAAAGTTCGTTTTAACAGTTGCTGTTCTTTTAAAGTCCTAACATAAACTCTAACCCAAATTGCATTTAAATCGAAACCATTTAGGCGAAATATTTTGACGTTACAAATTCAACCGAGATAGCCTTAATCAAGCATCAGACACAACAGAAATTTGATCACTGACCATCTTTTATCACCAAATGTTATCAACATGTGTCATTATAACTATAATCAAACAATTATATTAAGTAAAGTCGCCAAAGATTTTGAATTTACAGTGTAGTCATATATATAGGGTTGCTAGCTTAGGCTATCCATCTTTATTATATAGACTTTACATGCATCGTGACGTTTCACATCGTATTTTTTTCCCTTTTAATTACATCTTGGATTTAAATTAAGTTAACTTAATATACCGTTTCTTTATTCCGTTAGTTTATACATGATTGATTTTTGTCTTTCTGTTTGTCGTTACAGATGTTGATGAATGTACCTCAAATCTTGACAATTGTCATGGGCAAGCGACGTGTAGCAACATCCCAGGTTCATTTACCTGCGCTTGTAATACTGGTTTTAGTGGAAATGGTGTCTCTTGTCTGGGTAGGTAGTTAATCACATTTTTAATGTGGTAACTTCTCAGTCTTTTACATATGCATTTATCATGCATATATATATATATATATATATATATATATATATATATATATATATATATATATATATATATATATATATATATATATATATATATATGTGTGTGTGTGTGTGTGTGTGTGTGTGTGTGTGTGTGTGTTTGTGTGTGTGTGCTAGCAATAGATACGCTGGGCGGAATCAGCAATATTGTTAGGGAATCCATCTATCTTATAGACATTCTTCTTTTTATTGCTTAGATATTGATGAATGCGCACTTAAAATTGATCAATGTGACAATGTCAATGGACGGTGCTTCAATGTCAAAGGATTGTACACTTGTACCTGTAATAATGGTTACCGTGGTAATGGTTTTATCTGCGTTGGTGAGTTGGTATTCTGTTGTGAAACTATAGTTATTTAAATTATTTGATGTTTTTTACGTTTTAAATATTTAACAAATTTCAGCTATGTCACTTGAAATTACTATTATTATTTGGAAAGACTTAAGCAAGTATTGATCTATTTTTTAAGACATTGATGAATGTGCTGAAAACATAGACAACTGCCATGCCAATGCACAGTGCACCAACACTCCTGGAAACTACACCTGCGCATGCGTAAGTGGATTTATTGGAAATGGATTCCAATGTTCAGGTACACTAAGTCTTATTTAATTACTTAATTGGAACTATATAGTTGTGTTTCTATCTTCCTGTAGTAACATAGTCATTTATAAGGTCATTTTATAGTTATTGTAAAGTAATGTCTTTATATTTGAGATATTTTGAAACGAGTGCGACACATTGCTCTAATATAATGATTTCTAATAATTTTATAATTGCCACTATACATCACATCTAAATTAAATGGGATGTGGAATATATATATATATATATATATATGCTATTTACAGAAGGAATGCCCATTCTGTATCGGGGTATATACACGAGGCGAAGCTAGCTGAGTGCCTGTATCCCGATACAGAACGGACACGAATTCTGTAATTACTTCTAAAACGATCTATTTGGTAAGTTCATTGACGTAATAATTTTTCTTGAAAAACGTTGTCAAAGTCAGAGAAAATCAAAGCTAAAGTTTATGTAAATCAAGAGGAATCTCTATCACATATATAGCATTAATTATTGCATGCGTACAACTGCAAACCACTTGGCATGGTATATTATTAAACCGATTCTATTTCTAGATATCGACGAGTGTGTTGTTGGCACTGATAACTGCCATGGTGACGCGTCGTGCTCAAATACTTTTGGTTCATTTACTTGCCGTTGTAACAGTGGCTACACAGGGGATGGAGTAACTTGCACTGGTGATTGTTTTGTCGTATTTAATTATTTTAGATCATCATACTCAGAAATGGCCAGTCAAATCACCCCAGACAAACGAAACAACGAACAAACGAGGGAGTCTATTTATTATATTTAGAAACTTTAAACAGGGCCATATACAAGTTAAACAAATACATAATTAAAACTCCATGGCTTGACTGTGATCATAAGTCATTGTTTAGCTTGTTGAAGTAGAGGACATATCGTTTCTTTTCTAAGAATAGTAACTAACTAACTAACTAACTAACTAACTAACTAACTAACTAACTAACTAACTAACTAACTAACTAACTAACTAACTAACTAACTAACTAACTAACTAACTAACTAACTAACTAACTAACTAACTAACTAACTATAAATACAGCAACATAATATATCTATCGCAACAAATCACTGATATTGATTTCGTCCAAGTAAAATATTTCAAATAGATTATTTTTTAACTTTTTAAAATTAACTAATTAACTTATAACCTAGAATTTTTTATTATTAATTCTGAGAGAAACGATACTGTCGGTTACTTTTGGAAAATTAAGATAGGTTTATTAATGGTTCTCATCGGCATGTAACCATATGCATGGTGTATACAAATTACTTGTATTTTGTTGTCTAAAACTTCTTGAATTGAGTACTTATAAGTATACTTCTGGTGCAGCTTTCTAATTTATGTAGTGATGTCAGAGTTAAATATTTAATCAGATAATTTTTAATAAGAGATAAAATTTTTAACGCTTTTCTTGATACTAAACCAAATGGTAACCCAAACAAGAAATACATTCTTAAAGGGCATATGAAACGTAAATTTTGTTTTCATGTAGTGTGATGATTTTGGCACTTTAAAATGCCCTCTTTTCAGTGAAGCACTTTATTTTTTATAAAAAGTTCGTTTTAACAGTTGCTGTTCTTTTAAAGTCCTAACATAAACTCTAACCCAAATTGCATTTAAATCGAAACCATTTAGGCGAAATATTTTGACGTTACAAATTCAACCGAGATAGCCTTAATCAAGCATC
This sequence comes from Paragorgia papillata, assembly GCA_035771165.1. Taxonomy (NCBI): domain Eukaryota; kingdom Metazoa; phylum Cnidaria; class Anthozoa; order Scleralcyonacea; family Coralliidae; genus Paragorgia; species Paragorgia papillata. The sequence continues at coordinate 1,814,162 of JAWNZC010000349.1, forward strand.
AGACACAACAGAAATTTGATCACTGACCATCTTTTATCACCAAATGTTATCAACATGTGTCATTATAACTATAATCAAACAATTATATGAAGTAAAGTCGCCAAAGATTTTGAATTTACAGTGTAGTCATATATATAGGGTTGCTAGCTTAGGCTATCCATCTTTATTATATAGACTTTACATGCATCGTGACGTTTCACATCGTATTTTTTCCCTTTTAATTAGATCTTGGATTTAAATTAAGTTAACTTAATATACCGTTCTTTATTCCGTTAGTTTATACATGATTGATTTTTGTCTTTCTGTTTGTCGTTACAGATGTTGATGAATGTACCTCAAATCTTGACAATTGTCATGGGCAAGCGACGTGTAGCAACATCCCAGGTTCATTTACCTGCGCTTGTAATACTGGTTTTAGTGGAAATGGTGTCTCTTGTCTGGGTAGGTAGTTAATCACATTTTTAATGTGGTAACTTCTCAGTCTTTTACATATGCATTTATCATGCATATATATATATATATATACGGTATATATATATATAAAATGTCGAAAAGTATATATATATATATATAAAGTATAAAGTGTAGTTTTACCTTAAAGTCTTCGCTACCAGAGGTTTCACCCTAAACGGGTGTGTGTGTGTGTGCGTGTGGTGTGTGTTTGTGTGTGTGTGCTAGCAATAGATACGCTGGGCGGAATCAGCAATATTGTTAGGAAATCCATCTATCTTATAGACATTCTTCTTTTTATTGCTTAGATATTGATGAATGCGCACTTAAAATTGATCAATGTGACAATGTCAATGGACGGTGCTTCAATGTCAAAGGATTGTACACTTGTACCTGTAATAATGGTTACCGTGGTAATGGTTTTATCTGCGTTGGTGAGTTGGTATTCTGTTGTGAAACTATAGTTATTTAAATTATTTGATGTTTTTTACGTTTTAAATATTTAACAAATTTCAGCTATGTCACTTGAAATTACTATTATTATTTGGAAAGACTTAAGCAAGTATTGATCTATTTTTTAAGACATTGATGAATGTGCTGAAAACATAGACAACTGCCATGCCAATGCACAGTGCACCAACACTCCTGGAAACTACACCTGCGCATGCGTAAGTGGATTTATTGGAAATGGATTCCAATGTTCAGGTACACTAAGTCTTATTTAATTACTTAATTGGAACTATATAGTTGTGTTTCTATCTTCCTGTAGTAACATAGTCATTTATAAGGTCATTTTATAGTTATTGTAAAGTAATGTCTTTATATTTGAGATATTTTGAAACGAGTGCGACACATTGCTCTAATATAATGATTTCTAATAATTTTATAATTGCCACTATACATCACATCTAAATTAAATGGGATGTGGAATATATATATATATATATATATGCTATTTACAGAAGGAATTCCCATTCTGTATCGGGGTATATACACGAGGCGAAGCTAGCTGAGTGCCTGTATCCCAATACAGAACGGACACGAATTATGTAATTACTTCTAAAACGATCTATTTGGTAAGTTCATTGACGTAATAATTTTTCTTGAAAAACGTTGTCAAAGTCAGAGAAAATCAAAGCTAAAGTTTATGTAAATCAAGAGGAATCTCTATCACATATATAGCATTAATTATTGCATGCGTACAACTGCAAACCACTTGGCATGGTATATTATTAAACCGATTATATTTCTAGATATCGACGAGTGTGTTGTTGGCACTGATAACTGCCATGGTGACGCGTCGTGTTCAAATACTTTTGGTTCATTTACTTGCCGTTGTAACAGTGGCTACACAGGGGATGGAGTAACTTGCACTGGTGATTGTTTTGTCGTATTTAATTGTTTTAGATCATCATACTCAGAAATGGCCAGTCAAATCACCCCAGACAAACGAAACAAACGAACAAACGAGGGAATCTATTTTTTATATTTAGAAACTTTAACTAACTAACTAACTAACTAACTAACTAACTAACTAACTAACTAACTAACTAACTAACTAACTAACTAACTAACTAACTAACTAACTAGCTAACTAACTAACTAACTAACTAACTAACTAACTAACTAACTAACTAACTAACTAACTAACTAACTAACTAACTAACTGACTGACTGACTGACTGACTAACTAACTAACTAACTAACTAACTAACTAACTAACTAACTAACTAACTAACTAACTAACTATAAATACACCAACATGGTATATCTATCGCAACAAATCACTGATATTGATTTCGTCCAAGTAGAATACTTCAAATATTTCAAATATTATTTTTTAACTTTTTAAAAAGACATCGAAAAAGAAGAAAAAATTAACAAAACAAAGATTTAAAAAAAAACATCCTAAAACAAAAAATCACATATATATTTTAAAAAAACCTACAAAATGAAAATGTATTTTATACAAAAGCATTATCTAGCAAACAATTACCCGTGTTAATATAACACTACAATTAAATGTTCAATAAGTATTTCACTATATTAATATGGCTATTTGTACGTTGTTTTCAGCTTGAGTTGGGTAATGTTTTTTGTATGTTTTTGCTGCATGTATAAGCTGTCGTAACTCAAGCTGGAAACAGTAATAACATACAAATAACCATATTAATATAGTGAAATACTTATTGAACATTTAATTGTAGTTGTTATATTACATGGTTTAATTGTTTGCTAGATAATGCTTTCGTATAAAATATATTTTCATCTTGTAGTTCTTTTTTTTCTATATTTGGTATTTTGTTTTAGGATGTTTTTTTCTTCAAACCTTGTTTTGTTAATTTTTTCTTCTTTTTCGATGTCTTTTTAAAAAATAAAAAAATAATCTATTTAAAGTATTCCACTTGGACGAAATCGATATTAAGATTTGTTGCGATAGATATATTTGGTGCATGTATTTGATCTATTATACCGAGGCACAGACAGTAAATTTTACTCTATAAAGTACCTCTATTGTTCTGAATAAACGTGATCAAGAGTTAAAGTTAGGCAGTTAGGATACATTAAAATGACTTATTAATATTATCGTAATCATTTGAATATATAAGCCTTCGGGGTGCTTATTGGGATAAAAAAATTGGGGCGTTTATTTTGGAGGGAGCCATTATTAAGGCATTTCCATCTATGACAAAGACAACTTTAATTACTAAAAACAGAAACTATAGCAAGAACGTACTGCGTGTATTGAAGGGGAAGCTTACTTAAACAAAAAACCATTCGGAGTGCTTATTTTAATATAGGGGATTATTTGCAAAAAGTACGTAAAAGCCGGCGAAGAGTTGTAATTGTCATGCATATATTTTGTTAAGAATTATATTTTTAAGGTCGTATTTTTGTCGGAGCAACTTTTTAATTTTTATAACCAGTACATTCATGTTGTAAATGTGTTGATTTTTGCGTGTTGTTTTAGACATCAACGAATGTCTTGCGAATCCTTGTTACTTCGATGGAGTTTGTCTAAATACAGCAGGGTCGTTCCAATGTTACTGTAAGACTGGGTACACTGGTGATGGCTTTTTTTGCACAGGCAAGTTTTTTTTAATACAGATTTTTAAGTAATAGATAAAAACACAATACTGACTGGGACAAAGTGCGTTACTATTACACTAACTACGGACAACGACTTACACTGGAAACGGTTGGTACACAAACTTAGAACAACAACCATTAAACCGATCACAACCATTACCAGCACCTTACAGAAGACTTATCCATAACGCTTTAGTTTACAAATAAACAAACAGAAGACAATTTCTTCCCCCCCTGACAACCGACCGCGAATACCGACAGCACCACCCACGAACAACACCCACCTCCCCGACAACACCCATTACAGATTATACACATACCGCAATCATGATATAATTGAAGCAGACACATAAATATAGGCGAACCTGACAGAAACCTTTCACTTGACCCTGAAGATGACTGCCGCAGAGGCCGTCGAAACGTCAGTCACTACCACCACTAACAGTCTTTTTCAAGACTATACTCTAACCTAGACGAGCAACTTTCACAAACATGTTAAAACATGCATTATCTGATAGATATTAAGGAGATAATTTACCTATACAATTTAATCATGGAGGGTATTTACAAAAATATATATATGTAAACGCTAACGACGTATCTCTTATAGTTCAGCAATTTAACTGCGATTAAATCTCACAATATAAGCAACTGAATGACATAAAGGTGGAGAAAAATCAATACATGTACCTCTGTTCGCAAACTCTTACGATATAAACAACTGAATAACATAAAGTGGAAACATTATTTTTTTGTTTCCTTATGTCAACATGTTTGCAAAATCTCACAATATAAACAACTGAATGACATAGAGGTGAAAAAATATTTTATACCCCTATGTTAGCAACTTTGCAAAATCTTACAATTTCCAATTGCAAGTAAATGACATAAAGGTGCAGCAGAATTATTGACACTCTTATGTTAACATGTTTGCAAAATCTTACAATTTCTAATTGCAAGTAAATGACATAAAGGTGGCAGAATTATTGACACTCTTATGTTAACATGTTTGCAAAATCTTACAATTTCTAATTGCAAGTAAGTGACATAAAGGTGGCAGAATTATTGACACTCTTATTATGTTAACATGTTTGCAAATTAAACATTACAATTTCCAATTGCAAGTAAATGACATAAAGGTGGCAGAATTATTGACACTTATGTTAACATGCTTGCAAATTAAACCTTACAATTTCCAATTGCAAGTAAATGACATAAATGTGGCAGAATTATTGACACTCTTATGTCAACATGTTTGCAAAATCTCACAATATAAACAACTGAATGACATAGAGGTGAAAAAATATTTTATATCTCTATGTTAACATGTTTGCAAAATTTTACAACTTCCAATTGGAAGTAAATGACGTAAAGGTGGCAAAATTATTGACACTCTTATGTTAACATGTTTGCAAAATCTCACAATACAAGCAACTGAATGACATAGCGGTAGCAAGATTTTTGATATTCCAATGTTAACATGTTTGTAAAATCCCACAATATAAGCAATTGCTTAACTCAATGACACAGAGATGGAAAATTACTTGATACCTCTATGTTAAACTGTGTCTGCAAAATCTTTCTATTTCCCAAGTGAATAACAAGAGGTGGCCAAAATGTTTGACACCCTTATGTTAACATGTGTGCAAAATCTTACAATATGAACAACTGCATGAATGGCATAGTGAACCATATGTAAAGTGAACCTGATGCAGCAGTCTGTATTTCAGTAGGTTCAGTCGCTTTACTTAGAATTAGATTCTGCCGTCGTTCTTTTTTTTTTATTTACAGAATTCAGTACTCATCCTCAGCATACCAACTGAGTTCAAACAAAAACTTACTCGTCAATTATTTTCACCTGTTGTCATAATGGTTGATTCAGGTAAAGCAAAATTTTATTTATTATTTATTTATTTATTTATTTTCTTTTCTTTCTTTCTTTCTTTCTTTCTTTCTTTCTTTCTTTCTTTCTTTCTTTCTTTCTTTCTTTCTTTCTTTCTTTCTTTCTTTCTTTCTTTCTTTCTTTCTTTCTTTCTTTCTTTCTTTCTTTCTTTCTTTCTTTCTTTCTTTCTTTCTTTCTTTCTTTCTTTCTTTCTTTCTTTCTTTTTAGTCCATTTGATCAAACAGTTCTGCTTAATTAACAAAAATAAGGCGATAGGGCCCTAAAGGTAGCCTATCAACCACTTAAACAATCTAACTTAAAATTATTTACAAAATAGTTGTTACTTTTTAATTTTTTTTTGTCGTTTTGAGTCAAAGATAAAAGATAAAAAAGGAAAGTTAAAAGTACTATACAACATTCCAACTAGGCAGTGGAGGTGACGGTGGATTTGAATAGGTTCTTTATCCGGATTGAACCAAACAATACAGCTCTTTGCATAATTTTCAGTGCTTTTGTTGCATCAGACTTTCCAAGGTAGCGCACGAGAGTTGATTGCAATTCTTCTGAATACCCTCCAAGGGTATCAACAATGACATTGATTTGCTCAACTTTGTATCCACCATATCGTTCTTTCAATTCCTTGCGAACTTCTTGATATTTTCCTTGCTTCTCAGTAACCTTTATTTGTCTATTGGTGATCCAGGGGCAGCTGAATTCAACGACAGTTATTTCTTTCTTCACGTGATCGTAGACTACTGTATCTGGCCGATTTCCCTGTTCCTCAGTGTATAACATTTGTCCTCCCGCAGAATAGATGGGTATATCCCAGTGGATGGTTACTTCGGCGTTTTCTACCGCTGGCTTTGGAGTTATTTTGGTATTCCATGGTGGGACTTTAGTGATCAGATTGTATTTTCTTAGAATAAAAAAATATAGACATTTCATCCCATTGTTGTGCCGGTACAAATACTCAGATTGTGACAACATTGCACATCCAGTAAGTACGTGGGCGACTGTCTCCTGTTTGACCTTACATAGCCTGCACTGATTAGTTGGTATTTCTTGCCCGAGTTTCTGCTGATAGTAGACTCGCGTCGGTAGCAGCTGTTGGTACAACTCCTCGATGTCGGCAACGACATCCGTCGGGCACTCCTGCCAAAGGTTAAGCCATAGAAAACAGGATTGTTTGTTTAGGCTGTCATCTGACCAACGGTTTGTTGTAAATTGTCCTAGCCATTTTTGGTTTTCAACTTCTCTTTTTCTCGAATTTTGTCGAGCTTTCTGTAAAACTTCTTTGACTCTTTCTTCGGAGCACGCTCTAAGTTCCGTTCCATCATTTTTCGTGAATTTTATGCTCCATTCATCGTTCCCCACGTTCTCGTTAATTTCAACGCCTAACTTTGTTGCCATTTTCTTCGCATCTTTTATTATCGATCTTCTCCCTTTTCCTTCTCTTTGCTGGTCGATCTTAGCCACAGCTTTCATCATCGGATCACTTGAAGAATGCAGGTGAACAGCTATTTTTATCTTTGTTTCCATATACTCTTGTTCAACTGATTTCATGCCACGGCCACCCAAGGATCTTGGCAAATACAGAAGTGGCACGGATGCTCCAGGGTGTCTTGCACCTACTTCGGTTAGTATTTTTCTAACTTCCCGATCTAGTTCTTGTAGATCGTGTACTGTCCACTCGGTGGTGCACATGTAATAGGTAAGCGCTGGAATAGCAAACGTGTTGGTGGCATGTATCTTCAGTGGTTCAGCCATCTGCTGATTGGGTCTGTTAGACTTTGTGAGTTGTGCTAGTTCTCTAGTAAAATAGTATTTAAGCGGTACGAACTTAAAAACCTTAAAGTGGCTCTACGACGAAAAAATCGAGAATCTAGTATTGATACCAGTAAACTATAATTTCCAACTGAGGAATACCGCTGTTTTAAGTTTCTCAAAATATTGTTTCGTTCTTGAGATATTTAAGTTTCTGAAACATGTATGTAAATTAGGTACCTCGTGATGTCATTTACTCACACAGGCAAAAATAAGTTTTACAAAATGAGTAATATATCTGAAACTATGAAGTAGAAATAATTCAAACTTTGCACAAGAATAGTTATGGGGAAAATACATTCCAACGTTCACATTATGTTGTTTCCATGGATACCTTTTGCAAACAGGCGCCTTCCATTTGTAAAACAAAAATGTTTATTTTTCCTCCATAAAACAACTTTTACTGCAATACATTGACATGAATATTTGTAGACACACAGATATTGTTTTTCGAATGTTTCCATTATCATATTCTTTTGAAAAGAAACATAAAATTAATATTTTCATTTTTTAGTAAAAATTCTCGTGTTTCTAAACGGTTTCCGTAGCAACAACATGATGCGCACATGTACTTTTATGATAACTATACTTGTGCAAACTTTGAATCATTTCCACGTTTTATATAGTTTTAGAAGATATATTACTCATTTTGTAAATCTTATTTTTGCCTGTGTGAGTAAATGACGTCACGAGGCACCTAATTTACATGTTTCAGAAACTTAAATATCTCAGAACGAGACAATATTTTAAGAAACTGAAAACGCCTGTATTCCTAATTTGGAAATTATAGTTTACTGGTATCAATACTAGATTCATGATTTTTTCGTCGTAGTGCCACTTTAAGGCTGTTCATGCTTAAGTCTAATTGTTCTTATCCAAAAGAATCTTTGATGAGTCGTCGTTTTGCATCGTGGAACTATGCACTTAGCTGTGCTGGCGTTGCTGGATGGTCTTGTGCACCTGGTGGTTTTCTTAAGCGGAATATAGGAGGAGCTGATTAAGCCATGCATGAGTGCATGACTTTGAAATAGTGCGCCATGTCCATGCAGTATTCGTGCCAATAACAGATTGGGAGTATAGATAGCGATGTGGATAACAGTGTGGATGTATAGCTAACAGCTAACATCACAAGTAAATGGTAGGTTAAGTATATGTACTTTGTTGCACGTCTTTGCAGAGTTCGTCCTAGTTTTACAATTAGTTCAGTATATAGATTGTGAGGCCCAGACCAGAGTTGCATAACCAGTAAGCGCGTATGAGTGCTAACTAGATTGTTCTCTTCGTCCCAGTATGTTAAATGTGTCGTGTATTCCCCTAATGTACCCTAGTAACTTGTTAGCACGGGAACACTGCTCGTAAACTTGTTTGTTCCAAGTAAGGTCGGAGGAAATCCCGACACCGAGATCTCGCTCGCTCTTGGTTGACGAGTCTTTCGTAGTGTACGTGATGGCAATTGGTTATACTTTACGGGTGCAGATGGTCTGTGTGTTACACTTTGACTCATTAAATATTAGTCCCGAATTAGTAGACCAGGTTTCGAGGTTTTGTAGATCCGCCTCTAGTTTTGCTGCATCGTCCGTTGATTGGATTGCCTTAGATAACTTGGTATCATGGTACATCTGCAAACATGGCTATTTCATGACTTGACTGGACAGTAATGGGGAGGTAATTTGCGTACAGAAGGAATAAGGCTGGACCAAGAATAGAACCTTGTAGCACACCGGAGCGACCCGATAGAGTGAAAGGCAAAACAAAATGCTGGTCACAAGCACAGATCAATGGAGAGGTTACACCTGAAGACTATAGTTAAGAGTTGCTATGAGATTGGTCACACAAGATTTCCCAGTTATGAAGCCGAGTTCACTGCTGCTGACCGTCTCAAGCAGACGAACTTTGATGTTGTTAAGCACGCAACGTACCAGAACTTTAGATATTGTGGAGAGCAAGGAGATTGACCTGTATTTTCTTTAAAAATGTGTGTGCTCTTCCTCGCCCTTCTTATACACGGGTACTACGTTTGCTAGCTTCTACTCTTCTGGTAGTGTTCCTGATAGGCGTGACTTATTAAACAGCTTGCATAGACATGGTGCTATGACATCAGCTGTCTGTTTTAGTAGTCTGGAAGGAATTTCATCGGGACCTGTTGCTTTTGTTTTATCGAGAGAAGTTAGTTCTGCATGCACTTCAGCGTCAGAGAGCGCCAACTCAGTCATAACTGCAGGCTCGTATGGTTCGGCGGTGGTATGGTCGACAATGACATCGTTAGTTATACTGATGCGAAGTAGCGGTTAAATAGATTTACTATTCCTGCGGGGTTTTCAGCTGTAGTCCTTGATTGTAGAATTGAGTCACTGGATCACTGGTCACATCGGTTGCCATGGAGATCAGGTCGGGAATACTCCGTGACGTTGAGGTGCGTTTCAATACCGACCAGAAACGTTTTGAGTTGTCTTTGACGTCAGACGCTAGGGAAGTCAAGAATTTCTCGCTACTCTCTCGCAGCATACGTTTGATTTCAGTACGCAAAGTTTTAAATTTCACTCGTAGGTTGCTTCTGGAAGAATTGTTCAGCTTTTTCCGGAGTGAATCCTTTAAATTTTCTTGATTTGCCAGTTTGTATTGATGTCTTAATCGTCACCCACGAGGGACGATAGATTAATTTCATAACGCAGCACGTAGACCTACAAAGTCACCTTTTTCATAGCTGTAAACGAATCTCGAGCTATAGAGAAATCGTGCAATATTGCGCAGTGATCTGTGATGGTCTTGGTTTCCCCCGGGGGAGAGTATATCGTGGCATACTCGTGATAAGGTAGTTTTTCAAAATCCATCTATAAGTTTGTGCTTATCATAGACCTTATTGCAAAATGGCGGACACTTTTTGTGTAACACAATTTGTGTTTGTGCATATAAATTACGTATTCTATATACAGTATATATATTTAACAAATAGATTCCATTTTCCCGTTGTCTGTTCAGTTATAGATGCACAGATGACGTCACAACGTGATAAGAACAAAAAAGTGGCCCACGAGACGTAGTCGAGTGGGTCACTGATGTTCTTATCACGTTGTGACGTCCTCTGTGCATCTATAACTGAACAGATAACGGGAAAATGGAATCTATCTGTTTTATACAATAAAAAAGTTTGAAAAAAACAACTTTTGATAAGATTTATTGAATTTCCCGCCGAACTTCTGGGGCATTGAAAAAGATGAAGCACGCCATCTGACGTGATATCCATGATCTATACAAAGCAAGCAATATGATTGGTTCGTGTCATTGGAGTGGCGATTTTCATTGATTCACAGCAATCAGAACAAGTTGTGACGAAATCCGTGCATCTGCCCAGTAATAGATCATGGCTCTCGACCAATGAAAACGTGCAAAACATTTAGCTTATTGTATAAGTATATATATATATATATTCAAACAATCAAAGAGTTGTTCGCGAAATGTCGAAAAGTGCTCAATACCGTAAAGATAGAGCGAATATACTATAAGTGGGCTTACCTCAAATGTTGATGGTCGCTACTGTCAGTTTCACGCTGGGCGATCTTCAGGCGGCCGATCGCCCAGCGTGAAACTGACAGTAGCGACCATCAACATTTGAGGTAAGCCCACTTATAGTATATATATATATATATATATATATATATATATATATATATATATATATATATATATATATATATATATATATATACGCTCACTACCCTTGTGGCAGTTTGAGCACTCTGGCCCAATACCACTTCACGCTATCTAGATGTGCGCATGTCCAGTATTGTCCCACAATCGGCTGTTACCGGCAGTTGCTGGGGATAAATAAAATGGCGTTCTCACATCTAGATGGGTTCCAAGCTACACTGAAACACGTGTCTGTCATCTTGGAAAATGTAATCGGAAAATGTAATTGTCTAGCAAGGGCAGCAATCTTTGTTGCAAGCTGTATTGTCAAATTGTTACAGATTTGCTTCTGTTTACTATATATATATTTATTTGATATTTTTCATCTAGAAATGGTCTCATGAAGTTAGTATTAAATAGTGCAATACGAATTGCACTGACAATGAATAAGATGACTGGCTAGCAAGATAGTGATCTTGATTTGCTATTGAGATTTTTGTGATGGTAAGCTTTAAATAATATAAATAATATAAAATATTTAACCAATTTTACCCCTGTCCCTTTCCTGTCCCCTTTGTCCCCAGGGATCTTGGCCTTATATATCAGAATCCCCTGTTCATAATGATGCCTATTACATGAAGTATTGCAGACCCGAATTTGATAACATTCAAAATGGCGCAAATGTGCGAAGCAGTGCGAAAATGTCGCGTTTTGTCAATGCTAAAATATTTAAATGATGCACTAAAGAGACAGAATTAGTACTTTAATACCACTTAAGGTAAGTTTAAGTATTCCATTATAATTATATGACAGAATAAAAATGAGTAGTCGTAACGGTTTTGATAAAAGTTGACTGATGGCAACAGAGTGAATAGACCACTCTCATAAAGGCCTTCACTTTAAATATTCTTTTATGTACATCTAAATGAGCCTTTCTGGCCTCGTTATGAAGTAGACATTCTTCTGAATTACAGACACACAAACGAGGCCAGAAAGGCTTATTAAGATGCACATAAAAGAAAATTAAAATTAGTCTCTATTATGAAAGTGGTCACACACACACACACACACACACACAAAGTGTTGTGTAAACTTTAATATGAGTCTTTTCTTGGCTGACAGAAATAAAGATTCAGCCAAACCACCTAAAATCTGAATAGCTGAGTTAAAGACGATTATAATGATGTATTATGGTTTTATGTTGTGGTATAATTCTGTTTTAGTTTGTAAATTTCCAAAAAAGTGAAGACCAGTAGACCACGCGCTGTGGCGCACCATATTGGGGCTCGTCACAGTGGACGGTCATCAAATAGCATCGTTATATATCAAGTGTCAAAGTCTGTTTTTCTAGCTCTCTGATTGGGTGAGTGGTCCTCGTGTGACGGTCCGAAAATCGTGATGTTTCCCGCGTAACCCATGGCAGCAGGTAACATTACATTTATTTTTCCCTGGGGAAAAATATCAGGTTCAGTTTGTCTTTATTTTCTCCAGCTTTCTTTCATTAAAAACAATGTCTGAAGGTTTTACTCAACATTTTTGTTGTCATTTGACACTTGATATATAACAAAACACTTATTTACCTTGACTGCTCGTTGTTGTCCTCGGCTTCGCCTCGGGAAACAACGGCAGTCTCGGGTCCACAAAACACACTGTTTCCCTCGGCACCAGTAAATAAGTGTATAATATAATATTTGCGTTGTATTGTATTGTATTGCCTTGATTTTTTTAACTTGAATTTGTGAAATGTTGCTTTTCATTTTTTCAACACAAAGTTTGTTGGTAAAATAATTTGTTGTCTAAATAGTTAAGATTATAATAATATTTTTATAATAATTAGGATAAATTAGCATAATTTGCAAAATGGGTTGTCTGACCAGACCCAACAACCTAAAATTTGAATAGTAGAGGTAAAGACAATTGAAATGACATATTGTGGTATTATCTTTGTGGTATAATGCCATGTTAATTCACAAATTGGTGAGACCACCTGCTGTGACTGGGTTTTGAGTGGGATGACAAAGAGATTAAGTTCTTTGAGTTAAGGCACTTCTAGCAGTAAAGCCCCGGACACGCCCATACTTTCTTAGGGCTTAACTCGATGAACTTAATATCTGCTGTACTTACCACTCGAGTCAAGCCTTTATTAATGAAGCATCTTAACTCAAAGACAATCAACAACTTTAATAGACGCCAGAGTTATTAAACCTAGACATTTAAAGGTTGTAAATGAATCTCTTTAAGTACCATTTTTTGTTGTTATTTAAGTCCCACTTATGGACCGCCAGGTTTACAAATTTATTTAAACAGCAACTACCAGAATTTCAAGGTACTAATCAGGTGTTTCAATGACTGAATTATTTTCTTCTCAGAGAAGAAAGCTCTTCTTTGTCCAAAACGATCACTACTAATCCACAGTACCCTATCAAAGACGTTTTCTGGAGTCTTGTCACATTAATAGCACCCACGCTTTATCGAGACGACGGCAGTCTATTACCAGAACTCAGAAGCCTATTTGCATCTTGTTCATAGATAATGTCATCGTCGGTTCTATATGACTATGATGAGAGTATGAATATGGAACTTCTTTTATTGATTGACATTGGTGAAGAGTACTTAAGAAATGGCTCATGGTTTAGCGTGCTCCATCGAGTTATGGATGCACGCGGGAAATTGGGAGAGCACGAAAAAATCGTAAGAGTTGGTCGAGGCGTAGCCGAGACCAACTCTAGATTTTTGACAACTTTTTAAGTTGCGTTTAAAACATTTCAAGCCAGAGTAATAGCGTTAAACTATGCATGCATGTGGGAAACGTTTTAGGTTGTAAATTTTTAAGTACATGCAAGTCTATCATCAGTGTATGTACTAAAGATATTCCTTAAAAACAATGAACAGCTTTCATGCGCGTTCTATATATTATTACTAGTTAGTTTATTCGTGCATAAATTATCTTTGATGTGCCGCGGTTAATAAATAGGTTATTGACCTTGCATATTAAATGACCTACTATATCGCTTTAAAATACCATTAATAGAATACCATTTTTTTGTTAAATAACGACAAATATCGTCTGTGTCATGAATAAACTAAGTCGGTTAGTGACCTTAACCTCGGTCACTACGCCGGTTATTACCCTCGGGCCTGCGGCCCTCGGGGTTAATAACCAGCGTAGTGACCTCGGTTTCGGTCACTAACCTATACTTAATATATTGTCAAAAGGTGTTGAAATGATATTATATGACGTCGTCATGTCGCGAATGACTTCAAGTTCAAGGGGCTATTCACTTACACTTGAAGTCTAAGATCGATCTAGGTTGGATTGACCTAGATACAATGCATGGATCTAGGTTTGCTTTCAGAAAGCGTTCACATTTGTTTAGATCTAGAGCAAAGCGCAAAGGTGGTATAAAAGTAGTGTGCTGCGTAGGCATGTTGAAACAACAATCGAAATTATATAGTAACTAAGATTTGATATACTGCCGAAACAGAGAACGTAGGAGTCTAACGTTTCGAGCGAAGGGCATTCCTTTTCGTCAGAGATTGGGAAACGTAAAGAGTGTAAACAAAACAGCAAATTTATATAGGAAAGATAATCATGTGACAAAAAATAGCCAATCATATCAAAATTACACTCTTTACGTTTCTCTCTGACGAAGGTCCTTCGCTCGAAATGTTAGACTCCTACGTTCTCTGTTTGGGCAGTATATCAAATCTTACTATATTTAAAGAGGTACCACCTCTGCCGAGAGTTTTATTAGCAAAATACAGACGTTTCGATTAAATTTCACATTTTACTCTGAAATTTTGACAGTTTTGACTTTTTTACTTTGCTCTATCCAAAACACTGCCTATGTTGCTGTGCACATGCATGCTCTACATTTTTACGTTCTAGATGTTAGACTCGTGATTCATTTCATCATTGTGAATTGCCTCTAATCTAAGACGACAGAGGCATCGAGAATGTGATCGCGAGACTAACAATTATTTCTTTGTTTTGAGAGAAAAAAAATTGTATGGAATTTACACCGGGTCATCTTTGATGTCTGCATAGTGTGATCTTAAACTCTCTGCTTTACTTGAGACCGAAACATCAGTTGACAAATATATATATATCAATGAAAGATATATTCGTCACTAAGATTTGTATTAACACAGAGGTGTATATATTTATGTTAGAATCGTGGATAGTTGTATTTGCAGCTGCATGCCATATAAATATATCAGGAATTTTCTGCTATATAAAGATATCAGGAATTTTCTGCCGTTGTATTTTTGTCTGTATCAATAACCACAGACAGACAAAAACGCTGGCGTTTCTGATATAATCGTGGGTTATGGCACTTCATTTAAAAGTTTTGAGCTGGGCTCTTATTTTTATCCTACGTTTCTGATATATTTATATGGCAGAAAATTTCTGATATATTTATATGGCAGAAAATTCCTGATATCTTTATATGGCATGCAGCTGCAAATACAATTATCCACTATTCTAACATAAATATATAACCTTTGCATGTATACTAAGGCTACGTCCACACGTATATACGTTTTCGTAGCGTTTTCATATTGTTCTCCGTCCTCAGGGAATAGAAAACAATGGTCTACTTACCTGAAACAATATGAAAACGCTACGAAAACGTATACGTGTGGACGTAGCCTAATAGAAATATTATTGACGTTAGTAATACGAATATATATCTTTCATTGATACGTATATTTATTCGTACTATATATATTTGTTGCAGGTTGGTTCAAAGTCATTCTGTTAATTGAAGTAATACAAGACAAAGCATAAACCGAAAATAAACATCTTGAAACTCAAAATATGAGCTAAAACAAGACAACAAATGAAACGGTTTCATTTTTATTTTCGGTTTATGCTTTGTCTTGTATTTTTTCAAATTGTCGGCTGCATGGATGTGGTTTTTAGTTGAAGTAAAGTGACTAATTTTAGAAGAAGAACATACAGCAGTGCAGTATTTAATTTTAAAACTTTTCCGGAATGACTTGGCAAGTGTATGCTTTATATATGCCCATGCAACATGCAGTTACCGTTCTGGCACTAGGACAAAAGTCGCTTCTTAAAATAGTTTACATGCATGAGTAATTATTATACTTTAAATCTATTGTATGTTTAATCTCAAAGAAACGAAGCAGCTCAACTTTATGAATCCAAAATTATTTTCTTGCTGTCGGTTCTCTTATACGTCAGTCTGTTGAGTCAATAATTTGTACAGATAAATCTGTCAAACACGAATGTCCCTAAAGGCTAGTTTCCAATTAGGAAAATCTTCCGAAGGATATAGAAACGGACAGTCATCTGTGGTAAGTCATATTAGTACTCGCAAGACAAAGAAGATTTCCCTGTCCGTCGACGTCCCTGTCCTGCTGGAAATGTTCCAGAGTGGGAACCAGCCTTTTAAAGAGATAGTTTATAACTCATTCCTGTCCGAGGGCTTCCCCAGAGGTGAATAAAATCGTCTGGCGTTATAACGCCAGAATAAAATACCAAAGACCGATTCTGACAGGAAAGAGTTAAAGGTGCTGTTGCACGATGCGATTTTTCTTGCAACCTGCAACAAATCACTGAATGTTGCAAGTTGCAAAAAAATCGCATCGTGTAACACCCCGTAGCAACTTTCATTTTGTTATTTTTGCCGTGTTGCAAGTTGCAAGAAAAACCGCATCGTGTAACAGCACCTTAAGAATCAAAATGAGAATATAACTGCTCACTGCTAATACCTCTGTTACTTATCCTGCACAATTTGGCCTAATAAAACTGCGAGAAATGTTGATTAAGTTGGATATGGCTTTTTTTCAGCATAATTATTAACAATTCACAAGTTCTGCTCGTTTATGTACAGTTCATAGTTAAAACAACGAGACTTCATGTTTTACGAGAACTGATAAATTACACAATTAGCACAACAAGCAAGCCAGCTTGCCCTACTCATGTAAACACGAATGAAAATCATCTCGTCTATAAATGCCGTCGAGATGTATATTGTGTATAAATACACACAAATATATACATATAGATGATAAGACTTTTCCAGATGTCATGCCATATTTGCGTGCTGGATCGAAGCATGGTCGGTCGGTTATACATCTGAGATGTTGTTTTCCTGCTGTGACAGACGTCTTATACTGTGCTTCGTTATTAAGGGGCTGTTCATATGAGGCGGGTTAGCCTGGTTACCGGGTTGATTTTAAGTCACGAAAATCTTTCTATGACTGCTAAAAAGATTTAGAATACCCTGTGTGCTATAGGAAGGCAATTCTGTTTTGTTATTATACCATTGTGCATTTCTCAAATGGTCGTAATAATTTTCGTGCTGACATAAAATCAGCCGGTTACCGGGCTAGCCCGCCTCCTATGAACAGCCCTATAAGACCACTATGTAACCTATAATGTTGGTGAATTAAACACTAACATAATGAAATACAGACAATCTTTCACCCTGTTATTCTTGGAGATGTCTTTGTCATCTTAATGTGGCTCCATACAGTTTCTTGAAAAATGGAAAATACAAGTTTGGGAGTCCAAAACACGTGCATAAACAATTCGGAAAAAGAATAAAACTAAATGTTATGCATAGTTAAACAGCTTGACAATCAAAAACTGTTACCAAATAAATAGCAACAGTTGTTGCTATGGCAACAATGACGTTTCAAAATGGCTGCCAATCACCCTTCAAACTAATTTAATTCGAAAAAAACTTTGGTGACCCCAAATATTTTTTTTCATTAAAACTTTTCTTGAAGTATGAGTAATCAATAGGCCGATTTAAAAAAAATTCTGTAGAAGGAATAAATTTTTTTCCTGAAAAATCATGTTTGTTAATTTTTAAAAAATTTCGTTGTACAGAATTTTTTTTAAAATCGGCCTATTGATTACTCATCGTTCAAGAAAAGTTTTAAAGAAAAAAAAATTGGGGGTTACCAAAGTTTTTTTCGAATTAAACTAGTTTGAAGTGTAATTGGCAGCCATTTTGAAACGTCATTGTTGCCATACCAACAACTGTTGCTATTTATTTGGTAACAGTTTTTGATTGTCAGACTGTTTAACTATGCATAACATTTAGTTTTATTCTTTTTCCAGATTGTTTAATCGCGTGTTTTGGACTCTCAAACTTGTATTTTCCATTTTTCAAGAAACTGTATGGAGCCACCTTAAATTGAACATCTGCAAGTAATGAATGCATGAGTGCAATTTTTAACATAAGAAAGAAACACAAGTTTATATATCGTGTATATATATATATTCAGCAGTGTACATGGTATATCCCACATCCAGTCTTTGATTGTGATGAATATATATATATATATATATTAACATGCACACGAGCGTGTAAAAATGTGGGGTGCGTATATAACTAGTGTTTTGGATAGAGCAAAAGTTAATACAGTGGTAAACGGTAAACTTTCGAGATTTTTAGCGTACTTTGATGCTAATAACCTTGGCTGTTTACCACTTTTAACCTTGGCAGTTTACCAAGGCTTTTTACTTTGCTATATATAATATCTATGTATATAGGGTATGTGTATTTGTCTATAGGAATGTTTTTGTGTATAGAAATGTGTAGACACTTAATTTGTGGGCGATCTGTATAACAATGTATTCATGTACCGCGTTACATATATAAACGAGACAATCCATTCTAACTTATGTAGTGATTATAGGCATTACTGATATATATATATATATTCATGTCTTGAAATATATATATTTATGTCTTGAAATGTTAAAATAATCTTTCTTTACGCATAAATTGAGCAAAGTTGTATACTGTCTTGTGTGTTACCGCTTACAAATTTTCTATTCACCCTTGCTATAGACTAGAGCTGTATATATATATATATGCAGGTATACGATGCTATTCTCATTTTGACGAATCCCACTGAGTCTCTAGAATCATGTAAAACATTCTTACGATTCTCATTTTGACGAATCCCACTGAGGCTTTAGAATCATGTAAAACATTTGATAACGAATCATATGCAGACAATGCAATATAACTAACGTCCAGCTGATTGATAGACACATACAGAGATTTTTTCCAGAAGAATTTAGGGTTAAATATTGATTTATAAGTCGTATTTTTCAGTCTTCGTATGAATTTTTCTTAACCCTTTACTGGCCACAGTTGCCTTTTGGCAACTTATTAATTTTACTCTGGCTATAACGCCAGACAATTTTACTCTGGCTAACGCCAGACGATTTTACTCGTCAAGGGGAGAGCTCCCGGAAACCTGGTGGGTTAAACAATTCACAGCATAACATATCGAAATTGCCCGAAATTCCCAGCAGAAAGTGCCCGAATTCTCCTTTTTCAAATATTTTGGGAGGGCAATTGCCTCCCCCTGCCTAATACGCCTATGCCGATTGTAGATTTGTCTAGTTATAGTAATTTGTGCGCGAATCATATACTTAGCAGAGAATATTGATCATAAAAACAATTACACACTAGTATGACAATGTTAAAACAACTATGCGAGATTGCACATTTGTCTTTAATATATAGTTGGCATTCTGACGAATTCCTTTTGTTCACTCAAGATTAGCGAAGGAATTGGAAGCAGGAATATTCAATTCAAGGCCATGACATGCAGAAGACGATTACCTTAATTCTGCATAAGAAAACAACTCTGAGCATCTGCTTATTAAGAAATTCTGAATTTCTTTTTTACAGACCTTGTGTACAGATCATATGAACGGTCCCTCAGAACGTGTAGATGCATGTCTCCTGATTTTCATTTGACTGAAACAAAGAAGCCGTGGGTTGTAATAGTCCCACAGAGTGTTAACCATTATATTATTAATCAATACAGATATGATGGTGTAAAAAACCGGCATTGAATGTTTCTTACGTTACTCTTTGTTACTTTAAATTTCACCCATTATATCTACGGTTTCTTTTTAATAATCTTGCCCTTTTTGCTATATAAGAATGCTGAACAAACATGCGTGTTGCATGTTTATGGTACTCTAATTAGCGTCGGCGGCAGTTTACCATGCCGCCTCAAAGTTGCTCTGCACGAAGAACTGATAGATACATACCTCTAGCAGCAGGTTGTCTATTTTAATGATGCATCGAATTTTAAATGATAATAGTTCGTTGTCTAAAGAGACAAAACCAATGTTTCCTTTAAGCTTGTTGGTCGTCTTTCACCGCCACACATATTATCTGTGATAGATCGGCCGTTATTTTTTGAAAGTATGATACAATTAAACGTTTTCTCTTGTTTGTAATGACACAAAAATTGTAAAAATGTCTGCAAACTTAGATAAAACTGCGTGTGACGAGATTTGCGTTTTTTGTCTAATGTTCGGTACAATGAAGTTTAATATCTGTGAGTTAGTCATCCAAGACGTGCCCCCCCGTCCTCTAGTTGAAGGTTATGTAGAAAGGATAACTCGTAAGGACGTTTCTAGATCCTGTCTTTCCAACAAACTCTATCTTTTTAGAGTACACTGCATTTTACGGTTATAGCACAAGCTTTTAGCCACTATTAAAGCCCCACTGACATCTTGAGTCTATATAAAAGTGAAGGTTTTTTATATATAGCAAATATACCTCCTATTCTAACGGCTAAGGTTAAACTGAATGAAATTGTTTGATATACTTGATAAATCAGTGCAAGGAATGAAGAGCACAATTGTACTGATATATTATAGTCAGACTGCATTTGAAACAGACACGTTTCTTCAAAAGCACGTGTATGGTTATCGTGTTTACTTATAGTTTAATCACATTATCGCCTAAGATTTACATGCGATATAGACAGTCAGTTCAGTTAGAGAACTGAATCAGACTATATATACCTGTATGTTCTGTGTAATTTTGGTGAAGGAAAATTTCGAGTGTAGAATATATATTATACTTCTATAAGACCAAACCGGGACCAGTTGCGAAAAATGCAACATCAAGGTTAGGTCTTCTGGCTAGGAATTGAACCCGCGACCCTGAGCTACGGAAGCCGTTTGCTGGGAGTAGAATAAGGTATATTAGAAGTAATATTTGGCATTTCACTGGCATCGCAGGGTCGCGGGTTCAATTCCTAGCCGGAAGGCCTTGATGTTGCATTTTTCGCAATAATCTTGTTCTTATTAATTATTGGTTTTATAATTTTGGTCTTATAATTTTGGTCGTAAATTATTGGTTTCGCAATAATTTTGGTCTTTTGAAGTATATATTCTACACTTGAAATTTTCCGTCATCAAAATTACCTAGTACATCCAGTTTAATCGAGTGAAATGCCAAAGATTACTTGTCATATACCGCCTGTATATGTATATGTACATGTATAGGATCTAAGTGTTGATTTTACGGAAAAAGATTTAGATATTTTATACACTAGAAGATTTCACTCCACTGATATCAGTCTCAAACTGAAGAATCAGCACGATCACCCACTCGAGTATATACTAACCTCGCCGGATCAGGCTTTACTTCGGGCATTGGTGCCGGTGCATGAGGAATCGCGCGCAATAGCATATACCCACCTGTTCTAATTATCCTAACGTTTGGCTTGCATTATAGAACGTTGCAATGTCGAGAATTTTATTAATTATTATGCAGAACATTGATTTCGCAATTTAGTTGGCGACATGTTTATTTAAGAATTGAAAATATTCATTTCTAGAAATGTACGACACTTGCGTAACGAAAGCGTTTTTAATTTTCCAATCCACTCAGTGTTTTTATATGTAATAATTTATCTTTTTCTTCGTTTGGTTTACTCTGTTTACAAAGCTTCGATATTGGTGCGTGTTCTGTGCTCCGAGTATGGTTCATGACATATGGAATTAAATATGCAAACTCATGCCTAATGTTTATTTTGACAAGAAACTTAGGGGCCGATTACATGAACCGGGCTGACTCATGTCACAAAATTTTTTCCTCGGCCACAAAAAGAGATTTTAATCAACGTTAGGATTCGTTTACATCTGAACCAAACCAATTCTTCTTTGCATGTACATTTAGTTTATGCGAGTCTCAAAATCACAGTGAGATCCTAATCAATCGCGTGAGCCCAGTTATAGCCCGGCTCATGTGAACAGCCCCTAAAAAAGAAAGTCTGCACACAAATAATCTTTTCTTACCGGATATCTGTATCGTGCATGGAGAAATTATCTCTCAAAAAGCTCATTTAGCAGCAGTGTTATTAGACATAATCACCAAAGTTGCTTTACTCCTTGAAGTAATTTAGTTGCTATATACCTACACTTTTTGTGGTTGTTGATCTTAATTAAAGCTCCTTGATTCCAATGCAACAAAGTTTTCAGCACGTTTTGTGTAAAACTATATATACAACGTTTTTATTGAGATTTAAGACATGCATGTTTTCTGCGTCGTATTCTCTACGTTATAGCTATAGTGGCAATTTCATTGGAATTTAACCTGCTTATTTGACTCTTCTGGAAAAAATAAATAAATGTGTAAAACAAAGGTCCACCCACGTAACACACGGCTGGAGACCAAACTGACTATAATATACTTGCATTTGTTAGTCACACCCTGTCAGTCAGTCTTGCTTCCAGCAGAGGCAAAGATACCGCCGTTCGTGTGAATATCGTGTGGCATTTAGTTTCGTGGTAGAACTTGGTCCCAGAACTTTAGTTTGTAAGTATAACATTAACATTAGAACTATATAACACCAACACTAGTTAACAATAACAAGAAACATGTCACTCATACAGTAATGTCATTTATACCATGACTTTAGAATCATGACCAACTATTTAAAACTTGTGAATGTTATTAATTTGCTAACTTTTGTATGAGCAAATTTTCGAGCATACTCGCGATAACTAAGTGTTAAACAAACAAGAAAATCACCTTTTTTTCACTATAACGAGCGAAAAAATGCTTCCTGAGGGCATTTTGTGTGAGATAATTATTTCTACGGTGTGTGCGTGATATCTGCTTTTGTCTATTCACCGTTATTATACGATTAATTGGACACGATTTTCCTTCAGATACATGCGATTTAACTTCAAAAGTATATAACAGCAGTTATAGTATTGCCGAGAATTTTCAAATAAATAACCCAATATACTCTAGTGAGTAAATCACTAAATCACATCCACCAGGAGGAAAATCGGTTCGTGTGAATAGGCCTTAAGAAGTATTTTTTACATCTATATGTATACAGTTTCGTGACTGCGACTGGTTTAAATCGATTGCTAAATCAATTAAGAAACACCGTCTTACTGTACTTGTGTTGTAGCATTCTAGGTAATATTATCTATTTTTTTACTTTTTGTAGCTTTACAAGAAGGAGGGATTTGTGGATCACTTTTGGCCTAAGCTTTGTCAACGTTCCTTGGTTTGCCAGGGAAAACGTATTTGCAGGTATGAAGTTCATGTGTCTTTTTGTAAACACGTTTGCACTTCTTGACTTTGAATGCTCTTAACTATAAAGCACAGTTTGAACAGTTGCTTAGGTATACATTCATATAACTGCAGCCATTTGCGCAGTCTTGTAGTCAAGTTTGTTTGCATGTTTGCACTAAATTGCACTTTTGTTGTTAGTCTCGTTTACGAATCTTCTAGACGATGTCTCTATAATTGTATGACGTAGCCGTAGAAGTTAATTAATTGGTTCGGGGTTAATTGTGTGCTTAGATATAATCGCCATACCTGCATGTTTTTCGTTTTGACATTTCAACTTTGTTGTTAAGATTTTCAAGGCTGAAAGAAATAGCGTGCTTATAATCTGTCTGAGTTTTTACTACTTCGTTAACGCAGTAATGCACGTAGGGGGTAAAGTGATACTGTTTTCTGTTAGTCATATCTTTGGAATGCCCTTTTGTCATGGAAATTCACAGTTATGCGCTGCGTCACTGGTATTTGGCATTATCATTATGCTTTATCACGCTTTTTATTATCCAATAACAAAAAATAGACTGACCTTTCTGCATGTACTGTATGTGAATATAGCACGTTGAAAAGGTGGCCAAGGTTTTAACTAACGAAATACTGACGTTTCGAGCGGTTAGAGTGAAGGGCTCCGCTCCAAACGTCTGTATTTCGTTACGAAAAACCTCGGCAATTTACCACCTTTTCACTTTGCTCTATATTCAAAACACTGCCTACGCGCCACTTTTCTTTTTTACACTGTATGAATATGTAGCTTGTGCTTTGGTAGAGGAAAAGAATAGACTGTCCTGCATGTGAATGTGTAGCTTGTGCTTTGGTGAAGAAAAAAAATATTCGACTGACCTTCATGTGAATGTGTAGCTTGTCTTTTGGTGAAGAAAAATAATAGACTGGCCTGCATGTGAATGTGTAGCTTGTCCTTTGGTGAAGGAAAGAATAGACTGTCCTGTATGTGAGTGAATGTGTAGCTTGTGCTTTGGCGAAGAAAAATAATATCCGACTGACCTTCATGTGAATGTGTAGCTTATGCTTTGGTGAAGAAAAAGAATAGTACTGACCTGCATGTGAATGTGTAGCTTGTCTTTTGGTGAAGGAAAAGAATAGTACTCACCTGCATATGTGAATGTGAATGTGTATGTGAATGTGTAGACTGCATGACCTGCATGTGAATGCCGCGTGTAGCTTGTTCTTTGGTGAAAGAAAATAATAGACTGAGTTGCATGTTTATGTGTAGCTTGTTCTTCTGTGAAGTGAAGTGAAGTGAAGTGAAGTGAAGTGAAGTGAAGTGAAGTGAAGTGAAGAAAGAAACACTAATCTGAATGTGTATGTGAACATGTAGCTCGTGCTATATAGTGAAGGAAGGTATACGTGCATTCGTTATGTTTGTATCGGAACTTGTACATTGGCCAAACTAAACCGGCAAATTAACGAAGACATACATTTTACAATGCAGTTTGTATAATTTTTTATAACTTGGCTAGCTATCCGACTAAACCCAGGACACCTAATATACCCGGAAATAAAAATTACACAAGTGAAAACTTTCCGAAACTAAAGTAATTTCGAAATAACGACAGCTCACTTTGTTACCAATCAATTTCTGTTTCAATTTTGCTTCACTGGTCACACCAGTGTTAAAAAATACACTATTTGCCAGAGTTTTGTTCGCAAATGCATGGGTTTGCATGAGTTTTCAAACTCGCATGTTTTAAGTGGATTTCGCGCATGACGAGATTAGCATTCTCTCCCATGGCTCCGACACTTATACGATGTTTATCATGGCAACCAAATGACCAATAAATACATGAGTGACGTTGACATGCATACAATATGTAAATAATCTATATATATATGTATAATTATCTAAAAAATGTGATTTTTGAGGTATATATAGTATATACCATCTAAATGGTCTAAAACTGGTTGCTCTCTATTATAAGATGAACAAAACTAAGACTATGTGGATCATACGTGACTGATATATTTACCTAACGAAATAGGTTGATTTGCTGATGAATTATATGTTTCTTAAAAATATTGAATATTAATTATGCAACATTTACTAAAGATAACACTAAGCAGTCACAGAACATTAACTAAACACTAACACTTAATTCACATCGAAATATATTGACAATATTTTGCGCGGCCTCGATAATACTTATTTTGATCTATTATCGTTCCCAAGCCCTAATTTTGATCAAATTTTAGTTTGACGTTGACATGGACAGTATTTATGTTTTTCGAAATTGAGTTTTTGACTTACGAGTTTAATATATGACTTTCACAATTCCGCACAATCTCCTCCCCATGCAGATGGCATTTCAGAGCATGGCGTAGAATGCCCGTTGCTGAGCGGTCGTCAAAATATTTCCCGAGGGGAGTAGGTTAGTTGTATGGTTTGCCTAATTCTCTTCTGTGATTGGCTGGCATGTTCGTGTGCCTCCTCACAGAATCCTCGTAGTGCACCTCACATTCAGAATGGCGGTGACATGGCAGAGCGTGTGCTCATTTTGACTCTTTTGAAACTACACCTTACATTCTCGACTACTATTAAAGACTATTATGCCTTTCAAGAGAGATCACAGCCCGATATATTCCAAGTGGTACCCTTCGTAAAGTCAACCATTGTTTACTCATAGCTGTCGTTTAAAGATCGTCGATGCACTGATGATCGTACACATGGCGTCAAATCGTAACATCAGTTTTCTGGCCTGAAAAACCGCAAAAAGCCCGCCATCTCCGGATTACTTGGGCTTAGCCGCATAATTTGTTTTATTTATACTTTCATTTCCAGGTGGTATCTATTACAAAAACGACAAGCCTTGTAGATTACGGGCGTTTTGGGCATTTATTACAACAAAATTCAGTCAAACTTTGTAGCTCTTACTTGCCGTTAAATACTATTAAGTTCCCTGATGTTTCAGCCGCCGCCCTAGACATTTTTCATACTTTGCCGCTCTGCCGCCAGGCCACCACTGAAAATGGGCAGTTCTAAAATTTTTCTTATAGGATGAACCTTTTATCTACTAAAACTTTAAAACAGCTTTCGAACTCTATCAAGATATGTTTAAGGCATTGACAACGATGGATACGCCAAAAGCTACATGTGCAGACAAGATTTCAACTACAGCTTTGAAAATCGCGGCACCCTATATTACTCAAGTATTAACAAAGATTTTCAACGCATCTTACCAGTGTGGTCATTATCCTTCATTATGAAAAGCGGCTAAAGTAACTCCCTTGTTTAAAGGTGGATCTAAAGCAGAACGTGACAATCAAAGACCGGTATCCGTGCTTCCGTGTAAGATTTACGAATCTTTTGCCAACTCATGCGATCTACAGGAATTTGCGCATTTGCATATGTAAAACACTCGTCCGACTACTGTGCCTCTTATTTGAGCTGTTCACTCTTATAAATTAGCCATTGATAAAGGTAAGAAAGTAGTTTGTGCGTTTCTCGATCTTAGAAAAGCACTCGACGTTATCGACCTTAATACCCTCCTTTACAAGCTTGCGCAATATGGTGTAAAGGATAACGAGCTTGACTGGTTCAGGAGTTACCTCTCAGAAATATATCAGTTTGTCTCGCATGAAGGTACTGATTCTCACCAGCGAAAGATCACTTTTGCATGGAGTTCCCTAAGGTTCTGTCCGTGGACCGACTTTATTTAACATACATATAAACAGAATCTCCGATGCTTGTCAAGCGATGTGGTATTGTATGCCGATGATACAGAAGTACGTGCAAGTTCGAAGGATATTAACGTAGCCGAACAATGCGTCAATGAAGATCTTAGTTGCATAGATGTTTGGCTCAGTTGCAATAGTCTGATAAGTATTAAATCATAAGAAATCTGAAGCAATGTTGATCGGATCTAGACAGGCAATACTTAATACACGTGATCTACAAATTACCCTTGACGGAAAGCTGTTGAAACAATCTGAGCATTTTAAATATTTAGGTTAGGATAAACATATCTTATATATTGCATCAGGAATCTATCCCAAACTTAAAATGCTTAACAGAATTTCTCACTTCCTAAGCAGTAATGTATTGCTAAGGATCTATAAGCAAACAGTATTGCCAATACTAGATTATTATACGTGTATTGTTTGGGGAAATTGCGGCAAAACCAATTCACATCGTCTATATAGAACGTCTCCAAAAGCGGGCCACGATGCGGATTATTCTAACTGCAAATCGTAAGACGTGTTCCCAAGAAATGCGTAGAAGACGTTTCCTAAGTCTTCAGCTTCTGTACAAAATTGTACATAATAGAAACTGTCCGGATCAGCTGAACTGAAGGCTATATGGTTAAAAGATCGGAAATGCACAATAGATTACTTAGAGATACGACTCTCTTAATGTAATAAAGACAAAAATAGGACAATCATCATTTAAGAGCACAGCTGCTATGGAATGGAACAACCTATCTAAAGAACTGCACGAATTGCAAACATTGTCAAATTTTAAGACTAGCATTTTTAAATTATTTTTTGAACATGAATATAAGCGACCATTTATGTAGCGTACGATAATTTATGTATTTTCATTATTTAATTTCCTCTTTTTTGATTTTAAGATATTTTTGTAGATATAGATTTATATTATGCTGATCACGGGTTAATATCAGCTAATTTTAGTTTAAAATTAGCTGATCGGTCTTATCAGTTGAAATAAAGTTTATTATTATCATTATTATTATTATTATTATTATTGTTGTTGTTGTTGCTGTTGTTGTTGTTGTTGTTGTTGTTGTTGTTGTTGTTGTTGTTGTTGTTGTTGTTGTTGTTGTTGTTGTTGTTGTTGTTGTTGTTGTTGTTGTTGTTGTTGTTTCGCGGTAAAGATGTAGATACAGGTGTTTAATCCTCACTGACAGGTTTATTCAACTTAAGCCAGTGAGTACTTCTGACATTCTTCAATTCATCGACAGTACCTTTCGGAGAATGTTGGCTGTGCCTAGTATAGCACCGAATGTTGTAGGATGTTCAAATCATGTGTAATATCTAGACGCATGAGATAGGACTGTTATTATTATTATTATTATTATTATTATTATTATTATTATTATTATTATTATTATTATTATTATTATTATTATTATTATTATTATTATTATTATTATTATTATTATTATTATTATTATTAAAACAACAAAATCTAAAACTGTAAACTTTTTAAGATTTTTATCTACATATAGTATTACAGTTTTACTAAAAGTGTTTTTAAACTAAAATAACTCACAACTTAAGTTAGACGGGTATATTTTGGTCCTTTGTCCACGAAAGACGTACATCCACGTGTTTATATAATATTTTACTCTGGCTTACTCAAGACGATTTTACTTGTCAAGGGAAAGAGTATTAAAATGGATTAAAAATACAATTAATGTTTATAAAATATCTTATCCTACTTTAATTGATTGCCGTTGAGTTATGTATACTTTTAGCATGTATTTATGCATCGTAGTTTTAATGTATTTATGTTTTGTTCTCTAGACATGTTGCTTTTACCGCTATTCTTATTGATCACTGCAACGGTTGACAACGCGTATTCAGATGTTCGCATGCCTCTTTTTACGGCGCCTGTAATTACCTTGCCTATGAAGGCCAGTACAAGGTCTATTTTTCTTCAGAAAAATGGTTCATTGGATTACTACAATAAAGTTACCATGTATGACTTGTGGAAAGCACCCAGGAGCGCTGATCAAGGTGAAACGACTGTGCAGACTATTACTGCTTCCTCGATATTTATCATATATTCGGATGCTCTGGTGGTTTTTGAACGTGGACAGGTTACGATAGATACGCTTGAGGCTGGGATGTTGTATAACTGTTCAGTATGGTGTTACACGGTGAAAGATGCAGATATTTTTCATTACACGTCTTTGACCCAAGCACAACTAACGAGCTCGATCAATCTCAAAGTGCAGACATTACATGACGCGATTGTTAAAACAGTGGAACAGAAATTTTGTTTTAATATGACGTTTCTAGAAAAACAACTAAACCATTCTTCCTTGGCTGTAAACAACCCAAGCTGGGAACCATTCGTTCCTCCTATCGTGAAATCTGCAATTGAATGCCGTGCTAGAGAATTACAAGTGACAACTGAAGAACTGGCAGAACTACTGCGAACAACGACTACTATATTGTTCTCTTACAATATGAATCAGGTGGAAGAAATCTTCTTCCCGGCATTTGAAGACTTGAAGTCGCGTAAAAATGTGTTTGAAACCCAAGCCTTCACTATCGCAATTGGCGCAATGACTCGAGCTCAATGGCAGTCAAAAACTATGTCGTACTTTGCAGATTCTATCAGTAAATTTTCTGTTCGTGACCTTGAAATTTTGTACCGATGGGAAACCGCTCAACTTTTTGCAATTGAGAACATAGCTCTTTCCAGTTACTTCTCCAACTGCTCCTCTTTATCAACAAGTGGTTCGGCTTTTGCCATTTCCCGATCAATTTATGGTTTTCAAGCTGAACGACCTTCCTGTAACGTGGCTTATGTTTTATCAAGGTCTCTTAGCGAAGACGAAAGCAAATTTAACCTTACTACCATCACGGACAAGAACATTCTGTATATTATCAGAAATGCCACCGCAATAAGCAGTTGGTTTGATTTTTATCAACTGTTGTTTAGCATATCCGAAGGTATCTGGATGGAAACTCCTTTCGTTAATCAAGTGCAAGTGCGCTCTGGAGTAAGCACGACGCAAATTAGAAGTTCTTCAGTTCCACAAATTGCCAACATAATTCGAACCCTGAACTCCTCTAATACTCTTAGCTTAATTATGAAGGACAATTACCCCCAGTTTCTTAGTTTATTACTCCAAACATATGGCTTTTCTAAGTCTGGTTTGGCCAGCATAACTGGAATCACTGCAGCAAGCATTGACTCTTTAACCATCCAAGAAGCTCACGATCTGGTAATTAACGCAATTTTGAAACGATATAACATTACTGAGTTTATCAGCAAACTTAACTTAGCGGGCGTGAACCATTACGTGGCTATTAACCTACCTTCATTTGAATGGTACAGACTTGTACGCGCAGCAATAGAAACTTCGTTTGATCAACTGGCAAACGCTTTTTCTGTCAATCTGACTTCTGGCTCTGGTGGTGTTAATATTTTTACGTTAGGGGACGGCTCATCTTCAATTCAAATCATAAGCGGAAGCATTTATAGTAGTTTTCAAATGACAACTGATCGTTTGGCACAATGTTTGCTCTTGACAACAACCAGTGCGATATATGGAAGTACAATGCGTAGCTATCAAACTCTGTATCAAAATACCGTTGTTGATTTGATGAAGAAAAAGATTTCGTTTGAAACGGAAAGCTTTGAAACAATTCTAACTAGACTCGGAATAACTTTTGAAAGTATCAAGCAAAGCGAAACCGTCGCTCACACCATTGCAAACCGCGTTGGCCTTACTCAAGAACAGTTGCGATGTCTTTATGGTTGGACAACTCAATTTAGTGCTTTTCTTGAAGGCATTATTTGGGCTAATGTAAGCTCGTTCCGTCTATGCAACGACTATACCAAGTGGAGTTTGCATCGAATAGTCCTTGCACTACAGTCTTCCTCACCAACAGTTTGTCGTAAGTTTAAATTTTATCTATAGTTTTTTGTATATTTTTTTGAAAATCAGTTAGGTTTAGTACTTTAAGTGAAGTTATATATAAGTTGACTAGTTTTTCTTTTATTTTCATTAACTGTGCTTTTTGTTTTTGTTTTTAAAGAACTGTGCTCAACAAACCCTTGTCATTCCGATGCAAGTTGCACAAACACAGTTGGTTCCTACATATGCGCCTGTAACACTGGCTTTACTGGAAACGGGAAGGTTTGCATCGGTAAGTTGTTAAACTAACTAACATTTGGTACGCGTTCGTCAAGATTATATATCCAGGAAATGTTTCTAAGTTTAAAACAGGAAACGCGAACCTGCAATCTTTTAATGACCGGTAAGAGGTTTTAACCATTGATCTACATGAGCTTTGGATAAAGATCTATAAAGTTGTACATTTGGAGATGAAGCTCGCGAACGTACTATATGCACCATACATGTATACGTTTGTACCATTCTTGACAACACTTTAACTATACATTTCATATGCAAACGTTATCGCTTGAGAAGCACGTGCATATATGGCTATGAATTTGCAACTTTATAGCTTTCCACTCAAGCCTCAGTAGCCGTTATAGCGTCTTTAAAAAGTTTCAGAGATCTCTGTCGTGCATGGACTCAGAAACAATTTCTGAGTATACTTGATCTTCACGAATGTCTACTAAACATCTGTTACATTACACCAAGCTCCCAAAATATTGCGTGCACTATCTATACGTACCACTGCACTATTTATTATTATTATTATTATGCATTTACTCTCATAGTTTTGATTGGTTGTTGACATAATATTTTTTACATCTTGCTTTAGAATGTTCAATGTCATATTTTACTTCTTAATTATTAATAACATTTATATTTTCGCTTTTTTTAACTGTAACTGAAAATGCTTTTCTCAGAATATTTCTATTATTTTTAATTTATTTAATTTAGATATCGACGAATGTGTCATAGGGTCTCACACATGTCACGTTAATGCAGACTGTACAAACACGATTGGATCTTACACTTGTAAATGTAAAACTGGTTTTACTGGAGATGGCTTTAACTGTATAGGTAATGTTTTATTTGTTGAAATTGGTGAATACACCGTACATAGCGCAAATACCGAAGATACTTATATTATTTATACAATATACTGTACATATAAATCTATATCGTACAAATATCAGATATAATGTACATACAAATAATATATCGTACATGTACTATCGTACATACAGATATATCGTGCATATATACCAATATACCATACATACCAATAATTACCATACATACCAATATACCATACATACATACATACACACATACACACACTTGCATACACACACACATACAAATATACTGATACAAATATATAATACGTGCAAATATACCATACATATATATACAAATACACCATGTCAGCCGTCTTTTGGACGATCTTCGTAAATTTTGGACGGCCATTTTGGAAAAGACAGCTTTGGGTGGCTGCGTATAAGATTGACGGTTTTTAGACTCGGCTCAATTAGAACAGTATACTTTCATTAATTTCTTTGGAGAAACTTGTGCAGAGATGCGCAGTAAAGTTCAATACGTCACTTGGCGCCGTCTTTGGATTCTCGGTTGTTTAGTGCTTTCCGAATACGATCCTTGCCTCACAGTTTGACTACTTGGACATTATTATTTATCTCTTATAAGAATGGCTAAAAATGGGCTTCTGGGGCTTACAAAATTAAACATTTCTGGGGGAGAGACCTCGTTGAAAGGGGTTCGTCCTTTGCCGCGAACATACACTGCGCCAAATTTATACTTTGGACACCCAAGTAACAACTCCTGGCTAAGACACTGCTACAAATACATCATACATTCAAATATACTGTTCATACAAATATATACCATGGATACAAATTAATCATATCTACAAATATACCATGCCTACAAATATACCGTACATGCAATCATACAAGTATACGGTACTTGACAAACTACCGTATACATCCAAATTTACAGTTCATACAAATACACCATGCCTACAAATACACCGTACACACAAATATATTGTACCTACAAATATACTGCATGTAGTTACAAATATACCCTACGTATTAAAATACTGTACATAAAAATACACCGGCATACATACAAATACACTGTACATTCAGATTTGTATACTCTTCATACAAAGGTACCTTACTGCACAAACATATCAACATAAAACATATATACACAACTACACTAATTTATATTTACTTTCTATTATTTTTTTGTTTTTCTAAGATATTGATGAGTGTGCGATAAACACCGATAATTGTGGTCAGAACGCTGGATGTACCAACACGATTGGAAGTTTTATCTGCAAGTGTGACACAGGCTTTACTGGAGATGGCTTATCATGTTCTGGTAAATTCTTCATCCCATGCAATTAATAATTTGTTAATTTTAAGTAATATGTATTTGTTTTGTTTTGTTTTGTTTTGTTTTGTTTTTTGTTTTGTTTTGTTTTGTTTTGTTTTGTCTAAATTGTATTGTCTATGATTAAAGTGCCTTTAAACTAAAAACTTAAGTTAGGAATAAAGTCCTTTATTTGAAATCCTGCTATTTAAAGATTGGCGTGTGTAACTTTTCAATATCTCACTTCGTTCTTAATATTTAACTCCTTTACGTCACACGCGTGCATGACTTACTGAAAAATGTTATATAGTATATACTGTATGTTTAGTGTTGTTGGAGACACATGCATGAACAAGATTATTTTCAAGTTATTGAAACAAGAAAAAGAACAACTTATTGCTAAGACATATAATATTTTTTTAAAATTCACTATGCACGGGATTAAATTTGCATATCAAGCAAATCTCGAAATCATCTCAAGAACGTTAGTGAGATATGCCAGGGCTGTAAATTTATATTCTTCGTTGTTTTAAGAGTTCTTTCAAATAAGATAAACTTATTATTTTCGCTTTATAGGCACTTTAAAAGAAGTTAATGACACACTCACAATTCAATGTTCTAACAGAAGCGTTGAATAACTTATTCAACAAATCAATATGCATGGTTTAACATATACCCGAAAACTGTGATAACTATAACTAAAAGAGTGCGATACCGCTTATCACACTGCTTACATCCTATACTAATCGGTGTTTTGATTTCTAACTCTTATAATTTTTTTCTCTGTAACAAGTGTCTATAAACCTAAATAAGATGTTACTGATATGGATTCTATGTAATAACGTTGAAGGCCAAAATATTTTTTGATTTGAACTGTTATTTAGTGTAATATTGAGGTTTGTGTTTCCAAAATAGTAATGAAAATGACGTCAATGTAGGCATTTCTGTCTCTTTCTTTCCCTTCGTATAATACGCCGCTTGAAGAGTTGAGTTAAAAGAATAAAAAATGATGAAATATAGAATATATTATTCAAGTATATCATTACGTGCGATTTGGGTGATATTTCTCTTGTAACAGGACATTGTGTATGAAAATTATGGCTACACTACATATAGACGTCATTCTCATTACCATTTTGGAAATATGCACCTCGATATAACAACAAATAGGAGATTAAATCAACAAAATATTTTGACGTTAACTATTCACGTTACATATAATCCACATCAGTAATATTATATTTGGGTTGATAAACACTTTAATAAAAGCAAACCTTTTTTATTGTGGATGAGTCATGAGATAAGATGTTTAGTAGATATGTGAAATTCTTTATCACAACTTCACCATTGAGTAACTTTATTCACGCTATATAGTCAGTCTAAAAGTTTGATTAACTTGTTTTCAGACATTAATGAATGTCAAACTGGTACACATAATTGTGACGCTAATGCCTTATGTTCCAACATTATTGGATCATTTACTTGTGCTTGTAATACTGGCTTTTCTGGAGACGGACGTACTTGTAACGGTAAGATAAAAAATATTACTTTTATTTTATGATTTTGAAATAAGAAGAAAGCCGCCTGGATTTCTTAATTTGTTAGATTTTGAATATGTATTATGTTATACATTACGCTTGCCTTCTGTAGATATCAACGAATGCACAATTAACACTGACAATTGCCATGCAGATGCCACATGTACTAACACCATAGGTTCGTTCACTTGCGGCTGCAAGACGGGATACATAGGAAATGGTGTGACATGCACAGGTTGGTTTTATTATTATAGTAACGGTTGCTTAATTAACTGACACAAATGTAGAATTTGATAGAAAGTGTTGCCGGAATAACAAGATCACTGTTAAATACTGCTTTCAACTATTGTTCTAGCGACGGTCATGTATATAGTAACCGGAGCGTTCATTCTTATTAGTATATTTAACGTGTTTAATAATTTAACATATATAATTAATGTTTAATATTTTCTAGAATTAAACTAATTTGAGTTACTATCAGTACCCTGCTACGTTTCTATCTTTTTTTGGTGCTGTTGGTATTGTTCTGTGGTCATAATACGCTGGTTATACAACGATTTAAACTTTGTTGTTACCATAGAATTTATAAAACACCAGAAGAGTATTCAAGCTTAGTTTCAATCGCTACTATGCATCTTGGGAAAATGTTATGCCAAATCAACGATGCCTCAAAGAAATTGTTAGTTTAATAAGTAAATATTTATCCAGCCGAGCTATTCCAGTCTTAGAAAAAAGAAGTTGTATTCAAACTATATTCAGTTTTTCGAGATCAATTAGTTCCTTATCGTTTTATAATTATTATAGGTAATAAGTGTTTTTGTCAAGAGAGATGTTTACAACTTGTATATTATAACTCGCGCTATTATTTATTGTACAGTTGTCGTATTTCTTTATTCTCCGCTCTTTACTCTTGCTCGTAGCTCATAAATTTGTTATTTGTTTTCTGTTGTTTGTTCGTTGTCCTTTGGTTTTGTTCTCTTTACTTTGTATCAGTTCTTTATTTTTTTTGATAATTTTACTTTCAGACATTAATGAATGCGTCCTAAACACTCACAACTGCCATTCAGCGGCTGGTTGTACCAACACTGTGGGATCTTATACTTGCCAATGTAATACGGGTTATCAAGGCAACGGTTCCACTTGCGCAGGTAAAATTGGCATTAAGGGTAAACGTTTGTAATAAAATCAGTACTGTGGATGTTTTAATCAGATAATTTTTAATAAGAGATAAAAATTTTAACGCTTTTCTTGATACTAAACCGAATGGTAACCCAAACATGAAATATATTCTTAAAGGGCATATGAAACGTAAATTTTGTTTTCACGTAGTGTGGTGATTTTGGTACTTTAAAATGCCCTCTTTTCAATGAAGCACCTTATTTTATATTAAAGCTTCGTTTTAACAGTTGCTGTTCTTTTAGAGTCCTAACATAAACTCTAATCCAAATTGCTTTTAAATCGAAACCATTTAGGCGAAGTATTTTGACGTTACAAATTCAACCGAGATAGCCTTAACCAAGCATCAGACACAACAGAAATTTGATCACTGACCATCGTTTATCGCCAAATGTTATCAACATGTGTCATTATAACTATAATCAAACAATTATATTAAGTAAAGCCACCAAACATTTTGAATTTACAGTGTAGTCATATATATATAGGGTTGCTAGCTTAGGCTATCCATCTTTATTAAGTTAACTTAATATACCGTTCTTTATTCCGTTAGTTTATACATGATTGATTTTTGTCTTTCTGTTTGTTGTTACAGATGTTGATGAATGTACCTCAAATCTTGACAATTGTCATGGGCAAGCGACGTGTAGCAACATCCCAGGTTCATTTACCTGCGCTTGTAATACTGGTTTTAGTGGAAATGGTGTCTCTTGTTCGGGTAGGTAGTTATAATCACATTTTTAATGTGGTAACTTCTCAGTCTTTACATATGCATCTATCATGCATACTGTATGTAAAAGTACATATGCATCTATATAAAGAATAAAGGACGGGGGGGGGGGGGGGCTAATCATCCCTACTCGCAGCCAGAGGCTGAATTGCGAAGGACGCAGATCAACTTGGCCATCTCGAGGCATATAAAAGGTGCTCCAGGTTGCCGCCATACGACACATTTCAGACCACGGATCACAGCTAAGGTGTTAGGTGTTGATTTTATGGAGGGAGGAGAACTGGAGAGATCAACTACATGCGTTCCAATCTCGACAACGGGGTCATTCCCAAGCGGTCACCCATCCAAGTACTAACCCCGTCTAACCGAGCTTAACTTTTTGGTAAGAGGCAGCGCGCTAACAGCACACGCCACCCGTGCTCTGCCCTATATATGTGATCTCATTTTGTGAACAATATTAATAAATGTTAAATAAACGAGCAGCAGTATTTTATCGGGTTTTTAGCTTTATAAAACACGTGATCGAGTTTATTG
This sequence comes from Paragorgia papillata, assembly GCA_035771165.1. NCBI lineage: Eukaryota > Metazoa > Cnidaria > Anthozoa > Scleralcyonacea > Coralliidae > Paragorgia > Paragorgia papillata. Next base: position 1,851,406 of record JAWNZC010000349.1, read on the forward strand.
AAGGCCTTAAAAACGTTCCGTTATTGGTAGTTTTTTGTTATTACGTTCATTAGTATTTTTTTATAAAATTTTATGGTCAATAAATAGGTTGCGTCTTACGCACGTTGTGATTGGTCAGTTACCGTGTTTGTATCAGACTATATGCAAATACGGTTGTGACGTCAGGGCACATTTCTTGGCCTTATTTCATAAAAGAATAGAGAATGGCTGCCCTGTGTTTATATAACCTGATACAAACACTCGATTGAGTTTTGGAGAATTCGAAAGTACTTATGTAAACCCTCGCCTTCGACTACGGTTCACATAAACTTTCGAATCATTATATTGTATATAAACACGGGCGGCCATTCTCTATTTCTTTAACATAATATACACATATTTTGTGAATAGTGTAATGTCTAATAAACGAGCATCAGTGTTCTTTCAGGTTTTTTACCTGATAAAACACGTGATGCGAGCTTAAGGCCAGATTAAATAATATTTCTGTTTTTCATCACTTTTTTAGAAAAACATGGGGCGTGAGGACCGATTTTTTATTAGCCTATTTCTCTTTTGAAAACGGGTTAAAGGCTGTTTTCCATTTAGTACACTTCGATGTTATTGCATGGTTGTTATGTTCATTAGTATTCTTTATATAAATTGTGTGTTCATCATTAGTATTCTTTATATAAAACTGCATGTATGTTCATTAGTATTCTTTCTTATAATAAGTAGTCAGGTATAAAACCACCGACATCGTACTGATTTCCCTTGTGGTTTCCTCGTGAATTATTAATGAGTTTTTAATCACATTTAATATATATGATTAGATATATTATACCGAAGTAAAATATCACACCAAACGCCGGCGTACTGTCAACAGCTGGCATGCTATATAAAATTTTAAGTTTGCTACTCAAGCGGTATGGACCTGGATCAACCAGGCAAACCATTTTGCGAAAACTATTGCCACGCGCTTTGACCATTGAGTTACCGAGGCTCGAGTGACAGACCGAGGGGAGGTTATTTGAGTCTGACAAGTAGTTCATTGGGCTACAAGTCGCGTTTTCTCAGTCTAATTGAGTTGTTAATCAACTGTTATTTTTGGGTTAAGTAGTTTGTAGCTTGGTATTAGTAAAGTTTTATTACAGTTAATTATCGCGTACAACTGCAAACCACTTGGCATGGTATATTATTAAACCGATTCTATTTCTAGATATTGACGAGTGTGTTGTTGGCACTGATAACTGCCATGGTGACGCATCGTGTACAAATACTTTTGGTTCATTTACTTGCCGTTGTGACAGTGGCTACACAGGGGATGGAATCACTTGCACCGGTAATTGTTTTGTCGTATTTAATTATTTTAGATCATCATACTCAGAAATGGCATCAAAAATCACTATGAATGATAACGGTTTTTCTGATGTGATTACATACAATGACATCTACAGTCTAAATTACTAAATTACTAGGATTTTTGTGTAATAAATTAGAGAAAATGTATATATATATTCCACCTCGTGTGAAAATCGGACTAGCAGTTACCGTTTGGTGTTAAACTTTTATAACTCGCCCTGCCTTTGTATAACACATTATACATTATATGTTGCTTGTATGTTGACCTTACGTATTGACTTACATGTTGGTATCTTACATTTATTTTCTGGATTTTAATCTTTAGACATAAATGAATGCAAACTAAATACTGACAACTGTCATGCCAACGCAACTTGCACAAATGTTCCAGGATCATTCTCGTGTTCCTGTCGTCCTGGTTTCACCGGTGATGGCGTCACATGTACTGGTAAGTTAGGATTCTAGCCCGCTATATATATATATATCATTGATATATATGTGTGTGTGTGTGTGTGTGCGTGTGGTGTGTGTTTGTGCTAGCAATAAATACGCTGGGCGGAATCAGCAATATTGTTAGGAACTCCATCGATCTTATAGACATTCTTCTTTTTATTGCTTAGATATTGATGAATGCGCACTTAAAATTGATCAATGTGACAATGTCAATGGACGGTGCTTCAATGTCAAAGGATCGTACACTTGTACCTGTAATAATGGTTACCGTGGTAACGGTTTTATCTGCGTTGGTGAGTTGTGAAACTATAGCTATTTAAATTATTTGATGTTTTTTACGTTTTAAATATTTAACAAATTTCAGCTATGTCACTTGAAATTACTATTATTATTTGGAAAGACTTAAGCAAGTATTGATCTATTTTTTAAGACATTGATGAATGTGCTGAAAACATAGACAACTGCCATGCCAATGGACAGTGCACCAACACTCCTGGAAACTACACCTGCGCATGCGTAAGTGGATTTATAGGAAATGGATTCCAATGTTCAGGTACACTTAGTGGAACTATAGTTGTGTTTCTATTCTCCTGTAGTAACATAGTCATTTATAAGGTAATTTTGTAGTTATTGTAAAGTAATCTTTTTGTATTTGAGATTTTAGAAACGAGTGCGACACATTGCTCAAATATAATGATTTCTAATAATTTTATAATTGCCACTATTCCTGTGTTATATAACCTGATGCAAACACTTGAGTGAGTTTGGGAGAATTCGAAAGTACTTATTTAAACCCTCGCCTACGACTCGAGTTCATATAAACTTTCGAATTCTCCCAACTCACCCTCGTGTTTGCATCGGCTATATAAGCACGGGCGGCTATTTTCTATTTCTTAAATATAGGTGTATATGTTTAAGGTTTCTCCGTGTTCGATAGTTCGGTTTTATATAATAAAAATAATTAAATGTACGTAATTTAACAAAGTTATATAATAAATATTGAATTATATGAGATCTTGAAAGTTTAGCCCTTGTGGCACAAACGAATCAAGCTTAAAAGCACCAAATTCTTCCGATCAATTATTTGCACTTTCAAGTTGTGTATTCCCAACTGTCGTTCCTTAAAAAAATGTGAATACAAATCAGTATTCTTCCGGCATACTTCTCTTTCCCTTCCCTTATCTAACCAAACTAATATAGTAGTTATCTAAATCATACAATTCTTTCAATACTAAACTGTTTTTACTAGATATCGACGAATGTTTACTGAAAACAGACAATTGCCATGCTAATGCCACTTGCACAAATACTATTGGAGCTTTCACATGCAGCTGTAAAACAGGTTTTGCTGGCAATGGAGTAGTTTGTTCAGGTGTGCAATATTGTTTTTGTAAAACATTACAGATACACTATTTAATAAACTATTAGTCTATTAATTGAACATTTCTATAATTTGTGTGCTTTTAATTTTTTTAGATATTGACGAGTGCGCAGTAAGAACAGATACGTGTAGTCTAGACGCTTTTTGTTTCAACACAGTGGGAAGTTATACTTGCCAATGCAAAGTTGGATATAGTGGAAACGGACGTACCTGTGCAGGTGAAGTTTTACAAAAATTAAGTTAAAAGAAATTAACAAAAAAGGCCAATCTATCAAGGAACGGACAAACGAAAAAAAAACGAACAAACGAGGAAATCTATTTAGAAACTTTAATCAGGGCCATATACAAATTAAACAAATACATAATTAAAACTCCATGACTTGACTGTGATCATAAGTCATTGTTTAGCTTAACAAACAAACAAACGAACGAACGAACGAACGAACGAACGAACGAACGAACGAACGAACGAACGAACGGACGGGTTTATTAGAAGTGATATTGGGCATTTCACTCGATTACATAGCATGTTCTAGGGATTTCTGGTGAAGGAAAATTCGAGTGTAGAATATATACATGTGTATTCTACACTGGAATTTTCCTTCACCAAAAATCCCTAGAACGAACGGACGTCAACTATTTCATCACAGATTTTTTATCTTGGATTTTCGTAGTTAAACAAATACTTTAAATTTACTTTGCATTAGGAAATAATTCCGTAAAGAATTCGATATTTATTAGTAAGGAACTTTTCTAAATCTTCATTTTCAGATATTAACGAGTGCATTCTAAATACTGATGATTGTCATGTCGACGCCACTTGTACTAATACAAAGGGTTCTTTTAAATGTCAATGTAAAAGTGGTTATGAAGGAACTGGGAAAAATTGTACAGGTTTGAAGTCAGCTAATTCATTGAAAAAAACAAACAACAGATCTTCTATTGTGTATAAACGCCTGCTGTTTAACTTCCACATTACTTGGAGATGGGGTTATGCAGGAGCTAGGTTGAATAAAATAGTCTGGCGTTAGCTAGCCAGTAATGTAAAGACTTTTTTAAATATGGAGAGGAATTGTGGTAAAGGAAATGGTTTGCCTTTAGTTAGAATAAAGTCCTAGAATAAAGACTTTTTAGAAAACTGAACTAGTTTCTGAAGTACTTCTTATTCAGATGGTTTCGTTGTGATGAGCAAAATCGTTTTGCAAGCTACAATGTAATGTAAAGAAGACTTTTGGGTGTGAGAATTTCTTCTATGGTTGCATGATATACAATAAAATTGTCTGATCTTAGCTGTAATAAAATATAAAAGTTTCCTTGAATTGTAAAGAGCTATAACAATCTTTTTTAATTTTTCGATAGTTCCAAGAAAATAATATTTCATGCATTCAATTTATATTAAATATTTTATTTGTTATATCTATTTTATTGATCTAGATATCGACGAATGCGCTAGGGGAACTCACAATTGCCAAGCAAATTCAGCTTGTTCCAATACACTTGGCTCGTTCACTTGCGTATGCAATTCAGGTTTTCAACTTGTTGGCAAGGCTTGCAACGGTATGGCACTTGTTTTCGTGAACTTTTGATTAACCTTATAATACATATATTAGTTTGTGCGACAGTAAATTATACATAATATATATATATATATATATATATATAATATAGGTTGCGTCTTACGCACGCTGTGATTGGGCAGTTACCGCGTGTTTATATCAGGCTATGCAAACACGGTTGTGACGTCACGGCACATTTCGTAGCCTTATTTCATAAAAGAAATAGAAAATGGATGCCCTGTGTTTATATAACCTGATGCAAACACTCGAGTGAATTTCGGAGAATTCGAACTCACTCTCGTGTTTGCGTCAGGCTATATAAACACGGGCGGCCATTTTCTATTTCTTAAATATTATATAGCTACTCACTATATATGAGCTGTCCTGCAATATCATTGGTTCTGCTACTAGCAAGCTATCAGCTCATATATATCATTAGTAATAAAAAACAAGATAGCGGCATAAGTTTTTCCACCAGTGTATTTACAGACAAAACTGGCTGTTAATTTTAAACTGCAGAAGCGAAAATACTGAACTGAGAAAAAACTAACAGTCAGCAAATAACACATAACTCAGAATAGAAAAATTACCAATTAAACAAAAAAAACTACTGAAAAAGGCAGTTGAGGGCTTTACAAAACCTTACTACATTTATTAAATTACCGAGTTGACATTAATGTTTTGTTTAAAGACCAAATATATACAAGTCGTAAACATACGTATACTTATTAATGTAGTAACCAGTAAAATATATTTCCTAGAGAAATAAAGTTGTATGAATGGAAATTATGTTACTTGTATGCTATATAAAAACCTTAAATCTACAAAGTGTAGTTTTTCCAAACGTTTTCGGCTCTTTGATAACCTTTTAAATGTTAAATCTTTACATTTCAATAAGTAAAGAACAACTGAATAACCTTTTCACTTTCCTGGCCTGAGCTGTTTAAAGCGTTACATACATCTTTCCAACACTTTTTTAAACTCTAAGAGCTCTTTCTAAAAACACATTTTCAAGACTGTTTTGAACTCCAAGTCAGTTTACTGTCATGGGAAACCTATACAGTCTCTGAGTGCCTTCTAGTTATTTTATAAAACACATACCAAATGGTTTTCCGCGCAGGATAATGTGATCCAAACACTTGGGATGTGACTAATTGACTTTCAAAAAGCTAGAAACAATTGTATATAGTGTCTCGTGTTTTGTTTACGCTTTAAGTCTCTTATAACATTCCGCCTGTTTGGATATCGGCATTTTGCACGGACAATCATTTGGTATTGCTTGTATTAAAACCTGTCTGTATTTGCAGATATTAACGAATGTTCGACTGGTGCTCACCATTGTCACACATATGCTAACTGTATCAATAACTTTGGCTCGTTTTCATGTGCTTGCAAAACTGGGTTCATTGGCAACGGAACATTTTGTCAAGGTATATTTTAAATATTTATATGTATTTTTATAGGTCAGTAGAAAAGACTATAAAAATTTATTTGTGCTATCAGTAGTGTAATAGTAGTTTCAGAAAACCGTACTACTGACGCATACATACATCTTGATCTGTTGCAGCACGGAATTCTTTATATTGACATGTTGTCAGTCAAACGCAACCGTTTTTGCATTCTTTGAAGACGCGCCAGGAGAACGGGACGAAAGCACTTATTTTTTTACCACAAATAGATCTTTAAAACCATGGAAAAACACGAAATATTTTTTTTCGTATTTCTGCACGTAATATCGATAGCAAACGGTTTTGATTGGTTGTATTCGGTTTTTAAATTTTCATTCACAAGCTGTAACCTCTTCCGAAAATTCTTCTTTTTGTACAAGTTGCCTTGGAATTAAAACAAATTGCAATATATTGCATTGCCATTATTGCAATATATTGTAATTCGTCAGTATTTTATTTGCTTGCCTCTGGTAAATTACAGTATTTCGCTCAAACTTATCTAATAATTGCTAATTAATATGCCGAGCCCAATTTGACAAAATATGTTCCTGGAGTTTTAGGTTGAAAGAAAACCTACAACAAGAAAAGATAAACAAACAAAGACTACAATCTTTTTTTATGTTTTTGAACTTATATATTTATCAAATGCATCATGAATTGATATAGAATGTAACGAGCAAAAAGGATAGATACTGCGTAGAACGTATTCCTGTTAAGATGTAAAGACAAGCTTAGTTGACCATACCGAAAAAGATGGCGACTTATACATTTAACCACAATCCTTTGCGTACAGTAAATATTGTTTTTCTTGAAGAATTATTGGAAGATATGGTTTTAAAACGACCAACTTTGGTAGGAATGAAGTTCGTGCTTACTTAATCCATCTTAGCATGATAAACAATGTTTAGTTGTTATTTGAGCTGATTTGAGGTCGCAAAGCATTGTGGTTAAGTGTACCGCCGCCATCTTTTTCGGTACCGTCAATTGCGGAGTTGCCAGGTGTTGCACCCATTATTTTGAAGGGCTCCAGTCGAAGTCAATAGTGGTTGATGAACGAAGTTCACGGTTACCGTGCATCAAAATTTCGTTCTATGTATAGTTTTGGGAATTTTACTTATAACAGTGTTATTTTGCTGATTTTTTCTCGCTTGTTTGTCATTGTTGGCTGTTAGTGGAGTCTGTCAAAAGCAATACTGGAAACTCGCGGACAGTACGCCACAATTAGTGACTCGTTGATTGTGACGTATACTGTCTAAATATCTGGTCCCTAAGATCCTTGTTCTGCATAATTCTTAATTTTATACTCAGCATATATTTAATAAGTACTTAGTATACATGTACGATAACGAACACGGCTCTACTTTGTAGACGTAGAGTGGCGGTTTTTTATCATTGTTGTACTCAACCTTAGCGTCTATATTATATGATTATATTTACAGATATCGATGAATGTAACGTTAATAGTCATGATTGTCACGTGAAAGCTGACTGCACAAATACAATAGGAAGTTTCACTTGTCAATGTCATGCCGGATACGAAGGAAATGGTACATTTTGTGTTGGTAAGTTTCAACTACTAAATTGTTTCTGTATTACAGTACCGCTCACGAGAAACTTAACTTCGCGTAATGAGCGAGTTTCGAGTTCGAGCGTGGATCGAGCGAGCGAGATTGGTCAAGAATATTTTTGAGAACTACTACTTTGAGAGTCGAGCGAGCTGGTATTATTCTCGAGTATCGAGGGGAAATGTTTTGTACACATTAGTTTGAGCAATTTACGAACTACGTCTAGAAACGGTAGAAACGGTGGAGTCTAGTGTTATTATAAGATCAATTTTCTGGAAGCAGAAACGATAATCGAACATGAACTTGTGATATCGTAACAAACACGCGTTACTTACCTCGAAAATTTATTAGTTTTAATGCTGACGTCATTTTAGTTGACTTTTGAAATACGCTACCAAGCTCAGAATCAAGATGAAGACAAATAGGCGATATAATGGGCCATATATTTATTATTATTAAGATTAAAGAGATAGCCTTAATTTAAATTAAACTAAACAATGCTTTGGCAATTTTTAGACGAAGACGAATGTACAAAAGGCACTCACAACTGCAATGTGAACGCAGCGTGCAAAAATGCAATAGGAACATTTGCTTGCACTTGCAAAACTGGATATTCAGGAAATGGGGTCAATTGTGTTGGTAAGTATATATTTATGCAAAAGGAAAAATTTACTCTATTTATGCAAAAGGTAAATTTCTTTTTATGGTATAATAGAGATGCAAAGTAAATAATGGCATTTATTTTAGTTTGAAAATGATTATTCTATTTTATTCTAATCTATTTTATTTCATTTTATTGTGTTCTATTCTATTCTATTCTATTCTATTCTATTCTATTCTATTCTATTCTATTCTATTCTATTCTATTCTATTCTATTCTATTCCGTTCCGTTCCATTCCATTCCATTCTATTCTATTCCATTCTATTCCATTCTATTCCATTCTATTCCATTCTATTCCATTCCCTTCCATTCCTATCCTATTCTACCTTACTTCACTTCACTCCACTCCATTCAACTCTACTTGTTTTTGTTTTGTTTTGTTTTGTTTTGTTTTTTTGTTTTTTTTGTTTTTTTTGTTTTGTTTTGTTTTGTTTTGTTTTGTTTTATATCATGTTGTTTAGTCCAGTCTGGTTTAGTCTAGTCTAATCTAGCTAATCTAGTGTCTAGTTTAGTGTGGTCTGGTTTGGTTTGGTCTGGTATAGTCTGGTCTGGTCTGGTCTAGTCTGGTTTGGTCTGGTCTGGTCTAGTCTAGTCTTGGTTTTAAATTTTCATTGGCAGCTGACAATTAAGCTACTGTTCCTTTGTTTATACTTTACAGATGTGGACGAATGTGACAAAGGCCTCGATAACTGCCATAAAACAAATGCTATTTGCAGCAACACGCCTGGTTCATTTACATGTACTTGTAAGACTGGATTCACTGGAAATGGAGTAACTTGCATAGGTAACCCTCAGTATTCACATATTACTGGTAAAGAACAGCAATCGTCATCAGGTTTACTGTAAAATACTTGTTTATTTGTGTGTTTTTTTGTAGACATTGATGAGTGTATTTCAAATACGGACAATTGTCACAATTTTGCAAACTGTACGAACACTATTGGTTCTTTTGAATGTCGCTGTAAAATAGGATATGAGGGGGATGGCGTAAACTGTCGAGGTAAAAAAAAATATAATACAGTATGTTTTATATAATAGTTTTAAATACCCAAGTGTATGTCAATGTTTATGTCCTTTTTTCGTGTTTGTGTTTGTGTTTGTGTTTGTGTTTGTGTTTGTGTTTGTGTTTGTGTTTGTGTTTGTGTTTGTGTTTGTGTTTGTGTTTGTATTTGTGTTTGTGTTTGTGTTTGTGTTTGTGTTTGTGTTTGTGTTTGTGTTTGTGTTTGTGTTTGTGTTTGTGTTTGTGTTTGTGTTTGTGTTTGTGTTTGTGTTTGTGTTTGTGTTTGTGTTTGTGTTTGTGTTTGCGTTTGCGTTTGCGTTTGCGTTTGCGTTTGCGTTTGCGTTTGCGTTTGCGTTTGCGTTTGCGTTTGCGTTTGCGTTTGCGTTTGCGTTTGCGTTTGCGTTTGCGTTTGCGTTTGCGTTTGCGTTTGCGTTTGCGTTTGCGTTTGCGTTTGCGTTTGCGTATGGCTATGGCTATGGTCACGTTCATGTTCATGTTCATGTTCATGTTCATGTTCATGTTCATGTTCATGTTCATGTTCATGTTCATGTTCATGTTCATGTTCATGTTAAGTTTACGTTTTCATTCACATTTCCTTTCATGTTCATGATCATGTCGACGTTTACGTTTATGTTCATGTTAGTGTTTAAGTTCACGTTTATCTTCATTTTCTGTTCACGCTAATGCTCACACCCATGGTTGTGGTTACATTTCTGCTATGCCATAAATTAACACTACAGTATGCATTTATTTCAATTTCGTTTTAGACATCGACGAATGTGCAAACAATCTTGATAACTGTGCTGTTGGTATTGCGTCATGTACCAACAACGAAGGCTCATATTCTTGTGCGTGTGTATCTGGATATACCGGAAATGGTAGAACGTGTACAGGTACGTCATTGCGGTGATGGTATTGGAGATTATGATGGTAGGGGGCGCTGGTATTGACAATTGCGATGCAGACGGTAATTGTTATGACGATGGTTACGGCGACAGCGATGCTCATGTCGATTGTAATAGCCTTGATTCTAACTGGTGTTAGTGAAAGCCATGATGATAGTAATGATGACAATATGATAAGTTGTACGTATGTATGTAGTGCATGTGGTACGTTTGCGAGCTTGGTGTAATGTAACAGGCATTTGGTAGATGTTCGTCAATCTCAATTACTCAGAAAAGATTTCTGAGCCATAAGACAGGGTTCGAACCTGCAAACTTTTAATGACTGGTTAGACGCTCTAACCATTGAGCCACTGAAGCTCGGATGGAGAGCTAAGGTTGCAATTCAAATTCATTGAATTTGCAACCTTATAGCTCTCCATTTGAGCCTCAGTGGCATCTAACCGGTCATTAGAAGGTTGCAGGTTTGAACCCTCTCTGGGGCTCAGAAATCTTTTCTGAGTATTTGAGCTTGACGAACGTCCACCAAACGTCTGTCCCAATGATTACAATGATAGCCATTGTGATAATAGTAATAACTGTAGCAATATAGTGCTTGCACTATTGATTTTACAATAGTATTGATGATATTTACAATTACAATAACAATGATATTAACGTCAAATATTTGATTGCCTGTGTAGATATTGATGAATGTGCCCTTAATACTGACAACTGTCATCCGACTTTGGCGACATGTACTAACACGGCAGGCGGATTTACATGCCAATGCAAGGCTGGCTTTAATGGGGATGGTGTGACCTGCAGTGGTACGTATAGTATGATAAGTTATTAAATATAAAAATGAACTTTACCGCTTACTGTTTAATAAACGAGCAGGAGTGTTTTATCAGATATAAAGACATGAGGCGAAGCCGAGTGTTTTTATATCTGATAAAACACGAACTGCGAATTTATTGAACGGCTTCAAAAACGAACCACTTGGTAAGTTCATTGGCGTAGTAAGTTTGAAAAATAACCTTGTCTAAGCCGAGGAAATCAAAGCTAAAGTTTATGTAAATCAGGAGGTATCTTTATCACATATAAAGACACTGATTAAACTTTAATTTCTTTTGAATTTTCCTCATGAATTATTAATGAGTTTTTGAATGATGTATTGTAAAGTTTTCTTCGTTTCATAAAATCTTACTGTTTATTTTATTAATCAAACTTTAAATTGAACTCTGATCAAATTTGATTTACTTTATGCTGTCTCTTTTATATTATTTTTATAACTGGGCTTTCTCCATTCTTTCTATTTGGTTTTATGTTAATAAATGTTTATTTTTCTATTTACTCATTCCCAGTTTAAGTCAACATTCTTATTTTTTAATACATCACTTCCTGTGAAGATAAGTTCTTTCTGAAAACATTGATGTGGTTGGACTTTGCCTATTCTTAATTCTTATTTAGTTTTATATAATTAAAGGAACGCTTATTATATTTATTTATTTCCATTTCAAATAATTATTTGTTTACCCTATTATTACCGTTTAATGAATTATGTTCTGTCATGAAGATAAGTCCTTCCTAGAAACAATGATTTATTTTTTTCTTTAGATATTGGTGAATGCAGCAGTAATCCTTGTCACATTAATGCAGTGTGCACCAACACTTTTGGGGCCTTCCAGTGCGATTGTCGTACTGGTTATACTGGAAATGGCTTAACTGTTTGCGATGGTTAGTATATTTAGTTACGTTTCAGAATATATTTTGGAGCTTGTAGGTGGGCTACTTAAGGGGGCGGCTCCTTTTAAAGCGAGGTTATCTTTTCGAGGTTAAATTTCTGTTAGGGAGAAAGGAAGAAAGAACGTATGAAAGAACTTATTTGGTGTCAGTTGACACAATAACACTCCAATGTATTAAGTAAAGTTTGATATATCAAAGGTGAAAGTTAGGCGTCCAGTGATGTGACAAGTTAATAACTATATTCTAGCTCATGCTAACTTTCTGAAGGCATGTAGTTACTTTCAGGGAGGCGGCTGTTTCTGCATGATCTATTGTAAGTGAAAGATGTTCAACATTGTTAATAATGTGTTTCTGTTTTTCCCCAGATATCAATGAATGCAAAAATGATCCGTGTCATGAAAAGGCTACATGTGTTAATACTGCCGGTTCATTTACTTGTACATGTAACACTGGTTACGTTGGTAACGGCACTTATTGTCAAGGTAAGTTACTGTGTTTTTTAAAGTTATAAAGTATTACGTTATTTTCTTTGTTTATTTTTAATTTGCTTCTTTTTATTTTCGTATTTTTCTTGCATGGTTAGTAATCAGTATATACCTTACTTACGAGCGCTGAATTAAACTCTGTATTGTGCAATGTATATGGCTCGATTTCTGGGACGTGTGCTATGCTTATTGTTACGTGTAGTTCTCTATACCGTGTATAATCATGCATCGTTGATATAATTATGCGTGTATAATTATATCAGTAATTATGCACTAACTAGTTTCTGTGTTTTATGTAGACGTGAATGAATGTTTAAATCCTACTCAATGCCACAGCTCAGGAACATGCACAAACACTGTCGGATCATTTTTATGCAGTTGCAATACAGGATTTAGTGGTGATGGTTTTAGTTGTATAAGTAAGTACTTGCTGCATATTATACTTATACTATATTTACCTAACTTAAAGGTAAAGGAAGATCTATCTTTTACAACTTTTCCGTATTTGTTATTGAGATTTACTTTAATTTGTTTGATATGTAAAGGAGATTGTATCTGACGTCATAACCAGGATACCAAATTTAACTCATAGGAAAATTAGTTATATCAGTCCAAGTTTGTTCAATAAAATTACTTAAAACTGTGCACATTAAACTCCAAAACACTGAACATTTTATTTTGAGAAATCGTGTTGGTATGCCAAGTGATTTTGTAATGAATGAAAATGCTCTACCCTGGTTATGATGTCATAGACAATCTCATTTACATATCAAACAAACTGAAATATCTCAAAAACGAAGAATCATACAGAAATTAGTTATAAAATGTTCTTCATTACAATTTTACAAGTTACTTTCACATTAAACAAACTTAATATATATTGCCAATGTCTTTTACGTTTTTACTTGATGATTATATGACTTATAAAAACTTGTAGAGAGAGCTGATGCTTTATATATTTATGTATATATAGATATCAATGAGTGTAAAACAAATCCATGTGCCACTAATGCTGATTGTCAAGATACTATTGGATCATTTATCTGTACATGCAGAACTGGCTTTGTTGGGACTGGCATTGTATGCACAAGTAAGAACATTTTGAACTGTTTTATAATAAGATAGTCAGTGCACTTGTGCATTTATGTTTATTGGAAAATTAGGGGTACTAAGCGCATCACAAAGAAAAGAAATTCGAGAAACATATATATTGTAATATTTATTGTTACATGCATACCAAGTGTCAAAGTTCGGTTTCTTGTTTTATGATTGGAAGGACGGTCTTTGCGTAGCGGTCTGAATATCGTGATGTTTCCTTCGTAACCTTCAGAAGTTGGCAATATTACATCTATATTTTGCCCTAGGGAAAAATATTTGATTCAACGCTTGCTCTGACTGGCTATGATTACCCGTATAATAGTACTATTTTGCGACATATAATATCTAAAATTAAATTCTAAATACCATTGTCGATTTTGAGCAAAATCTGGGAAATAGTTTAAACAAAGCAAATAAATATAAGCAAATAAATATTTTACGTTGTGTTTCCACAAAACTTATCTATATTAAATTTTAAACAGTGGTTTAATAGCACTGTAAGCTTGTTTTCAGTAGATTTAGACAGATTTTAAGGTAGTTTTTAAAATATAAGCAGCATTGTTTCTACATGACTTCCACGGTGCTTGACGTCTCTGAATTTCAAAAATATAATTCTAGCCACGGTCCTTAAAATTTTGAAAAGTCTCTAAATTTCAAAACTATAATTCTGGGCCAGCCTGGAAAGTCTTTGGAAAGCCGTAGACGTCTTTAAAATTCTTGGAATATTTCTTCACTTTTGTTACTTATAATTCAACCATGCTAAAATAACTGATTTCAATCAATGTCTTTTACTTGCTGTCGATAGTTTAACGCATTGGCATAAAGATTACGTTGGAATTAAGTCTAATTTTTAGCATAATAAAACATATTTTACATTTTATTGCCCATTTCGATTCTTGAATTTATCGAGATTTGACAGCCCTAGAAAGGTCCTTGGATTTCACGGTTGTTTTTGTAGAGTGGGAACCGCTAATATCAAAATAAGCCTGAACTATCGTCAGCTTTAAAACTAGGGTGCGTGAATTTATCATCGGCGGATTGCATCTAGTTGTACGGGGCCATAGAGATGCATCTGGTTTTTGCCATAGAGATCAGTGCATGTGGTCACCCTGTGTCTACAAATTTAACGACTGAAGAAAGTTTTCCGCCCATACTATATGGCTGCATGGTTTGTGTGCGTGTAGATGTAGTTATTCATACAGCGCTCGTTATTTTGGCTCAGTGAAAATTCATTATTACTAAGCGATCATTTAAAATTATATTGTAGCTTTACTAAAACCGCTTTACAATTTATTTAGATATCAATGAATGTACCCTGACTAGTCCGTGCAGTACAAATGCCTTATGTCAAGATACCATAGGTTCATATACATGTACGTGTAATACTGGTTATGTCGGAAATGGAGTGACTTGTGCAGGTAGGTTTTATTAACTATAATAATAATAATAATAATAATAATAATAATAATAATAATAATAATAATAATAATAATAATAAATAATAATAATAATAATAATAATAATAATAATAATAATAATAATAAGAATAATAAGAATAATATTTATTCAGGATATCCATGTCATCGAAGTGTTTTTCAGTGGAGTGCCGTAAATTAATGAAATATATACATGGTAATAAAGACATATACAATTACAATAAATCATGTTTCAATATAAATTCTAAACATTAATTAATTACAATATACATGCATATCAAAAGCTTATAATCACAAAAAAAACAACTATCTGAAGCTTAGTGAGACGAAAGCAATGTGACTTTTAGAATGTTTTATGTTGAGAATAATAACGAAACTTACAGTTTCTGAGAATTGGAATAAGATAAATAGAAACTTTATTTAAACTTTATTAAAACTTTATTTAAATTTAAATTTTTTCAGCAATACATCTATATAGTGTACATTCTTATATACAACCTAAGAAATTCTGAAATTAATTTATATATTCCTTGATAGATATAAGTAAAAAAAAATGTAGTCTCCACTATACTCTGGGGCTCTGTCCACGAGAATACAATCCCTGGCGAGGTTCAGAGATCATGCAAGCAAATTTAAACCACCGTGACACTTTATACTTTCTACGTTAGAATACTGGTATAAAAAAACTATAGGAGTTGGGTTTCACAAATTTGCCTTTTGTTTCGTTTAACTGATATTTTGTCTTGTATCATATAGTACTATAATATTATATTCCAACATTACTTTTTTAACTTTCTAGACGTTAACGAGTGCACAAACAAACCTTGTTCTTCCAGTGCAACATGCACAAATAATCCTGGGTCTTTCGTTTGCAATTGTAACAGTGGGTTTGCTGGAAACGGATTTAACTGTACAAGTAAGTTTGTTATGTCGTGGGTTAGGGTTATGTTAGGGTTAGGGTTAACCCTACTTGTGTTTGCAAGTTAGTTTTTTAGAAAGTTAATAATTGTCCTAATTAAAAACCGCTTGCTTTCAATTACATTTTACGAAGACTGTAAACATTAAAATTTCTTGTGAAATCTTGAGTTTAGAAAACTGAACATGAACTTTAATTTTCTCATAGCTTAATTTTGGCAACAGCTGCTGATAAGGTAGAAAGAGAACATTATATTTCGTACTGACAATTTCAAAAATATTGAATATAGCCATATTTTATGGTTCTTGTAGATCTCAATGAATGTTTTTTAAAACCATGTCACGTCCAAGCAACCTGTCAAGACACATTTGGTTCCTATACGTGTACTTGTAACACTGGATACGTTGGAGATGGTGTTGTGTGTGAAGGTAGGTTGCCGTAGTTAGTTTAACAACATGACAGGTCCTGATTATTATTTTTTCCGAATTATTTATCTAATCTTAAACTTTTTTAAGTAACTTTTGGTTAACCGTTTTTGTGGTTAACTTTTTAAACACTCAGGAATAACGAATGAACTGGGAATCTCGTGATGAAACTGACTTGTTTACGGTCAGCTATTGTTTCTATTTGCCAAACTGACTTGACGTCTTTTATCTCATATCAAAACATGCGACGTCAAGTCTGTTTGGCACGTGGAAATAATTTAGAATAATTGTTTGCGGATACACCATGTATAATTGAACATTTTAATTGCTGAGCTTTTGCGCGGCCTTGAGACTCAGGTCGTGTCATTCAGCTCTGAAGACATCCTGAGTCTCATTAAGACGAAAGGTTAGCAAAAAATATTCAATTATACATGGTGTATTCGCAAAAAAATATTTTAAATTACATTTCACCGTGCAAAACTTCAAAACTTCAAATCTTTAATGTGAAAATAAGTCATTTACTGCAAATGCCCCAGTTGTGTGGAATTTTATATACAATAAACCCTTAGTGAAAGACTTTAAATTCAATCATAATGCCAAGTCAAGAAAAATTGAATGAAATGTTATTATTACAAAAAATCTTATTAGATGTTGATGAATGTAAAACGGTGAAGCCATGTAATGCTCTAGCAACTTGTACAAATACTCCTGGATCTTACAGTTGTGCCTGCAATAAAGGATATTCTGGAAATGGAATAAGTGTCTGTAATGGTACGTGATTTGTAGAATAATGGTTGTTTTGTTAGGGCTTAGATAAAGTGTCTGAAAACGCAGCCATATATAGTCTTTTTTATGTTTTGTACATGTTCGTGTAAATTGTGTGCACTTCCACACTTTCCGAACACATTGTATTTTTGGAAGAAGAAAAAAACGGCCAATAGCATCGCTCAACCATGCCATGAAGTAAAATAAAATATTTGCACATTTTTATGGACCCTCAACATAAATTGCAGCTTGCTGTTATTAGCCGCTTTGACGTGGCAGCGTTTCCAGACAATTTAAGCTTATCTTGACTACAGTATGGTTGACTAATTGATTGCAGTCGCGAGCGTGGCCATTAATCGAAAATATCAGACGTCCACGGTCTGACATTACCCCAACTATTAGCGGACGAGGTAAATTTGGAGGTTTATTACATGGAATATTTTTAAGGTTGTGAATTTCGTCGGAATTCAATCTAAAACCCATATTTCGATATTTATGTGTCTGACTTTATTTATTTAGTATATCTTTTTCTTTTCTGGAAACAATTTACACGAGAGAAAAATTATTGCTGTAACCCCGTATTAGTTCAAGATTACTTCGATGTACCGCGGTTGTGTATTAATAATAATTACTCCCAACCACGCATAAATCAAGTTAATGCCCCGGGCTAATATATATATTAGCCCTGGGCAATTAACTTGATTTATGCATGGTTGGGAAAATAAGGGTTAATCGATGGTTTCGAATGCGATAAAGGATTTATCATCGCGACTGAAGTGTTTTTAGACAACCTCTGTGATAACAGTATCTCAGTTTTCTTAGGCAACCTCTGTGGTCTTGAACTAAGTAGGTTTGGGCCTCGGTAAATAACTGACAATAGTTACCTTGGGTTCGGTAACTAACCTATACTTATCAACCGTCCGATTATGGGAAAGTATTATTTTTATAATTAGTATTCTCTGTATAAAAGCTGTGAGTTTTGTATAAAGATTATGATCTTTATATGAAGATGTACGGTCAGTCTCTAGGGTTTTGTTTTGATGCTGTTCGCCGGAGTGGTTTTTGACCTGATAAAAACATGTTGTGCATGCCGTGAGTTTATAAAACAGTACTTTTGTGTTTTAGATATTAATGAATGCTTGGCAAAACCCTGCAGTACCCATGCCACTTGTGCAAATAGCCCTGGCTCATTCTCGTGCACATGTAACAGTGGATTTATTGGCAACGGATTATTTTGCTCAGGTGATTTTTTCTATTACCATTATTTTTAGTTAAAGATTTTCTTTTTAGTCATAAAAAATTCTGTGCCACGTATAGGTAATGTGGAAATACACATGCATATATTGAAATTCTTTGACATATTTGTCGAAAATAAATACACCATATACGTATCCCTATTGTATACAAGAAAAGATGTACAATATTTTAAACATCAATGTTTATTATTACTATTACTGCATGTATATAATACGTTAAGATTTTCCGTGCACACACTAAGATGTTTTATATCTGACAATATCTATATAAACGTGCAAACACATGCACGTTTATTTTATGTTGCATAACTATTACTGTAGTCTAGTAACTATGGACTTTACATTGATTTATTTTACTCCTTTATGGATTAGTGTTGTTGATCAAAGCAAAAAGAAACTACCATAAATGATATATAATGATACTGCTATAAATGATATGTATTTCTGCTCTACACTTTCTTCCTTATTTATGATCAATACGCTGATACCTTAATTGTCAGCAACCCTTTACTATACTATTTTTTACCGACAACCAACCCAGGCAAAATAAATATATATACCTTTATCTTTAGCATTGAGAAGCATGTTTGGCTATGTGATAAATACCTAATTCATAATTTGTTGTTGGAAGTTTTGGAAACAGTATTTTAATGTAACTTTTTTGTTTTTTTTGTTTGTTTTTTCTTTATTTAGACATTAATGAGTGCGAAGGAACTCCCTATCCATGTGCTGCTGGTCGTTCCACATGCACGAACGTTATTGGATCTTTCAATTGTTCGTGTAATACAGGCTTTGCTGGAGACGGTCGTGTATGCCAAAGTATGTCATTCATTAACTTCTGTCTTATAAAAACAAATCAATTTCAGTCTTTGCATTTCCTTTGTTTTTTTCTTTATAGATATTAATGAATGTCAGCCAAATCCATGTCACCCTCAGGCAACGTGTACTGATACAGTTGGTTCATTTCAATGTGCTTGTAAGACTGGTTACTTTGGTGATGGATTTTCATGTGTTGGTTAGTTAATTTTCTAACAATATATGGCTAACAAATAGATTCTATTTTGCCCTTGTTTGTTCAGTTATACTTCATGTACAAGCACGGATGACGTCATAACGTGGTAAGAACAAAGAAGTGGCTCACGAGCCATATGACGCTTGATTTAGGATCTGCCATATTGTTTTGGTTGTATCTTTTAGCAGCAGCAGCAGCAACAGCAGCAGCATGTGTTCGATTTTATTGTATTCTCATTCCTCAGGTACTTGAGTTCTTAAGAATTGGCCAAAATCGCTCATAGAAAACGGGGGCGAGTTGTCTAATTGTTTTAATATAAATTTACCAACAAAATTGAAACAAAGTCTCGACCATAACGTATTCTTTGATACATTTTTTAACTGCCAACAATAAACGTTCAACAGTCATTTTGGACCCGTATGGTAACTGATGGAAAAATAAAGTTTTCTTGTATAATTTAGCATAGGTTTTCATGTACAATATTGAATCCACTCATTTGATTTGTAAAAATGACAAAAGTTGAAAGAAACATTCAATTAGCATGTAGTTTACATCACGAAATCTTGTCAATAGCAAACGTAATTTTGAAATGTGTTTTGTTTGCAGTTATTTCGTTTTAAACGAACACAGGTTATTTCGTTTTAAACGAACACAGATAAACAATGTAACGATCTTACCATTAATAATTTCCATTCTAACGATTTTGTATAGCCGTTTTGGTTTTCTGTAAAACTTATTGCTTCGCCTAAATGTTCAATGTCTTCTGTCATTTGCCCACTCATTATAATTTCGGCGCCATACTCATTATAATTGCTCGTGACATACTACGCATTTTGTGATTGGTTAATTTCGTTAAAAGAAGGCTAATTTTCATTGGCTTATCGCCAGAGGTTTCTATCAGCGGATAGTAACTTCTGCGATAGCCAATGAAATTCAAGGATTTGTGATAGAAACTTGTAAATTTATACTAATAAACTTTCGTAACGTTTTAGATATTGACGAATGTAAAAGTACCGGTTCGTGTCATGCCCAAGCCACTTGTACTAATACAGCTGGAAGCTATTTATGTAACTGTAATACGGGTTATGCTGGTAACGGAAAAATCTGTTTGGGTAAGTTAAACAGTTAAAGATTACAATTGATTATTATATGGCTTTGTCACGCGAGCGGTTTTAGCGATTTCTCTGCAATCTGATTGGTTCCTAAGCACTCTTTACGTAATAGATCAAACACAAGTTAGAGTGTTTCATTAGGGGCCTGTTTCAAACACGAAAAAACAAAGTGTTTGGAGTCGAGTGTTTGGAGTCCCCTGATGAATCACGATAAACGAGTGTTTGATCTTGCTTCTCGAACGAGTATTCGCATTGCGATTTGCGGTGTTTTCTTTATTGATTTCAATATGCTGACTAAGAAATGTGATCCAGTTCACTAGAAAGTTTTCCAGGTTTTTATTTGGTATCAAAACTCATGCATGTGATGTGGTATACGTTCATGGGTTGGCTACGATAATTCATGAATTATTAATGAGTCTGAGAAAAACCAGTAAAGATTGATCATCACAAAAATTGAAAAACGAAATAAGAAATTCTAAAATGGTATTCTTAAACCGGAAAATTAATTTACCGCGAGTCTCACAGCCAGACAGAACTTTTTGTTTAAAATAATGTATTGATTTTAGCCTTTTCCAAACTCTTTTATAAATGGCCACAAGCTCCAAATTATTTTATATATATTTAAATATGATTTTTTAAGGCTCGCTCTTGTATCTAGCGGAAATATCTACAAAAGGCTTTATTGATTAAGTTTCTTAAAAACACTGCCATTTGTCAAGATAATCTTTTGAGCATAATTTATACCACTGTTTTTAAAATACAGCTTTCGTTTAGAGTTACAAAAACCTTTGAAAATCTAAATTGTGATTTAAGTAAAAATTCAGTCACCGTCTGTTATTATTTTGTTCTTGTATTAACCAACTTTTTCCCCTCAGATGTTAATGAATGCCCAACGAAACCATGTGATCCAAATGAAAATGCGAACTGCACAAACACTCCAGGATCTTTCCAATGTCAGTGTCATCTTGGTTTCCAGGGAAATGGAGAAATTTGCAATGGTAAGTTGTATTGCAATAAATGATTGTTTCTGCAAAGAATTGCTGATGACGGGACATGAACTAGATCTATAAAACAATTGCAATTATCAGTTGACTATAGAGTGAACGACTGAAAGCTTAGAAACATAGAAAATTACTGATACATAGAAATTGATTGAATTGAATGGAATTAGATTGAGTTTTACTGTAACTTTTTTCTACTTTATTTTAAAGACATTAATGAATGCAATGTGACAGCGCCATGCAATGCGTTGGCCAACTGTGTCAATACCATTGGAGCATATTCTTGTGGATGTTTTTCTGGCTATTCCGGAGATGGTTTCAATTGTGTTGGTAAGTGCAATTATCGAATTATTGGTGTACTTTTATATTAGTGTCACTGTACAATAACTTAATACTAGTGAATTTTGTAAAATATTTTGCAGCGCTTCTACTTTTATAACTATTAATGGCCATATTTTTTTATAATTAAAGTTGATGTTTTATTGTTTTGATAGACATTAACGAGTGTTTGATAGGCCCTTGTGATACCAATGCCGCATGTGATAACAAACCAGGGACGTTTGATTGTAAATGTAATTCTGGATATACTGGAAATGGACAAACTTGTATTGGTAAGTAGAATGTTTATCACTAAGTGAACAGCTTAGACTTAAAGTCTCTGAAGGCATTTTTACAAAGAATATTTGTAGGACATTTTTGCTATGTTTATAGTTTACTATGTAGTATATTGTAAAAAAACATACAATATTGTAAAATATACAGTATTATATATGTAAATAAAAAGACTTCATTTTTAAAATTGAAATTAATTTTAAAAATCTAATTTCTTTTACATTTTACATACATTTTTGTCGATGAATAATTTTTATATTGATTAATGTGTTTCTTGACAGATATTAATGAATGTTCGACAAATCCTTGTCATAGTGACGGTGTTTGTACTAACAAACCGGGAACGTTTGAGTGCAAGTGCAACCCTGGTTATACTGGTGACGGTTTCGTTTGTGTCGGTAAGTTACCATAATATAGTGAAATATTTATTGACAATTTAAGTGCAGTTAATGCATGGATAATTGTTTGGTAGATGGTGCTTTTTTATTATATAGTATATGGTTTGGTTTGTTTTTCTGTTTGTTTTTTGTTTTGTGTTGCAATTTTTGTTGTTTTTTGTTTTTGTTTTCTTTTTTTCGTTTTTTTTTTTAACTTTTCCCGCTGGGTGACGCCATCATACGCCATTTAATGTCATTCATGATTTCCATACTCTGATAATTATGCATAGGGTCTGGCCAATCAGAGCGTGTGTAGAGGACACTTTATTTTATAAGATCTTATATATAAAAGGTTTATTCACGAAGAAACAACATCTCTAACATACGTTGTTCCAACAATCATGTTGTAAGCACTTCTACATTGCTTAATTCAAAAGTATGTATTGCACGCTACATATATTGCTCTCTGCATCAAAGTACACATGGTAATTGTACGAGTTTTACGCGTCACGGTCATATAGTTATAGGGTGCAATATATTAAGGTTCAAACAACAATTGAGACCAGCAACGTTTTAGAAAAACTTGTGTTTAAATTGCCCAACTATTTTGTAATGTTAAAGTATTAAAGATTGAGTTCATATACCAACAGCAATGTTGCATAATAAATGTTCATTGTCTTTTTTAACTAAGATATCAACGAATGTTCAACGGGTGCGCATTCATGCAGCTCAAATGCAGATTGTACGAACACAGCAGGATCATATCAGTGTACATGCAGGGCCGGATTTACTGGTGATGGTAAAACATGTACAGGTAGGGTAAAAAACATAATCGGCCCTAAAGCCCTATTCAAACGAGAACGCAAGTCATCGCAAGTTGGCAGCTATCTCAGCCAGCCGCTCTGAATAGTTTCCCGAAAATATCGTGTACCGTTACAAAGTTAAAACTTGTTTAAAACACTCATGAAACCTTTATTTTGTTAAGTTGGGTGTTTGAACGACCTCAACAGAAATGTCTGACTGCCAACTTGCGATGACTTGCGTTCTCGTTTGATTAGGGCTTAAGACTAAAGTTAGCTCAATTTCCGACTGAAATAGTGGATTATAGATCTAAATCTTAGACAATCCGTATTTTTAACAAGATACAATATTTGCGTCCAAATCATGATTTATAATGGTAAATAATATATACTGCATACAGTTCAATCGCCATTTTTTATCTATTGTACATTACATATAGTTTACCCAGAGACAAACGTAGAACTGCCCACGTGACAACTTTCATTAGCAGCTGGTCGAAAATTTTATTTATTGACAATTTTATTGTGATTGATAATTCGTTGTTTCTTTTGTTCTTACAGACGTAAATGAATGTGTGATGTTTAGTTTTTGCCATAGTGATGCCAATTGTACAAATACGATTGGTTCATTTCATTGTCAGTGCAAATCTGGTTTTAGTGGTGATGGCAAAACAAATTGTGTTGGTAAGTTTACCTATTCAAAGTCTACTTTTAGCCATAATTTACGTCCCACTTGACCATGCCTGGTCACCTCTTCTTTAAACCTGGTTTCCGTTTGTCCGCAACGGTGGTATCGGTGACGTAAAAGATAATGGCGACTGAAGCCTGCCGCACACGAGAGGGAATAGCTGCGCAAGATTGTCTTGTGTGCTCGTCGCTGTTTTTGAAAATTTTCCTTTAAAGAAATATCTATCGTGTTTCATATAAGAAAATCTTTCTGAACAAATGGCTTTGCGAGACGGTTAGCTCAGGTTGGACCTCTCGTGTGTGACAGGCTTAAATGGAGACACTTATAAAACTCGGTTGCTGCAGTCAGATACCAACAACGCCGTTAAACTATAGCGGCTTAAACAGTAAATGTATAGAGACTAAAGTTAGGCTCGATTTCGGCCACTATAAGGACAGAGTAAAGACATCTGGCAGCATGCACTTACTACTAATAGAAACACCAAATATGTTTAATAAAAATTTTTTAATAATAACTCACGTTGAATACTTTCTCTTTAATTTATGAACGAACAAACGAACGAACCAACCAACCATAAATAAGTAAATAAATAAATAAATAATTGTGTATTCTTACATTAAATTGTAAGAATAGTTGTACCGTGGTTGTACGTACTGTAACGTGAGTTTCTATAGCATTAGTTTGTTAATTCTTTTCAAGATATTAATGAATGTTTGGACAAACCTTGCTCTACCAACGGAGAGTGTACGAATACAAATGGTGGATTTACGTGCCAATGTAAAACAGGATTCCGTGGAAATGGCTTCAATTGCACAAGTATGTTATAAACTGTTGTTTTATTATTAAACTGTAGGATTTATTGTTAGTTTATGTCTGTGTGAAGTAATTAGAATTAAATAGAGAATAATACATGCAGGATGTGCGGAAATATGAAATTTATTTCGAGTGTTGACCAGGATATCTCACGAGTGAGCGAAGCGAACCAGTGACATATCCTGTTCAACACGAGAAATAAATTTCATATTTCCAAGCATCCATGTATTGTTCTGTTTATTGTATAAAAAAATTGTCCTATTGCCTTGCAAAAATTGCGTTAAACTATAATGCTGATTCAGCGATAATCGTCACATGTGCGATTATCATAAATAATCGCACATGTGAGATTATCACTTTTATTAGTGGCGGAAAAATCAAGAAAACACTCTATTTTATATAATAAAGTAAATTATGCAAATGAAATCAAATCATATCAAGTCAAAACATCAAGGAAAGTGATGTAGAAAAACAAGAGTGATATAGTAATTAATATATAATAAATATGAAAATAATGGTGATTTATGCACTGTTTATTTATTAATCTGAATTAATAAACTGAGCACTAAAGTTGTGTTAGCACTTCCATTGCTGATTGTTGAACACCTTAGGAGTTAGGACATCAATGTATATTTTGTAAGTTATATTATTAATAGTACTATTAATGCCATCTAATCAGTTCCTTGTCTTTTTTTTCATCAGGACAATAAAATTATAGCCTGGACAATATCTAATATTTTTTATTATAATTGCAGATATAAACGAATGTACTGAACTCTCACCATGTCATACAAACGGAATTTGCACCGACAACATTGGCTCATTTACTTGTCATTGTAAAACGGGATTCACCGGGGATGGATTTGTTTGTACAGGTAGGTTAAAAAAACAAAATGTTCTATTTTTATATTTATTTGCTTTGGTAAAGGTGAAGTAATACGAGCAACGTACAAATTGCTGCAACATTGTTGCGTTGCAAGTTGAATAGCGTTGTTGCACGTATTACCACGCAACAATGATTTTGTTGCAAGTTGAAACAGCATGTTGCAGCAAGTAGAACTGGAGTCTACTTTTTTCAACAAATTTTTTCAACTTGCAACAAATTCATTGTTGCGTGACAATGCTTAAGGTGGTGGTAATACGTGCAACAACGCTTTTTAACTTACAACGCAAACAACGCAACAAAGTTGCGTTGCAAGTTGACGAAAAATGTTGCCCATATTACCTCACCTTAATTTATATTTGTTTCAGTATCTTTTTTTTGCCAATGGATTTTTGTGGCAACAATGACTGTTTAAATGTAAAAACTAAACTAAAAATAACTGTTTTGAGTGACTTTTACGACAGTGGTTCATGGTCTGATAATATTCAATAATACTCTATACTTACCTAACAACTGGATGTATTCTGATTTTTAGATATTAATGAATGTCTTAATACAAACCAATGTCATGCAAATGCTGTTTGTCAAAATCTGGTTGGTAGTTTCCAGTGTACATGTAAAGTTGGCTTCACCGGTAATGGGATTAACGCTTGTCAAGGTACAGTTATTAGAGTCTTTGATGAGACTATAATTAGCGGATATTTTGAGCCACACGCATAAAAACTCAGACTTGTAGCAAGTCCATAAAAACGTGAGCAATACTGTTGATTTTATGGTGTTTTTCCTTACAACTTTCTAACGTCAAGCTCCAGTGTCGTAGCAATGCCCCCCCCCCCCCCCCCCATACACACTTGTACAATTTTTTTTAGATCGAATTCTAAATTGAATAAAGGATGCAATCGTCAAAATGCTGCAACGTTTCGTCCAAAAGTGCCGGAAATGGCATTATACGGGGACTCTAAATTTTGAAATCTTTTTTCGGGGACATACTGGATGTCGTTCTTTTGGGGCTCGCAGTTTGTGAATTCACCACGAGGCCCGCAACAAGTTTGTTATAAGCTCCGCAATCAACCTGTACCACAGTTGTTTTATCAAGCCAGTTCAAGGGTTTGCAAGCCAAACCTGATTGCGTTTGTTCCCATAAACTTGTTAGAAATTTATAATAGATATAGGAATATCTCAAAAAATACTGGGCATGTACAGGTTTTCATGAAAATTTGTGGAAAATTTGATTATAGACCAAGCATCAAGTCATTATAATTTGGTTGAAAATTGGATGTAAATTTCAAAAAAGTTTCTCCTTGTTGAAAAAACAAAAGGGCACTCAGAGACTGCATATACCTCCGCCAGCGGGTTATTAGAGATTTTTAAAACGAAAACGAACCATGCCGCTAGCCAGGCTAGCGCACGAGATCTACACATGTATGAATGAATAAAATGCTTGATTGCACTAGTACCAAAATTATGCAAATATTTGGCATAAAATAGGGATAATAGCGCAATCAAGCATATCTTCTACACGCGAATAAATAAAATAATTCAAAAAGTTAAAAATGAATGAATTAAAAAAGGAAAATAATTGTGTTATTGGACTTACAGTACTTGTTTTTACTGTAGTTTCATTGAAGTTTATATTTTTGACAGATATCAACGAGTGTGGTCAAACCCCAAAGTCTTGCCATGCCAATGCTGCATGTACTAATACAATTGGTTCGTTTACTTGCAAATGTAATACTGGATATACTGGGAACGGCTTTTTCTGCACTGGTAAGTGGTTCTTTAGCATGTTGTAGTTACAACAATTTGCTTATTAAGCCGGGCGTATACATGCTACGATTTTAGTCGGCCAATTTTTATCGACCAACTAAATTTTGGGCTTTTGACTAAAATCGTTACGTGTGCGGTGTCATTACTGAGCAATCTTTATCGGACAATATCAAACTGGTTTGATATTATCCGATTAAAATTGGTCAAAATATCACATCGTGCCGTGTGCGATTAACAATATTCATCGTTCACTGATCACTCATTATTCTTCCTGAAGTTATTTGGTTTGATGATCGTAAAATTAGTGGCTCGAGTTGTTAAAAATATGAGCTTTTACATGTATAGGGCACACTTGTATGGTAAACACCGATTTTTATTGCTTATATACCAGTCGATAAAAATCGGCCGACTAAAATCGTAGTGTGTGCGCCAGCCTTCAGTTAATTCTCTTGATAGAATTATCGTGTTACTAGTAAAGCTGGATTTCCACTAGGCGTTAAATGTCGCGCGCTTTACTTTTTTTATTGTACAAATTGAAAGTTTTCTTCATTTCACATGAAAACATGCATACAAGATAACTTGGCATTTTTAATGTTTTAATAAATAGAGGAGCATCGTAGCAGCACTCGCTGAAAATTTGAAGAAAATCTGATGTATATAGTCTTCACGTTATCAACTCTCAAAATTTGCCGGAAATAGTTTTGGATAAATTTGTGCTTCTTGGTAACAATGCCTTATGACGAACGTAAAACGTAAATGTACATTAATGCTGAAATCCATTGTTCTTATGCATATAGTTGTCTATTTGCGTACGTCATATATGTTAGCAAAAGCCCAATTTTTCTCCAAAAACGAATTATTTACTAGCCATGTCAAAATTTGACAGTTAATAACGTGAAGACTATGCATCAAATTCGCATGCTTCAAAATTTTCGGTGAATGCTCCTACTATGCTCCTCGATCTGTTCATTAAAACAATAACTAGAAATACATCAATGCAACAACCCCTCACCCGCTTTTACACTGCAATTCAGATCGAGTTTTTGTTTACCATACGGCGTTTGGTTTCTTCAGGTTTTCTTGTTTCTCTTCAAGATATTAAAACGGCTGTTCGTTTTCTTCTTTTCTTCGTTCTTCTCTTTTAATCTAAGTAGAGCCGGCTTCATTTCGTTTAAACGAAACCATTTTGTTTCGCAAAATATGGAGATTTAGTTGTCTTCAAAGCCAGTCACCAGTGCCCAACTATTCTTACCGCGTGACACTCGTCCGCGCGCGTGTCGAGATTAGCACCCTCACCGGGCTCCGGGCCTTCGGCCCTACGCCCGGGCTCGGGGAAAATGCCAAAAAATTTTGTAGACACTTTAAGGTCTGAGACAACGGTGTATTTTTTATACGCCGTATTAAATAAAAAAAAGTTCATAAAGATCACGTCGTCTGGAATACGGCAATTTGCGCATTAGGTTTACGTCCCCGAGGCTTTTCAGAACTAAATAGGTTTGACAGAGCCATTAAATGCGACGAGTATGATGTATATACTGGGGTATGGTTTTCTTCTTTATTGTATATTTCTATTTGTCAAATATTGAATGTATATCTCCTGCAAGTTTTATATTGGGTTTTTTGAACCGGCGGAAAAATCCGTTTTTATTGACTTTGAAAAACCACGCAGGAAGATATATAATCAAAGATAGTTCTAATTTGGTTCCCCAACAAGACGTGGAAAATCACATAAATGCTTTTGTAGGGGAAAGGACACTTGCACGAGGATTCAGTTTCTATCATGATACTACAATAAACTGACAAACTTAACAGCGCGATACCATAGTATCTTCTAGCGCATGCGCAGTAGATACAAAAATGTTAAAAACCTGATGAATTTTCACAAATATTTATTTTGTTGTAGACATTAACGAGTGTAGCAGTCCAACAACCAACTCGTGCCATCAAAACGCTATTTGTATAAACGAACCCGGAACATATTCTTGCAAATGCAAGACTGGTTACACAGGAAATGGATCCCAATGTACAGGTAATTATATAATGTGCTTTAGGAATTTTCCTCAGAATTTTTCTTATCTAGCGATTTTAACTTGAATATTAGGTTATTAGCATATTTTTTGTACTTCTGCTTAGCGAAAATTGTAAACAATTTAATGCTTGCAGTATACTGTATAAATATATGTTACAATTTATACGATAGGTCGTAACTAAGTAACATTAACAGATCGCGATTCTGTGGTAATCAAAATATCAAGTACAATATATTCGGTTTGAACGGTAATAGTTGGGAATTTTGATCCTTTTTGACATATTCTTAATCAAATTTAATAATAGAAACGAAATGAAGGCTCTGCAATTAGGGTATATAGAAGCAATAATTCACGTCAAAAAGTAAAAAAATAATAAGAGATTATTAACCGAGAACGAGGTCTGTACGGGAAAATATCAGACCGGCGTCTTGGCAGTACGGACCGAGCCGCAGGCGAGGTTCGTACAAAAAAGACCGAGGTCTGATATTTTCCCGTACAGACCGAGTAAACGAGGTTAATAAAGCGTTTATTATATGGCTATTTCAAGTTTTTCGATAATTATTGTATCAAACTTAGTGTGAAAACCTTAGAAATTCACGCGAGCAAAATCGACATCCGGGAAAGCGGTCCGGATACGGAAAAAGACGGACCGTGGTCCAGATACGCATTTTTACGGACCGTGCGTTGACCAATCAGAACTCAGGATATTACAAAGCCATATAATAAAGTACTTTATTTATTGAAGATAACACATGACAGTATTTAGATACTGATGACCCAATGGCCCTTACCCCTTGATGGAGCTAGTGCCTAAGCTATATGGTGTTTAACAACTCATGGCGTGAGGCTAAGTTGATCACGCACCCGAGTACCAAACCTATCGGACTGGTCCTAACTTCAGTGGATATTTTATGATATAACAATGCGTGGATATTTTAGTATTGTCATATTTGCAACTAAGCGCAAATACACGATAAAACCAAACAACGCTATGGCTATACTGTAGTTGTGATAAAACAACATCCAGTTTTGAAAAACACAAATAGTATTTTATGCTTAGGGAACTCAGTTTTTATTGATATTATTATTAATGTTTGTTTCCTTTATTGATTAATTTTATATGTATATAGATATAAATGAATGCACCAGTGGAACTCCTTGTCATGCTAACGCAGATTGCTTTAATACCGAGGGATCGTTCACTTGCACTTGTCGACCTGGTTACGTTGGAGATGGCATAAACTGTGCAGGTTTGTAGTTTCTTAATGTATAGTTTAATTTACAGCTATAGTATACATGTATTGGTCATTTCAGAATTGAGGTCTGGAGCCAGGTGTTAAAATGTAACAGAACTTGTAAAACCCAATCGGCGGAACGACAACCTGAAAATTAGTAAAGCAAAGTAAAAGGGTGATAAACTGCTAAGGATAGTATTTATAACGAAATACTGACATTTCGGGCTGAGCCTATTTTATTCTGACGAATACTAAAACACTGCCTATACACAACACTGAATTGAATTGAATTGAATTGAATTGAATTGAATTGAATTGAATTGAAACTTTATTTAAAGAGGGTTAAAATCACCTCGTTAGCAAAAGCTAATCTTACCCAGGGCCCTCTATAGTTGGCATGGGAAGTTTAGAATTAAGATAGGACTTTAAGTAAGTTTTTAAAATTCACGTAAATAGGGTTTGAACTAAATACCTATTTACGTGATTTTTGAAAGTTTACTATTCAAACCCTATTTATTAAAACTTTTTTCAAACTCGGTTTTTGTGTACAAGCATGCATATATATCCCCCAAAACTATGTATTTCCGACTTATAATTTTGAAATTTTATTTTATTTTATTCTACTATATGTGTTTATCTTTTTTCAAACTCGGTATAGACCTACTAATTCTGAAATGATGTTGTCATTGATTGTGTTTATTTCTTAATATTTTCGGGGAAACAGTCTAAATTTCTCTGCCTATACATCAGGTTTGAAAAAATACCTGTCGTTATCTTATAACTCGAAATATAGTAATGTTTGAGTACTGCCGAAAATATTGAACGTAGTTTCTAACGTTTCGAAGGGCCTTCGCTCGAAACGTTAGAAACTACGTTTAATATTTTCAGCAGTACTTAAACCTCACTGTATTTCGATTTGTATTGCAACACTGCCTACGCAGCACACTACTTTTATTTTACTGTTTGGGTTATCTTATAACTTCACACTCTCCTGGCAAGGTTCTTGCAAGGTGGCAACTTATATAACTTGTGTTATATTTGTGTCGTAGCACACGTAGGTTCTGCACATGCGCGTTTGTCTCGCAAATTTTCACGAATCTTGAAATGATATTTAATCACTAATTTTAATCACATAAATTTATGTAATGTTGTTATAACAGAATAATCCAGTCTAATTACTCTTATTTTGTCGGATTTCGGTTTTGCAACGATTGCGAATTATTTGGGATTTTATTTGATTGCCGGTTTGCATTAATATTAACTAGTAAATATATACTTAACGCCAACATCTTAAAACTGTCGAAAAGATGTATTGATGATGACCAGTGATTGATTATGACAAATCAAAACTAAACGTATAACGCTACGCTGGCTAAAAAAAAATAACGTAGCTTCTAAAACTCATTAATAATGCATGAGGAAAACACAAAGAAAATCCATGTTTAACGAGGGTCTATATATGTGATATACATCTTGATTTACATAAACTTTAGCTTTGATTTTTTCGACTTAGACAACGTGTTTTTTTTAGAAAAATTACTACGCCAATGAACTTACCAAATAGAATTCGAACGTTTTAGAAGTAACTTACAGAATTCGTGTCCGTTCTATATTGGGATACAGGCACTCGGCTTCGTCTCATGTCTGTATACCCCGATACAGAACGGCCACTCATTCTGTAAATAGTACTTATAAGTTACTGTTCATCACTGTAAGTTTTGAAGCTACGCTCAAAAACGTTTAAGTGCAGAGTAGCGTTTACTTTATAGCTGATTCTTCACCTGACTAAATATTGTAGTTGAATATATCATTTTAATTTTCCTGATACAATAAACTGTCTATTCTCTCCTTTCAGACGAAAATGAATGTAAAGGAAGTCCTTGCCATGATAATGCTACTTGCTTAAACCGAGATGGTTCCTTCAACTGTTTTTGTAATCTCGGCTTTACTGGAAATGGTACTTACTGTCAAGGTACGTGAGAAGAGCGGTTGCAGAATAATCGTTTGATTTTTTAACTTGCATTTGCATGAAAATATAGCAGATAATTAATTTGTTTAAGAAACAGTTTTAAAGAATACGGAATAAATATGAAATCATATTTTAATTTCAATTTATATTCAGATATCAACGAATGTTTAACCAACGTTTGTCATACGGATGCTACATGCACAAATACCATTGGGTCACATTCTTGCAAATGTAACAGTGGTTACAGAGGAAATGGAAAACAATGTGATGGTAGGAGACAATGATGTAATTTTTGTGAAATTGATGATTCTTTTTAAGTTTTCTTTTCTTGTACACCTTGTCCATGTTTTGTCGCCAAAAAATCTTACTATATTCTATGTGAAAAGCTTATTATATTCTATGTTTTTTATAATTTGGAGGGAAAATTGCTCATGATTTTTATTTTCAAATTTAGACATCAATGAATGCATAGCTAGCCCGTGCCATGTCTTTGGAACGTGCACAAATAAACCTGGAACTTTTGAATGTAAATGTAACGTTGGGTTTACTGGAGACGGAGTAAACTGCGTTGGTATGTCTTAGTTTACAGAGATAGATGTTGGCTTAAGTTTGGTTCTGGTTTTGGCATGCAGTATTTAATTCGGATGCAAAATAACTAGGAAATTTTATGAATTATACTTCGATCCATTAAGCTACAGCTCTATTTTTGTACTACTTTACCTAATCAAGTAAATCGTGTTTGTTTGTTTGTTTTCTTACTGCTAACATTCCAAAAATTAATTGTAACATTCATGTAAGACAAACAAAAAGCTTTACTAAGTATATTTCAGTTGTATTACTATGAGCAAAACAGAAAAAAAGCGGTAGTTAAGGTCATGAATGCTTTTCATGTCTATTTTTACATTGTGGTAGAATTTTTTGTGTTTATCGTAAGAAAACATGAACGTGAAATTGACTGTCAGTTATGGTGTTTACTTATTATTATTTTACTTTTGTCATTTAGCTTTTGAATTGAACTTAAATTAACTTTATAAGCAACACATTGTTAACTTCTTTTATTTGTTTTACCATCATGAGATGTCAAATGTTTTTAATTTTTACATCTATAGACATTAACGAATGTTCAACTGGGGTGCATAATTGTGCAGCTGGTCCGGGTGGCGTGTGTGTTAACACCATTGGAAGTTTTACATGCTTGTGTCAAACTGGATATACTGGAAATGGGCATACCTGCGTTGGTAAGTTTGTGATTGTGCTTTTGCTTGTGCTTGCTCGTGACCACTTCTACCTACGGACATGGCCGATACTTTAAACATGTTAAAGTCTGAAATACAGTATAACTTGTTTAGTTTATGAACTGTCGTATATTATTTAATTCATAGATATAAACGAATGCTTGGACAATCCATGTCATGTAAACGGATTATGTACCAACAATCCTGGAAGCTATGATTGCAAGTGCAAGTCAGGATTTTCTGGAAACGGATTCATTTGCACAGGTAAGAAACCTAAATATTGTTTTTTGCGACTGATCTATTAATTTTTTAACTCCACATATACATTGTCTGTCTGTCTGTCGGTTTGTTTGTTTGTTTGTTTGTTTGTTTGTTTGTTTGTTTGTTTGTTTGTTTGTTTGTTTGTTTGTTTGTTTGTTTGTTTGTTTGTTTGTTTGTTTGTTTGTTTGTTTGTTTGTTTGTTTATTTGTTTGTTTGTTTGTTTGTTTGTTTGTTTGTTTGTTTGTTTGTTTGTTTGTTTGTTTGTTTGTTTGTTTGTTTGTTTGTCAGTCTTAAAAAAACTCTAATTGTTGATTTGGTAATTGATTGATGGCGAGACTTTTATTTGATGTCGTAGTAGTGTACCATAAAAAGTTTAATGAAGAGTCCAGGTTTTTCAGTCTGTTTGTTAGTTTATCACTTGCTTGGTCTTCTTCATAATTGAAATTTACCTTTTGTTTTTATTTAGATATTGATGAATGTTTGATAGCTGACATTTGCCACTACAATGCTTCATGTACTAACTTTCAGGGCACGTACCAGTGTAAATGTAATGTAGGATATAGTGGAAACGGAACATCCTGCATAGGTCAGTTTTAATTCACTAGAAATATGTAATTATTTAATTTAATGACAATACTAATAATAATTAGTATAAAGAACCTGATTGTGATAGCCGCAGCAGCCAATAGGCTCTCGGCTTCTCTATTTCAAAATTGGTCAAGCCAATTCAAATTCACCATAGCAAAAAGATGGCGGTTGTACGTTTTACCATGATCCTTTACTAGCCTAAATGAGTTTTTAAATACTTTTAAATTTTCAACACTTTTAAATTTTGTTATATTTTGTTTTGTTTTTAGACGTAAATGAATGTGATAGCCAACCTTGCCACACGCATGCAACATGTACAAACACAGATGGCTCATATACCTGTACATGTAATCCTGGATATGTAGGTGATGGCTTTACCTGTATCGGTAAGTTATATTTAACTTTCTTTCTTTTTTTGAACCTTTATTTGGGTTTGAATCTGCAATCTTATTTGAAATCTTTTCTGAGTAAGAAATATTCTCTGAGTAATTGAGCTTGACGAACGTCTACCAAACGTCTGTTACATTGCACCAAGCTCGCATGCAAATGTATAACATACATGTATACGTACAAATTATCATATCCTTTAAGCCTGGTTCTCACTTGTCGTAAGAATCGGGGATTTTTCCAGTCCCCGATCGTCTGGGATTGTTACGACAGGTGTAAACTTGGTTGAAGTAACGTCCCAGACAGTCGCTGATCTGATCGGAAGCATCGCAAGAATCGGAATAATTTCTATTTGGAAAATGCATCCCAGACGGTCGCCGACGATCGGGGATTCTTACGACTAGTTACGACATGTGTGAACACTGAAACCACTCGTCTGGGACAATCGGGGATGATTCACGATAATACAAGATGGCGTCCAGCGAAAGCTACCTGAAATCTCTAGGAGGAAAGTTCCGAAACGGTGAAGACACCGCGTTTATGGAAATTGTAAAATAATCCCCTTGTCTGTATAATAGGAGTAGCGCACAATTCAAGGATAAAAACTTAAAATTGAATTCATGGAAGAAGATCGCTGCTTTGCATACCACCGAAGGCAGTCATGTAACAGAAGTTCTTTATACTTGCAAGCAAAGATATGAGAGTATTCGCACTGCCTTTTCTCGTTATTTAAAAAATGCAAACTGCCTTCGGGTTCATGGAGTGTCGTTGTCCATGTAAAATCATCCGTCTGTTTAAGGCCGCCGTCTTTAAAGTTTAAACTTTGGCACGAATTACGACAAGTGTGAACCTGGCTGTCGTAAGAATCGCCGACGATCGGGAATAAACTGTCCCCGATTCTTACGACAAGTGAGAACTAGGCTTTAACTACATCTCATATGCAAACGCTACCACTAATTAGGATGAATTTGCAATCTGAGCCTCAATGGCTCAATGGTTAGAGCGTCTAACCTGTCATTAGAAGATTGCAGTTTCAAACCCTGCCTGAGGCTCAGAAATCTTTTCTGAGTATTTGAGCTTGACGAACGTCTACCAAACGTCTTATATATATATATATATATATATATATATATATATATAGTTCAATCTACATATATATATATATATATTTATAACATAGCTTTAATATAGCAACGTTTTTGATTGGCTGTCGTGCGTGCTCCATAACTCGATGGAGCACGGCAAAAAAAACGCTGGAAAAAATTTCAAAACAAAACTGACTTTTAAACGGCCTTTTATATTATCAAAATACCGAGTCATTTAATTTTATTGAGTAATAAAGAACAACGACCCAGAAGACATAAACTGGGTCTGGGTAACCGAGTTTAAACTGTCCTTTTGGTTGGATTTTAGTGAACAAAAAAGACTTGGCTACGAAAGTAGAAAAACACAATAACCAAAACGATTCGCCGGCTTGTGAAAGGATTTAATGCTATGTTATAAAAGAAATGGCTCATGGTTTAGTGTGCTCCATCGAGTTATGGATGCACTTGGGAAATTTGGAGACCACTCAGAAATCTAGAGTTGGTCTCGGCTACGCCTCGACCAACTCTTACGATTTTATCGTGCTCTCCCAATTTCCCGCGTGCATCCATAACTCGATGGAGCACGCTAAACCATGAGCCATTTCTTAATTATATATATATATATATATATATATATATATATACCCATCACAGTCAAAGACTTGATTTGGGATATATATATATATTTGAGCACTCTCAAACCACTGCTAGAGTGGGTGGGCTACACTGTAAAAATATTTGTTACCTATTTATATCCATAGAGTGCTCAACCACACCGGAATGTGGGAGCATATACAATTTGCAGACGTACGTTTCGCTGTACCACAGCTCATATATATATATATATATATATATACTAATTGCAGTAACAAAAACTATTTATACATAGATTAGTATGATTAATTGGCTGTCAGGGCGACAGTGTAAGAATCTACTAAAAACTATAGCTATTTAAAAAAAATTAATATTACATTGGTTTTATGCAGATGCTAATGAATGCCAGGGAAGTGTGTGCCATCAATATGCTGAGTGTACGAACACACCTGGAAGCTATTTCTGTACATGCAATACCGGATTTTCTGGAAATGGGACTCACTGTGTTGGTAAGTACACGACACTTACAACATTTTAGTTCATTATTTATATATTAGTCAGAGAGAAATCGCCATGTTGGAAGGGAGGGAGGGAGGTATCGAGGGAGGGAGATAAGAGGTATCGCTAGAGAGGCAGGAACGGAGAGATAGAGGAAGGATTGGGGAGAGAACGAAAAAGAGATTGAGAGAGGGTGATAGAGAGAAGGTGAGTGAGTGAGTGAGTGAGTGAGTGAGTGAGTGAGTGAGTGAGTGAGTGAGTGAGTGAGAATAAATAGATATTCTTTTTCTTAGATATTAACGAGTGTTTGGCAGACCCATGTGGCGGAAACGCGCAATGTACGAATACTATTGGTTCATATACGTGTCAGTGTGGAGCGGGTTACACCAGCAGACCCACTGGATGTATCGGTAAGTAAAGAGCATTTATATTTTGAACATGTGGAAGATTTTGTTTTAGAATTAGTAAGCAAGCAAGCAGGCAAATTAACCAGCAAGCAAACAAACAAACAAACAAACAAACAAACAAACAAACAAACAAACAAACTTAAGCAAGCATGCAATCCTCAAGCAGGCAAGTAGGCAAACCAGCAAGCAAGCAAGCAAACCAGAGTTTAGCAAGCACACCAGCTTAAGCAAGCAAGCCAGCATGCAAGCTGCAAGCAAAGAAACATAAGTATAAAATATAACTCATGAAATTAAATAAAATGTTATTATTTTTTATTTTATAGATATTAACGAGTGTGATAAAAATCCATGTAACAAAAACGCCAAATGCACCAACACTGCTGGATCATTTTATTGTACTTGTAATACTGGTTATACAGGAACCGGATTAATCTGTTCAGGTATTCAAACGAACTTGAGACCAAAGCGGGTTTTGTGGTGGGGTGGCATTAAATCTTAAAGATCTATTAACATACAGTAAACAAGATTGACTAAAAGTAACCTAACGACTATGGAGGATTTCTGAACATTTAAAATAACGTTTACACAAAAATTGACCAAAACCTTTTTCCGGGCCAACAAAAGTATAGATGTCCCATTTGCAATTTGTTTCAATCTCGCACAATTTTAACTACCCATACTAATGTAGCGATGTCTAGTATCTTATTTTTGTTTTTATACTTTCTAAAATTGTTGTTGTGAGGTTTTGTTGAGTTATATTTAATGTACTTGGTGTCTTGCAGGATTATTCGTTGACTAACATTTAAAAACGCCTTAATTTAAAGAAACGCTTTTAAGATCGTATACTATTCTTGTTAGAATGTTTTTTTATTTTTGTTTAAAATGTGTTGATTTTCTTGGTTTGTCGTTTCTAGACATCAACGAATGTCTTAAGAATCCCTGTCACACCGATGGAATTTGTATAAATACAGTAGGCTCGTTCCGATGTGCTTGTAAAACTGGTTATTCTGGCGATGGCTTTTTCTGTGCAGGCAAGTTTTACATTTTTTATTATTTGATAGCAGTAATGAAATTAATTAACATGTTATTTGTTGCTGAGTGATGCATATAATACAATATGCTAACTTTTTTAATTTTAGTAACGGTAGGAATTACTTACTATATCTTAAAATAACTTTAGATATCAACGAATGTTTGACGACTCCTTGTCATTCTTCGGCAACTTGCACCAACGTGCCAGGGAGCTTTACGTGTGCTTGTAACACAGGTTATACTGGGGATGGATCCATCTGTTCAGGTATTATTATTAAATACATGCATTATAATTAAATACATGCATGCATTAATTAATGAACTTTGTTCAGTTTTTATAATATAGACATATTTTTAGCCTGCTTATTTTTAATACTAAATTAAAATAAATAGTTTTCACTAACGTCACGCTTTTCTCCAGCTTATAATATTTTTTAATTGTTCATAGTCTATAGGGTAGGTCAGAATTATATACCGTAAACCAACATTTAAGAGCGATAAGGAATTTAAAAATGGGACAGGAAATTTAAATGTCAAATATATATTGTTTTGATTAAGAATTAAGAGGGCGCCATGTTACTTGAGTTAGTTGATCTCTTTGCACCACAAGCTTGGCCATTGACAATAACAATATCGTCCCTCAAGCGATAAAACTGATGTCACCTCGCCCCTCATGTGATAACCTATACATATACAATTATATACGGCACTTGTTCCTTTAAACTTTGTTTTAGGGGCTGTTTACATGAGCCGAGCTACACACGTAAAAATCTCACAGCTTGTCAACAGGATGTGTTCGCAACAGGCTTGTAGCAAGGCTGGGGACAAGTTGTAACAATGCAGTTCATTCAAGAAGCTGCTACAATTTTTGTTAGCATCAACCTGTTAACAGCTTGTTGAGTGCAGAGCGGTAACAGGTTATTGGAACAACTTGTCA
Source organism: Paragorgia papillata (assembly GCA_035771165.1). NCBI lineage: Eukaryota > Metazoa > Cnidaria > Anthozoa > Scleralcyonacea > Coralliidae > Paragorgia > Paragorgia papillata. Next base: position 1,891,143 of record JAWNZC010000349.1, read on the forward strand.
TCAGTCTGTTGGAGTCATCAGCCTTATATACAAGTTGTCAACAACCTGTTACAGACATGTTAACAGACTGGGACAGCCAGTGCGAACACATGACGGTGACAGCGTGTTGAACAGCCTTGTAACAACTTGCTTGCAGGTCTGTAACAGCTTGTGCGTTTTTACGTGTGTAGCCCGGCTAACCAAGCTGACTGGGACTCGTGTCACGAAATTCTTTCCTCGGCCGCAAATGGAGATTTGAATTAACGTTAAGATTCGCCTAAACATCTAAACTAAACCAATTCTTCTTTGTAAATTTAGTTTATGCAAGTTTCAAAACCACAGTACGATCCTAATCAATCGCGTGAGCCCATGCAGTCAACCGGGCTAGCCTGGCTCATGTAAACAGCCCCTAAAAATGGTGTTTTCTTTATTTTTAAAAGACATTAATGAATGTGTTAATAAACCATGCCACAGTCAATACGGAGTATGTTCAAATACAGCTGGATCATTTGAGTGCAAATGTATAACTGGTTTCTTTGGGGACGGATTTTCTTGTCAAGGTATGTCTTTTCAGAAATTGTTTTTATAAATTTTAATTTTTGTCTAAAATTTTGATTTCTAATATTTATTGCTTATACTCAGGGATATTTACACTATTTTTTTTTTGTTTTATTTATAAAATATTTACTATGGAAAACAGAGAGCAAAAATTAGCGTTTGGCAATTTCAGTTCAGATAAATACTATTAATATTACTCTTTTGGTGAATTATGTAATTTTTTATTATAATTTTTTAATATTACATTTCAGACATAAACGAATGCATAGTAGACAAGCCATGTCATGACCAAGCAATTTGTAACAACACTATTGGCTCCTATTCCTGTACATGCAAATCTGGATGGGACGGAAATGGGAAAACTTGCGTTGGTAAGATCATAATTTTAAGATCATCTATTAACCCGTACTTTTTTGTCTAATAATAATAATAATATGCAAGACGAAAGTTGGTAATAAAAATGTTTTTATTGTTATTAAAATTCGAGTGTATGATACTGTTAAACTTATTGCTGTAATATGATGATAATGTTATATTTAAATTTGATTTTTTAGATAGGAATGAATGTCTTGCTGGACCATGCCACATCAGAGGAAACTGCACTAACACACCGGGATCGTACTTCTGCAGTTGTAACGACGGTTATATTCTTCAAAACGGACAACAGTGTGTTGGTATGTTGACTGTACGTTTTATTCTGCAATATACAAAATTTGTAGTTTACTTAACTACTTATTATCATCTTTTTAGATATAAACGAATGTTCGAAAAATCCCTGTCATGCCAATGCTGCATGTAATAATATACCAGGAACCTTTACTTGTACTTGTAATGCTGGCTATCAAGGAGATGGATTTACTTGCCAAGGTATTTATTACTGCGTATGCATGCGCGCAATAAAATACGTTGTGTTAAAAATGTATTAAGACAATATAGCGTAGTAGAATAGAATAGAATAGAATAGAATAAAACTTTATTTTCCAAGGAAAAGACGTATTAACAGTAAAGGTTATCTAACATACGGCCCTCACAATATTACAATATTTACAAATACAACAGACATAACTAATACACTATATATGGAAATAATGTCAAGTGATAAACTAGTCAAGTAGAAACACATTTACAATTCAATGAAAAATTACAATTGGCGCAAAAAAGGTCTTCCAGATGGTTAATGCATGTAAGTTTATGAAGAAAGTAATTACGGAGTTTGCGTTTAGTAGTAGTTAATCTTAATGTGAAAGCATCAGAAGTACATGCAGGTGACATGGCAAGCTGTTTGCAATCACTATCTAAGGCGTTAAAGAGAATTGAGGCGCTGTAGAGAAATGTTCGTTTACCAAAATTAGTGCGCGGGTAAGGAAGCTTAAGGTCATACAAGCAGGCTCTAGTACGAGCGTGTTGTCGAGTGGCAGATAAGAAATTGAACATAAAGTTAAAAGACGGTGGAGCATTAGGATTGATTAGTATATTTAATAGTACACTTAAGCTGGGAAAAAAGGAGAACAGAAGGAGTAGAATACTCAGCATCTAAGATAATGCGTGCTGCACACTTTTGAAGGCGAAGAATTATTTGCAAAAGTGTTTTGGAACAATTATCCCAAGTGACAGAGCAGTAAATAATATTGGCATGAATGCAGGAGTTAGAAAAACGAAGAGCACAATCTTTAGTTAAGAAAGGCGTAATCCGACGCAGTAATGCAAGCCTACTATTGAGGGTTGAACATAAGTTTTCGTTGTGATTAGTCCAAGTTAAATGGCTGTCTAAGGTCACACCCAGTACTTTAGCTTGCGTGACCTGTTCAATTTCTTCGCTGTTTAATGTGACCGAGAGAGATCGATCAGAAATAACCCTTAATTGTTGGATGGAATGGATGAGCATGGTTTTAGTCTTGGATATGTTAGCTACCATCCTGTTTTGCTCGGTCCAAGCTGAGATATCATTAGCAACAATAGAATTTAGAATTTAGTATTGTGTAGTAGAAACTACAGTAGAGTACAGTAAAGTACAGAGTACAGTAGTAGAGTAGTAGAGTACTGCAGTAAAGTACAGTAGAGTACAGTAGAGTGGAATACAGTAGAGAGTACAGTAGCTAGAGTACAGTGCAGCACAGTACAGTGCAGTAGAATACAGTAGAATACAGTAGAGTTAGTAGAATACAGTAGAGTACAGTAGAGTACATGCAGTACAGTGCAGCACAGTACAGTACAGTACAGTGCAGTAGAGTACAGTAAAATATAGTAGAGTACAGTAGCTAGAGTACAGTACAACACAATACAGTGCAGTGCAATATAGTGCTGTTCTGTGCAGTGCAGTATTAGTGCAGTTTAGTGTAATGCAATATAGTGTAGTATTGAGTCGCGTGGCGCAGTGCGATGCACTATTATGTAGCACAGCATATACTACGCCGAGTATTGTCGTGTAATGTATTGCTCATTATAATTTCTCTTGAACACGCTAAATATTTGTAATTGATTTTTTATTTTGGTTTTCAGATGTAAACGAATGCATCACTATTCAACCTTGCCATGCACATGCAACGTGCACAAACACAGTCGGATCTTTCACGTGTAAATGTAATGTTGGATTTTCTGGTGATGGCTTGAGCTGCGTGGGTAAGTTAGTAAGACCTATTCTTTTAATATATAGTGCCTTCGCTAAATTCTATTATTATTTATACAATACCATGGTTGCTGTGCGTGTTTTCATTGGTTGTTGGCCATGATCTATTACAGGACAGACGCATGGACACGTCAGATCACGTCAGCTGACTTGCCTTTTTCCTTCTTCATGCCCCAATATCCGGCAAGATTTTCGATAAAAAGCTTTTTAATTTTTGTATTGTATAAAACAAATAGATTCCATTTGTTGTTGTCTGTTCAGTTATATAGATGCACAGAAGACGTAACAACGTGGTAAGAACTGCGTCTCGTGGGCCACTTTTTTTGTTCTTACCACGTTGTGACGTCATCTGTGCATCTATAACTGAACAGACAACGGCAAAATGAATCTATTTGTTAAATGGCTGGGTTTGATTTCCGGTCCGTACGCAACACGACGCATGCTGATTGGTTCCCGAGCAGTCGGCATGATTAATGAATAAGTCATCTTCAGTTAAAATTCTCAGGTTTTATATTCTTTAGGTTTTATAACTTTCTTGTTAGAGAATTTCAACTGATCGCATCATATAATTATTTTAATGCCAAACGCTACATTCCATACCGTAACACTTGAACATCTATGAATTTTGAGTCTTGAAATACTTGGCGAAAGCGACGTCTAAAATAACAACACACAAAGATAAAGTATTTTTGTTTGCATAATATTAGAACAATAAGAAAATAATATAGAACGATTCTATCACCGCTTCTATTAAAATATTGAGCGATATTTTTCAAGGATTCTAAATTTACGCAATATTTCAACCTCGTTGTCATGGCCTTTTTGAAATAGGTTGGGCGGAAAAAGGCCCTAGCATCGGCTGGTGGACTCATTGGTTTAATTGCTTTTCTTAAACATTCCTCGTGAAACATGATTATGCATATAGTTTTGTGCCAGTTGTGATCAAATAGCTTCAACGGGACCACCAATGGGACCACCATTACAGTGACCTTCTCCTACGGGACTGCCATTACTCAGAATGATTTTGCATGCTAAACTAAATTGCTAATTTATTACAGTCAGTATTTCTGGGTGCTGTGACCAGCCAATGCCAGGGCCTTTTCCCGCCCTCCCAATTTCAGAATAGCTCTGGGAACGAGGTTGGCGATATTTGCCTCCGCAAAACACCTGAGTACGAAGCAGTTCTAATTAGACAAGAAGAAATTTTGCAATCGCTGAGTCACAACAATGACATTATATATGACATTGTTGTTTAGGTTGCTGGCTAGTGAAAAAAAAATTGTTATTATTTATATAATTTGATTAAACGAACAATACTTTTGTTATATTTTATTTTATAAAGATATAAATGAATGTCTTACTGTAAGTTGCCACCAGCACGCAAACTGCCTAAATATTCCCGGAAGTTACACATGTACATGCAATTCTGGATTTAGCGGCGATGGTCTTACTTGCATCAGTAAGTATTTATATTTCACTTAAGTTTTACAAAAGCAGATATCAATAGTATGGTGTGATGTGGTGTGATGTGGTATGGCGTGGTGTGGTATATGGTTTGGCACGGTACGGTGTGGTATGGACGTATGGTATGGTACGGTATGGTATGGTATGGTATGGTATGGTATGGTATGGTATGGTATGGTATGGTACAATGTATGCCTGGTATTTTGATATTTGTTAATTCTTTATTTAAGATATTAACGAGTGTGTTCAAACTCCTGCACCATGTCATCAACTTGCGGATTGCATTGATACAGAGGGATCTTACACATGTAAATGTAGAACTGGTTACACCGGAGATGGGAAAAGTTGTGTAGGTAAGGCAACCAATGCTAATTCCATCTTTCTAAATCAATATTTTTTTCTCAACTCTTTAGCAGACGACATAATTATATGACTGAAATTTTCCAACGATCTGCTTGACTTTTATATAGAAACAAACGTAAATTGGCGACGCAATTTTTCTTAGTTTTTGAAAGCAAATAGACTTGCTTCTGATACTAACATTTCAATAAAATCGCTGCGTCAGTGCTCGTTGTTGCATAAGCATGACGGTGTCTTGTAAAACTAATTTATACGTTTTTGAGATTAATTTTCTTTTTGGAGAATTTTTTAAGGTGCTTTACTGTAGTTAAGTTTTCCAAATAATTTTATGAATTGACTTATGAATTCGTGGTTTTATTTTTTCGACAGATATTAATGAATGTGTGAACCAACCTTGCCATGTTAATGCAATTTGCTCAAACAATCCAGGATCGTATAAGTGTGCTTGTGCATTGGGTTATGATGGCGATGGTCACACTACTTGCGACGGTAAGACAACATTTTTTGCTGTATACTATTTAGTGTGTATGGCGTAATGGCGTAATACCCACACAAAATAACGTATTTTTACGTATTACAGTACTTGCTGTATACTACAACGGGTGGTTAATTTCTATGATAATGATAAGAATGATGAATAAGGACAACGACAAGGACAGAAACAAGGATAACGACGACAACAACAACAACAACAACAACAACAACAAGACAATGGCAAGGACATTGATAATGATAATAATGATGATAATGATAACGATAACGATACAGGAACGATAACGGTAACGGCAATGGCGATGGCAATGGCAATAATTAAATGCTAAGAATAACGATATTAGTTTTTAATGGTTTACAAGGACTTGAAAGATAATGCGCAAGAAATTATTATCTGGGGACATTATCATATCATATATTGTTTACTGCGTATATCATATTATATATTGCTTATTGCAAATGAATGACAACGTTTTTTAAACTATTTAGATATCAATGAGTGTTCCAAGTTCCCTTGCCATGCCAACGCAACTTGCACCAACTTCCCAGGCTCATTTGCATGCAGGTGCAATGCTTTTTTTACTGGAGATGGCTATCAATGTACAGGTAAATTTTTCGTTCTCTGTTTTATATGCTCTGTTTCGTAAGCCCTGGTTCAACTTATTGAGCATATAGACAGTTGTTACTTAATACTACTGGCAATGTTACTTATAGTCGCAAAGCATCTAGAATAGCTACCAATAGCAACCCAACATGCAGTTATAAATTGATAGTAATAATGTGGAATGTAAGTTTGTTGAAATGCTTTTAAAGTGGGAAAATTTCGTCGCAGCCCTCAAACGTGAAGCTTAAACTTTGTATTGTCCTGCGTTATGTCATTCATTTATCTCTTTACTCGCCAATAGGTCATATCTTAACCTGATTTAAGTCTTGCAAAAAAAATTTATATTTTTTATTTTATAAACTTAGCCAAGATACTTGTAATGACAATTATTACCTCTCATTTTGTCTTATCTTGTTTTTAACTTATACTGTATCAAGTCACAAGATGGCGATTTTCGGATTATATTTTATTCTTTGTACAAACAAGTATACACAATTTAAATAAACAAACAAGCGTTACATAATGGAAAGCTGGAAATTAGAAAACCACAACAGTGTAAGTCAATTACCGCGTGGTCCCCATCAAAATGACTGTATTGTTGTTTGTGTTTTCTAGATGTCGATGATTGCGCTGCGTACCCATGCCACGTGAGAGCAAGATGTAGGAACTATATCGGTGGTTTTGAATGTATCTGTTTATCTGGCTATACTGGACCTGGTATTTGGTGTCGAGGTACAGCCTACGTTTTCTTGCTTACGATAAAATACTATGTATTCTTTACACACTGCATGTGATTGGTTATATATGGAGGCAAGAATGGCGACGTTTATCAACATAATTTGATTAGTTCAAACGTTGTTGAGAAACAACGTAACCTCTGAAAACTTTCAGCAACATAAAATATAAATTACTCAATGCATTTTCTCAACTACCGTCTATATAGGATATAATTAAAAATATTCAATTTAGAATAGATAATTAAGTAAAATAACATACTGTACACAAACTAAAGTTAGTCGTTCAATTGCTCAAAAATGCATTTTTTTTCAACTATTTTAATAGTTGAAATTAGTTGAAATTAACCTTTTGTGTGGTATTTGTACTCGATTACGTAGATAGTATACTATTCTAAATAACAGTAGCAACAGCAACTACAGCAGCAACAAACACGATAGCAACAGCGACAGTACAAATAAAAAGCACATTTATAATTTATGGCATGTGATATTTCGTAATATTTAACCTGATAAGCTTGGTATATGAGATTGTTTGCACATAAGTAAAAGAGCGTATTTTACTGTATAGTACATTCAACATATAACCGAAACTAAATGTCTTCACTTGTTTTAGATATTGATGAATGTGTTGAAAGAAATCCACCAGCTTGTAGCAGTCTTGCACTATGTACTGACATGGAAGGCTCATACAGATGCGGTTGTCGAGATGGTTACACTGGAAGTGGATCTATTTGTAATGGTGAGTATAAGAAATACAGACCTACGCAAAGATATATATATTCTAGTGCGTTGGCAGATTTGACGTAAACTTCTCTTAAAAAAATACAATAGTCTTTGAAGAGTTTAAGCTTGGGCCTCCGACGCGGCCGTCAGTAGAACGTCCCAAGCTGAACAGGCTGCGAGGCAGACTAGCCTGGGGCGGGCATCCTTTTAAATTCTGCGTGGAAAATGAGGTAAAACACATCTTTCACTTCTCGGCGTTTCCATGTTTTTCTGCATGACCGCGCGAGTCCTGGTATGGAATTTCCTACCTATATATGGATCGTGTTCACTCACGTGATCGGTGGCCACATGCATTGGAGTGATAAAATAATACGAAATGTTTGAATAAGAATAGAGGGCAATTCCCATAGGATAAAGATGGTACACCAATATAGCCGCCATTTCATTGTTTCATTACACCAATAGGCAATATGACTGCCGTTACGTCATGTGACTTTAGTACGTGACTTTTTAAAAACGGCTATTGAGCTCTTGCACGTATTCCCATGCTGGGTGGCAAATCCATAACCATTCATTACTTGGTGTTTAGTCCACTAAACGTCGGTACTTTGAAGTTGCCACCCAACATGGCCACTCTGATATGATAAGTTGTACGTATACATGTAGTGCATGTAGTACGTTTGCGAGCTTGGTGTAGCGAGGATGATAGTGACCTAGATTTTGATATAAGCTCGCAAACGTACCACAGGCACTACATGTATACGTCATATCAATTATTATCATATCAATTTAACTACATCTCATATGCAAACGCTACCACACTCTAAAAAAAGGCCTGTTCATCAAATAACACACCTTTTTTGTCCAGAAATTGATACGCTTTAAGGTGTGTTATTCAACACACCTTGGTGTGTTATCCTAGTGTATGACTATGAATTTGAACCTTAGTTTTTCATCTGAGCCTCAGTGGCTTAATGGTTAGAGCATCTAACCGGTCTAGAAGGTTGCAGGTTCGAACCCTGTCTGGGCTCGGAAATCTTTTCTAATTGAGCTTGATGAACATCTTGACGTTTGTTAAATAGATATCGAGTAGAGTACAGTTTACTTTACAGAGTAAAGTTTTTACTAATATGGCATAGTCTTCAAAAATATATTCGCAACCGTTCCTCACGTGTAATTAATAATTACTTAATATATAGACAGAGATATTATAGACGAAGAAAATTAAATTCTAACGAGGAAAGGCTTGCGTTGCGTAGCTTACCTGCATGTATTGCATTTTTTTTATATGTTTTGTGTTGGTTTTAATTGCCCCCACTGTTTCTATCTTCACCTACGTAACATTAACAGTATTTAAATATTTGTTTCTTTGTGTAGATATTAATGAATGTGCAAATAATCCTTGCCACATACACGCAAACTGCCTGAACACTCAGGGTGCTTACGAGTGTTCGTGTAAACCTGGTTTTAATGGTGACGGCAAGTCCTGTGTAGGTATGTATTTTTAGATGGAACTGCAAAATGCAATTTTTTTATGTTAGAAGCAGAAGTCATTATTTGGTTATATTTTACTTTCAGAAAGTGGTATTTGCCCAAATGCAAGCATATGCGATCAAAATGCTGTATGTGCGTTTACAAATGGCAGTGGGTTCTGCAGTTGCAAGGCTGGGTATTCTGGAAACGGGAAAATATGCAACGGTTGGTATTTGATGTAATCATTTTTTAAATATCATGTTAGTATGAATTGAGTATAGATTCAGGTTTTTGTGCCAACTTTAATTTTATTGTATCGTTCTCTTCGTAATGCTTACTTTGAAAAAAAAATTGTTGCCGTATTTATGTGATAAAAAATTTAGTTAGAACTAAACTCTTTTATTTGAAAGTAATTTTGGCGTTTATAAATAATTGTAAATAATTGGCGTTTATAACTCTTCCACATTTCACTTCGTTTTTGAGATATCAAGATTTGTTTAATATGCAAATTTAACCCATTGACATCAACATAACGAATACATAGTGACTTAATGTTTTTTCATTTGTTTTTTGCTGTACAAGCTGTCTTAAGTTAAACTCAGAGAAAATTCTGAGCTCCAGACGGGACCCGAACCCACAATCTTCCGAAGGCCAGCCGGACGCTCTCACCATTGAGCCACTGGAACTCAGATGGTAGACCGAGGTTGTTTTCGATATTTATACCTGGTAACTAGTCAAACCGTACGTTTTTCATCATGGTGAGAGCGTCCAGCTGGCATTTGGAAGGTTGTGGGTTCGAGTCCTGTCTGGAACTCAGAGTTTTTCTCTGAGCTTAACTTACGACAGCTTGTAGCTACAGCAAAAACAAACGAAAAAACTTTACCAACTTCAAGCTGAAAACACTACTAACATAGAAAAACATATATGACTTATTAATGAAAATAGTATTTTACAATTATCAAATTAAATCATATGCACTTACACGCCCAACATTAGGTTTGAGTGATTTCGTTTGATAATTAAAAAGAGATATATATATCTATCTTTTTAATTATTATATATATAACATCTTTTATTATATAAAAATAAATAGAGTGTTTTATTGATTTTTCCGCCACTAATAATCGCACATGTGACGATTATCGCTGAATCAGCATTATAGTTTAATGCAATTTTTGCAAGGCAATAGGACAATTTTTTTATATAATAAACAGAACAATACATGGGTGCTTGGAAATATGAAATTTATTTCTCGTGTTGAACAGGATATGTCACTCGTTCGCTTCGCTCACTCGTGAGATATCCTGGTCAACACTCGAAATAAATTTCATATTTCCGCACATCCATGTATTATTCTCTATTTAATAACTCATTTAACATGCACGTGTGCCTCGTCTATGGGTTGAATTTATATATATCAAACAAACCGGCTCGATGTCAAGAACGAAGCCCGATGTATATAGAAAAGCTGTAAATTGTATTTTTCGTTATTTTAAGAGGTTATTTTTTTTCAAATAAGACTAACTTAACCTTAGGCACTTTAATTGTGTGAGTTGAAATCGTTTCCGTGCTTTCAATGCTTGTTTATTTAAAATTAATTAACATATACACACAGCTTCAACTTTTGAGTTATTTTAACTATATTACTAGATATCAACGAGTGTTTGAGTAAGCCGTGCCATGAGTTAGCTAATTGTACAAATACACAAGGATCGTACACATGCCACTGCCCAGCAGGATTCACCGGAAATGGCTTCGGTTGCACAGGTAACGTATTTATAAAACGTATCTGAGAAAACAGGTTTTAGTTGTTGATATCGATTAAATAATATAGAAAACACTTTTTGCGAGGGTAGGTTAGTGCGTTAGGGATTTAACAATTCTTGCACGATGTGCATGATATCAAGAATTATCAAGGCAGAGGTTTGCATTGTTCTAAGGCTGATAAACAAATCGAAAGTATGTAAATATGACGCGTTAACACAGTAACATTTGGAATTAGCAGAGTGCCTTTAGCCAATCAAAATTGAGATAGTATTAATTGCTATTGCTAATAGGGTTATATTTTGTTTTATGGTTTTTTTTCAGATATAAATGAGTGTGTTGCCAGTCCATGTCCTGCTAACAGTATATGTACTAATACTCCAGGATCATATTCGTGTTCTTGCAAATCTGGGTTTATATTTGACTTCAACCAAGGAAGGTGCTCAGGTATGTTTTTTGTCTAACTCGTCGATAATTTAGCTTATAAGGTATCTGCCATAATTTTCAGAATATAGGAGGGGTCCTACCAAGGGTGAGACTTTGGGGGGTAGAGCCCCATGTTTTGGCTTATATAAATTATATTTTTGTACGGGTAAATTGGTTTACATATAACTCATTTTTAAGGGTAGAACTATAAAGTTCAGAATTAAGCAGCCACACACTCTCAAGTGATTAAGTATTGTGTGTTTTTTTAGTTCAGCGCAACTGTGAGTAAAGGATATTTGTAATGCATGTAAACACTATAAATACCAGCGAAACAGAGATAAATTTTTATTAGAATTTGGTTTTCTTTTTGTTTGATTTTTTGCTTTTGGTTGAATCTCAAAGATGTTGTGGGTTTATGCCTGCCAAAAATTAGGTTTAGTTACTTTTGGTTAAATTTAGTTGTATTTAGTTGTATCTTTTTGTTTAGATATAAACGAATGCGCTCATAATCCTTGCAAGCTTGGAACAACGTGTGTCAACACTCTTGGTAGTTACGAATGTGATCCCGTTGAAAAATGTCCCTGTGGTAATATTAGATATGGTTCAACCTGTTTAAGTAAGTCCGATTATCCAATTGACTAACATATTTGAGTTGTTGGAAGACGGCTATCGTTTATATATACTATAATTATGAAACAGTTATACACGTTATTGAATATTGACGTTTTCTATCTTTCTTCCATGCAGGACCGTTCACGTACCACGTTTGTTTATCGTTCGTCAAAGGAGTTTCCGTCTCATCCAAACTTTCTGATATGTCCACTGAGGAATACAAAAAGCTGGAAGCCAATCTCACGGCGGAGGTAATTATTCTGCAATACTAGAGTCTATAGATCTCAAGATAGAACCGTCTTTTGGCTGGCATTCATGGGTATATGTAATGTCCTTCAATTATTGTGTCATTATCTTGTGATAACACGTGCTCCAGTCTTACAGACGGATTTCATAATTATATAACTTGATTCGTTTCGTGTACAAATAGGGTCGAACCAAATGGCCGCTTGCGTTTATATAGCCTGATGCAAACACGAGAGTGAGTTGGGAGAATTCGAAAGTTTATGTGAACCCGAGCCGTAGGCGAGGGTTTACATATGTACTTTCGAATATTTCAAAACTCAATCGAGTGTTTGTATCAGGTTCTATAAACACAGAGCACCCATTTTAATAATAATGATAATATAAATAATATTAATAATAATAATAATAATAATAATAATTTCTTTTATGAAATGTGCCGTGACGTCACAGCCGTGTTTGCATAGCCTGATATAAACTCGGTAATTGATCAATCACAGCGTGCATAAGACACAACTTATTTTATAAGTACTATTTACAGAATGATTGGCCGTTCTGTATCGGGGTATACTTCTATCTTCATTACTTCTAAAACGATCTATTTGGTAAGTTCATTGGCATAGCAATTTTTCTAAAGTTGTCTAAGTCGAGAAAATCAAAGCTAAACTTTATGTAAATCAAGAGGAATCAATATGACATATATAGACCACATTAAACATGGATTTTCTTTGTGTTTTCCTTATGAATTATTAACGAGTTTTAGAAATATATATGGAATATATATATATATATATGTATGTATATATAGTTCAATCTACAGACACGGTGTTTCGCTGTACAACAGCTCATCAGTGTAGCTTGGAACAATCTGAATGAATTTCATCAATTACTTATACACATGCGATCGTCGGTGACAACCGCATGTCAAGCATCGGTGAAGTACATTCAGATAGCGTGAAGTGCGCATGTATATATATATATATATATATATATATATATACAAAGTATAAAGTATAGTTTTACCTTAAAGTCTTCGCTACCAGACACCCTAAACGGGATCATCAGGCGACTCCTGATCATCGCCTGATGATCCCGTTTAGGGTGAAACCTTGTAGCGAAGACTTTAAGGTAAAACTATATTTTATACTTTGTATTTTGCTCTATCTATATATGGTATTGAGCACTCTCTAACATTTCGTGAACCATAACTCACTCACTTATATATATATATATATATATATATATGTTGAAATGCAGCGGATATTCCGTTGAAAAACTAGTCTTTGCAACTTATAAACCTCATCTCGAATTGTTAATGAAAGTTTTAAACTAAATTTCCCTTGCCAGATGAAAGAAGTATTCGGGAATAATCCAACTGTAAAAGATGGTTTCGTTGGGACATTATTTTATAAGAACAGGTTGGTTTTTACTCATAAACTCTGACACAATAGCCTACGTCATAGCAAACCTTAAACATTGTCATGCAACAATGATTTTGTTGCAAGTTGAATCAGCATGTTGCAGCAAGTAGAACTGGAGTCTACTTTTTTCAACGAATTTTTTTCAACTTGCAACAAAACCATTGTTACGTGGCAATGTTTAAGGTGGATGGTAATACGTGCAACAACGCTTTTCAACAAATTTCTTTGCAAGTTGAAGAAAAATGTTGCCCGTATTACCTCACCTTTAATTTCACTGTTATTTTCTTCCGATCTCTGTATATTTATTTCTTTTGAATTTTCCTCATGGATTAGTAATGAGAATGATAAACATTATTCCCAAACTCATTTATAATAATTCATAATATAGAAACAAAACAAGTCAGTACTGAGATGGAGTTTGGATATGTGATCAAACACTTCCATAAATTAAGCCAAGTTTCACATCAAATTTTTCTTAAAATACTGATTCATTTGAGGAGTTATCAAAACACCTCGAAATTAGTTCAAAAACCTTGCCTTCGTCTTGGTTTTTCAACATACTTTTCGGTGTTTGATATCAGATCAAACACTCCTTCTCGTGTTTTATATATTACTAGACTGGAACAAATGAAATAAGTAAACACTTTCAAAACCTGCATGCAATCCATACATCCTTTGCCACATTGCCTACTGTTTAGATAATCAATAATCAATGTTGCTTTTCTTTTAAGCAATGAAACCTACAAAGGAAATCTTGTTGTACGATCGTGTCTCATCGTTTATCTGAATCAGTCAGATTTGACCGCTGCAAACTTGAAAGACGCGATTGTGAGTTCTACAGATCCTGGAAGTTCACCTGATGAACTTATTTTTGGCGCATACAATAGTTTTGTCGTTGTGAAAGATCGAATAACTGCTGCAGGTATGAATTTGTACACATGTATTACTTATAAAACTAGTTGCCACTGTTAATCATTGTAGGAAAAAACATGTTTGTTATGCTTGGTAATGGAATAAACAGAACTTGACAACGAAAAAATACGAAACAAAGAAATTATATTACAAAGATAGCATAATAACAATAAAAAGTTATATATCTTTGTTATTATCAAATATAATCACCACTTGAAGATCTATCTACATGTTTAGTGTTGTGGGCGAAACACATCCACATGCTTCATTCAAATTAATTTCGTTTGATAATAGAAAAGATATCTAACCTTCTCCGATAGCTCATTATGCACCTACGACGTCAAAATGTTTAATTTGCATATCAAACAAACTAAAATATCTCAAGAACAAAGAAAGGAAACGAAAAACTGCAAAAGATGTTACTCTATAATTGAAGTGGTATTTTTCAAATAAGACAAACTTAATTTTCGTTTCATAGGCACTTTAAATTATTATTATTATATGGTTCATTTACCTTGTTCTACATGTATAACCCTTTGATCGGTTTGAATACCGATATATTTTAAATAGTACCGAACAAACAGTTTTTTAACAAAAGATGAATTTGGAATTTGACATCATCACAAGAACTAAAATCGATCAAAAATGATTTCACATCTCGTTAATATGATTATACGTATTATATCTTTATACATGCAACCATGCTGTTTAAACACCAACATTACTGCCAACTGTAACAATACTCATCTAGAAATACTGCACCAAATAAATTCAAATCATGGTGAACTATACGCTGCATGCATGTTTCGCATTTTCGAGATATTTTTTCTGTGTGTATTATATTACAAAAGAACCTTTTATGTACTTAATTTTTTCTAATTTGGTTTCCCTCTGTTACAAGTAAAATCGTCTGGCGTAAATAAATTAGACTTGACAGTCGTATTTTGCCTAGAAAAAGTTACACCATAAAATTTTGAACATGCACAGAATTGGATTAAAAAGGAGGCAATTTTTGGCGACGAGGCGTGTTTTTTTAACCAATGTGTGGTTTGGGTAACGGGCAAGAAAGATTTAATACAAATTTGAGGTTATAAGGTTTCTGAAATGTTGCGCTAATATTAAAAATCATTTTACTTAAATTTCTCAGATGATAAATTTTGTTTTCAGCCAGTTTGAAAAGTAAAGTTTCAAAGACTAAAGTAGAATTTCGTGTTCCATGTATAGTTTCTCTCTATTAAAGGATGCGGGAACAATACACAGTACACGGCTGATATACTTAAATTGTTATTTAGATGTGAATGAGTGTGATGCCAGTAAAATGTGCAAACCTTGTCATCAGCTAGCAAGCTGCAGTAATCTGCCTGGCACATATCAGTGCAGCTGTCATCAAGGATTTTACGGTGATGGAGTCATTTCATGCCAAGGTATGTTTATGCCAGTAACCTATTTCCACACGGAAAAAAATTTAATATAACTTGAGTTGAGTGTTCAAAACGTGTCTTTTTTCATGCAACCATTATTTTTTTGCAATCATAAACTTTAGGAATTTTGGGAAATATCGTTTTTGAACGTTTAGTGAACGAAGAACAACGAATTTTGGCACTATTTTCGAATAAAAAATTGTGGAATCCTATGAAAGAGCACAAGAGAACTAACAAACGCTTTTAAATTTTGTTTATTCTGTCATGCAAACATGCATCTTCATTATAAACATAACAGATCGTGTAGTTAACGATTTACATTACTCAGTGTGATATTTGAAAATTAAACCAAATTGCACACGCCTACTAGACTTGTGAGATTTTAGCACAATTTTCAAATTTCACTCGTAGTGTAAGTTAGTAATTACACTGGCTATTATATGATTATATAAGAATATTCATTGTCGTAACAATTTGTCAACAAAATTTGTACCATACATAATCGCTTTTATCTTCCTGAAAACTATTCTTTCATAGCATTGACAAACTTGCCACGATTGTTTGTTTGCACCGAATTTGCTCATTAAATCTCAGTTTGACTACAAATCCGTCATAGTAAAGAAAAAATGGTCACTGTACATTCTATTATAATCATTGCATATGTAAATGTATTTAAATAAGACGAAAAATTTTGTTGACAATTTAACGTAAATTTAGCAATTAACAGTTTCCGTCTTGTCAATGTTTGTATCCTTTGGCTCTGTATTATCGTTTTTAAAAGATATAATGTTTTATATATGCCACAAAATTCATTTTTTAATTTTGCCACAGTGGATTATGATTCCCGTCATTCTTACAATTATTTCTGTCATTCTTGTTCAACTTGTATTTTAGTTCGTTTACTAGTTTATATAGCAATGCTAAATCTTTAATTTGATTTCATGTTCTATTACAACTTTTAACTATAGATATTAACGAATGTGTAAGTTCCGGATCCTCGTGCCCAGCGACAGCCACGTGTGTAAATACAATCGGATCATTCCAGTGTAATTGCGCTCATGGATATACTTACAACGGTGCTGAATGTCAAGGTATCTAAAACCTCATCAAAAACTAGCTGACACTTTTTGTATGATTTTCTTAACTCCTTCCTAACATTGTTGACTGACCATGTTTTGTCAATATCTTATTACGTCTGTCTGTCTGTCTGTCTGTCTGTCTGTCTGTCTGTCTGTCTGTCTGTCTGTCTGTCTGTCTGTCTGTCTGTCTGTCTGTCTGTCTGTCTGTCTGTCTGACTGTCTGTCTGTCTACCTGCCTGTCTGCCTGTCTGCCTGTTTGCCTGCCTGCCTGCCTGTCTGTCTGTTTAGCTAGCCTGGTTAGCGGGATGACTCGTTTCCCCATCTCTAATAACCTGCTATCAGTCTCTGAGTGCCCCCTTATTTTTAATGTGTTTGTTCACAATTCTATTTTCTCCGAATGTCTTAATTTTTTTACGAGTGGATTTATCAGACCGGCAAGGTCTTTAGAAATTACTGGTTATGCAATTAGAAAGATTCATTTTAGGTTACGCAACTGGGGAAAAATAAATTTCCGTTCGCTTTCTGTTCGCTGTATGTTTAACTATCAATTTTGTACTCTAGATATTGACGAGTGTCTGCAAGACCCTTGTGCATATGGATTCAACTGTGTCAATACCTTAGGATCATACAAATGCTTTGGTAAATTGTTATTATATGCTTTTTATTGATATTAAGAGTTTTATTGATATTAAGAGTGGTACGTTTGCAAGCGTGGACTAATCTAACAGAAGAGCTCATTCGAAAATGTTTCTATCCCTCAGACAGACATCGACTCCACAACTTTCTTATGCGTTGATTATATTATAGAAAGTTGCAGCTTCGATTGCTTGCCTGTGGCTTAGAACATTGTTTTAGCATTGTAGCTTGACGAACGTCTGCGGAACGTCTGTTATGTTTTTTATTATCAACATGAAATACACAGAATACATAAAATATCATACTTGTAATGGTATTTATCCAAATCATTAATAATTCATACAATAGCTCATATTGTATATATTTTTTCTAGTTGTATTTGTTTATTACACAGGTTTTTGATATCCACAATTGTTGTTATTTTGTGCTTTAGGACAGTGCAAGCTACCAATTGACATAGCATTTGCAGTTGATTCGTCAGGATCTATTGGAGAGGACAACTATAGAAAAATCAAAGAGTTCTTAATAACGGTGGTCCGTGAGCACGATGTTGCTGAAAATGGAGCTCACTTTGCAACAATTCGTTTCAGCGACGACGCCGATGTTTTATTTGACTTTAATAGATTACAAGGAGCCAACATTACAGCAGACAATGTTGTAGCTTTGCTTCAGAATTTACCGTACATTCGTGGGGAGACTAACATTGACAAAGCTCTAAAACTGGCCGAAAGTGATGTATTTTCCAGCAAAGGTGGTTATCGAAATCAACAGAATATTCCAAAGGTAAACTGATGAAGATTAAATTACTGTTTTACGATTAAATGAAACATTATGTTACAAAATTTTGTGTCTGTCTGTCTGTCTGTCTGTCTGTCTGTCTGTCTGTCTGTCTGTCTGTCTGTCTGTCTGTCTGTCTGTTTGTTTGTTTGTTTGTTTGTTTGTTTGTTTGTTTGTTTGTTTGTTTGTTTGTTTGTTTGTCTGTCTGTCTGTCTGTGTGTCTGTCTTTCGGTTACGTAGACTGTCTGTTTACGTAACAGAAATCTATCTGCTAGTCTGTTAGCTTGTCTGTCTGTCTGTCTGTCTGTCTGTCTGTCTGTCTGTCTGTCTGTTTGTTTGTTTGTCTGTCTGTTTAGCTAGCCTGGTTAGCGGGATGACTCGTTTTACCATTAGAGATGGAAATACCTGTCTGTCTGTCTGTCTGTCTGTCTGTCTGTCTGTCTGTCTGTCTGTTACCTAGACTGTCTGTCTGTCTGTCTGTCTGTCTGTCTATCGGTTTGTCTGTGTTTCGTTCTGTCTGTTTGTTCGTCGGTCTGTCCGACAAAATCTTTAATAAGAGAGTTATTTAGTCGATGTCCTATTTTAAGGAAAACTCAAGTGGTTTTGTCTTCTTCTATAGATACTCGTCGTTATTACTGATGGTTATCATACACAGCATAGTGCCCAGACAAAAACACTGAAAGAGCATGCTGCAGAATTGAAACAAAAAGGAGTGGTAATTATAAGTGTTGGAATTGGAAACGCAACGGTAAAGGCTCAACTACTTGAAATTGCGCAAAATGTGCCTGACAATGTTATATCTATAGCAGATTTCAAGCTCTTGAAAAACAAAACAGATGAACTGATCGGACGTACATGTCAACGTGAGTACACAATACATTACTTAAAGTTACGCTATGTAATGTGCGCAGAGTATATAACAATTGAGGGTGAGCACAAAATGTTTTGGCCAGCAGTTTCTGGGTCAATTATCCTCTACAAAAACCCTAGTCAAAAATTTGGTTTACTGCCTAGCTTATAGGCTAACGTGTCACAATGGCTTTACCGTCAACAAACGTGTTTTTGTCACCGAGTGGCAAACCCACAATAAACTCACAGGTTAGCGATTCAGCTAGGTGGGAAATCATGTTTCTGACTAGAGTTGGGGTTAGGTAACCTTGAATTGATGAAACCACATTCAATTAATACAGAAACAGCGTTAGTAGTACGTCGATGTTATGCATGTTTATTGGTTGCTGACCAAACAGATTTTGTTCTCAACTTCGATAAAAAGGAAATTCGAGAAACATTTAAGTTGAAAATAAATTGAAAGTTTGTCGGCTGTTTTTTTCTCTAGCTATCACCAAATTTATTTCTTACAATTAAACACATTGTTTTGGTGGAATTCTCCAGAAAAGAGAATTGAAAGGGTATAAATATTTTCCTGAACTGTGCAAAGTTTTAGACAATTTTACGGAAGAGAACACGAGAAATGTGTATAGTTTATTTTAGCTTTTTGTAACTATGCTGGCGTCACAAAATATCTCATATATTATAATTATATTTATTTTATTAAGATAATTATTATAAAAATCAGAATTATTGTTATGCCGTCATAAGCAACTAGCTTAGGTGTCGTCATAAAGTCCTAGAGTGGCTGCCTTATGCTTATGTATTTACATTGAAGACGTTTTGTTTGGATTGTGTGTCCTTCCACATCTTGTGAAATTGCGCTATCTATCAATCTATCAGGAGTGTTTCTTCAATTTTAGCAGAAACAAAGATTAAATACGAAACTCTTTATAGATTAGTAAGCTGGTTTACTAGGCTTAGAGGGAGGCGGACCTGTATTTTCGTATTTTATTATATAAAATAGAGTGTTTTATTGATTTTTCCGCCACTAATAAAAGTGATAATCTCACATGAGCGATTATTTATGATAACCGCACATGTGACGATTATCGCTGAATCAGCATTATAGTTTAATGCAATTTTTGCAAGGCAATAAGACAATTTTTTTATATAATAAACAGAACAATACATGGATGCTTGGAAATATGAAATTTATTTCGAGTGTTGACCAGGATATCTCACGAGTGAGCGAAGCGAACGAGTGACATATCCTGTTCAACACGAGAGTTCACGCATGCACATCCATGTATTATTCTCTATTTATGCAGTATAGGTAGAATATAGGTATACTTCGTTTTTATCATGCCGGGACTAATTGCACATTTTCAAAGTGTTTTATTCATTCTTATTTGCCAATAAAATCGAAAATGAAAATATCGAGGTTTGCATATCGGAAGAAACACTTTTCCTCGTGTCTAATCTATTACATCTAATACTGATAGATGATCGACATTCTAAGACTAATTTTTCAAAAAATAAATTCATTATTTGTTTTTGCTAAGTAGCCTCATAGTTATTTTGATATTATGTTATGTGTGTTGTTAATAGTGATACATTATTTTTAAAGCTAGTTAATGATCTATCTTACAGCATCAAACGAGTGTGATTTGTATAAACCATGTTCCGTTAACGCTTCTTGCACGGATACGAAGGAATCCTATATCTGCAAGTGCAATGCTGGTTTTACTGGGGATGGGAAAACTTGTAACGGTAAGCATGCTTTTGACACAACCTGAATTTATTAAAATTCAAAATAATTCTTTCTGTGTAATCAAGATCTTGTCTGGTTCCTATCATTTGACCTGTCTGGCATGGGTGACTCTACCAGGAGGAGTATAACTCTCACTAGTATGGCTTTCCTGTTCGTAGGAATTCGCAAGCCGCTGTAGTATTACTTTTAAAAAAGTCAAAGCGTCCTTTGGAAGTTCTTTTTCCAGTTTCAATACACTGATTAAACATTAATTTATTTTGTGAGAAAATAGATTGTGCTTATACACCGGTTTTGAATTACGACCATTTACATCGTGTGATTCATTTACAACTGTTCCAAATATTCTTCCAGTGGAAGATTCCTTTATAATTGGTCAAAGCGTTTAATCTTTATTCTGAAACAACTTATGATTTTTATATTTTTAGATGTAAATGAGTGTGCTACCAATCCTTGTAAGGACGGAGCGGCCTGTAATAATCACGCTGGTGGTCATACCTGCGTTTGCACACCTGGAAAAGAATACGACTACAACGATGAGTTATGCAAGGGTAAGTTTCTGGAAAATATTTCTTTGTTTTAATATTGTAACATCATGTTTAATTACATTATATTGTTCTTAGGGAGATTTAATTCCATCTAATACATATACATGCATATATATGTAATGCATATATATACTACTGTAATTTTCTTCCAAATGATGGAAAATTTCTACATACATGAGCAAACATTAAAAGGGCATACATGTAGGTCGAAAATCAATAACAGTCAATAAATATTCTCAGTTTCAAAATAGTTTTAAACAAAGCAAATTACATTGTTTTGATAATTTGGGTATTAGAAATTAACACCACGCCCCAAAAAAGTAATATGCTGGGTAGGCAGTGTAGAAATACAAATCGAAAATGTGAAAAGGTTGTTGCATGTACTGCCAAAATTCTCACAAATTATTGTCAGAGAGAAGACCATTGCTCGATCGAAACACAAGCGATTTTTACCACAGTTTTCTCATCCTGACGCTTGCGATGGAGTGGATGACTCACGAAAGTTTTGAACCGTATAACTTTGCACAAATTGTTTATTAAGACATTCGTAAGTCAATCATTCGCATGTATAGATTCGTTGCATAGGGGTGTCGATCCGTTGTATAGGGTATCGATCTGTTGTATAGGTGTATCGATCTGTTGTATAGGTGTATCGATCTGTTGTATAAGTGTATCGATCTGTTGTATAGGTGTATCGATCTGTTGTATAGGTGTATCGATCTGTTGTATAGGTGTATATGTCCCGTTGCATATAGATTACTCTTGTGTGGAAGGTATATACTGTATCTAAAGATTCTAAGTTAATTATTTACGTCATGTAACCAAGGGTTTTTTCTGATAACTTTCTTTCTAGATATTGACGAATGTGCCAAAAATGTCTTTAACTGTCCTGCCAATACAACCTGCCAAAACACCGATGGCGATTACAAGTGTGTTTGTTTACAGGGATACACTGGCAATTCCGGATCTTGCGTTGGTAAGGAAATAGGGTATCAAATTACTTGAAAATGTTATCAACTTAAAATATGCTTTACTTTGAATTGCATAATGTTAAATAATAGTGCCAAATAATAAAAGTGACAAGAAAACTTTTATTATATAGTTGTATTTATAAAATAAGATCCGTCTTAGCACGCAATGATGGGATAGTTATGACGTTGCAGTATACGTTTCTTAGTCTTATTTTGAGAAAGAAAGAATTAAGACGCTCTGTGTCGTATAACCTGATGAAAACACCAAAGCGAGTTTGAGGGAATTTATAAGTATACGTATATGTAAATTATTGTTGCTTTTGGATTCACGTAAATCTTCTTACCAGCTGGTTTGCTGTTTATTTTTGCCGTGAGATTTTCTGGACATAATTACACGTGTAAAACGTTTGAATCTCATGACTATCTGCATTTGGGAGAAAAACTGAAGAAACTGGAGAAAACCCTTCGAAATACAGGACAACTCTACTTAGGGGCCGTTTACATGGACAAACGTTGTCCCTGGTAGAAGGGTCACCCTACCCCCCGAGCTACCCTGGGGGAGCCAACTTTGTCTTCATTTTACTTAGTCTCGACAGAGAGCGTTTACATGGGGAATTTCATACTTGTCTCTGGTAATAGGGTCACCCTAGGGGTAGAATCACCCTCTTTGCGAGGTAGGGTTACCCTAGGGGGTGAGATAAAGTTCCCTCCATGTAAACAATTTGACTCGCCTACCCGAGGCGAAACTGCGAAACAAAATGGCGGCAGAAAGTGAAACAATTGATAGAGCAGCAAATACGAAGCGAAAAAGATGGTCTTGGTCTCCAACAATGGTTAAAAACCTGATAATTGACCTGAAGAAGTACAAAAGCTTCTATGAGTTTAATTCTATCTTTTAATTCTAACGTTACAGTTACCGTTTCTTCCCGACGATCGGCCATCTTAAATTAGATGCATAACGATACCCAGTCCTCCAGGCTTAAACCGGTTCAGAAGTCATAATCTAATTTCTCATGTAAACACACGACAAAGTTGTCTCGGATGGTAATCGGGGGGTTGGGTGTCCCTCTTACCTGAGCCAACTTTTAATAACACGATGAGTTTCAAGCTTAATCAACATAGGGATTATTTACAGGCGGTCACCCATTTGTCCGACCCAATTTCCCGCTCTGCATGTGGTCCGACTCTGTGGTCCGATCAGGTCTAACTTCGAAAGTCGGAGTAAAAGCCAGCAAAATCCTGTTCTTCTTTTTCTTTCCTTTCTTGAATGAGTTAAATCTATCTATATGATAATAACTATATTTTTTTGCGTGTCACTTGCACTTTGCATGCACTTATTATATGTTCTTTATTAAGCGTTTGAATCACCGTTGAATATGTTGTGAAATTATTATAGATATCAACGAGTGCGCTATGCTACTAGATAGCTGCGACAGAAACGCCGATTGTACTAACAGTGTTGGATCATTCAGTTGTATGTGTAAACCAGGATTTACTGGAGATGGTGTTGTTAATTGTTTGAGTAAGTATATATAAACGTATTTAAGTTTAAACTTAGATGCCATGCATGCAATGCAGATTTATAGATTCCGATGGGCTTGGGCCATTGCTGATAAATGGAGCTCCAGTGACCCATCCATGCAGCCGTTGTGTTAGCTATGATTTTCTCTTCACTCAAAAGTGTCCCGGTTGGATTGACTGAAATTCAGTAACAACGTTGTATATACTTGCCGTATTTCCCCTCTATTTATCCACATCCTTTATTTAGCCCCCCCCCCCTTCTAATAAGCCCCCAGTCCAGAAGCACTGAAAATAAAATAAGCCCCCAACCTCTATTATTAAGCCCCCACCCCTATGGGTTTTTTTTATGAAGTAAAATCAACATAGAAATACGAGCACTTGCGACGTTTTATGAAGAATATAACGTTTATTGATAAAATAAATTGAAAACCGATATATTTAAGCATTAAAACAATACCGTATTTCCTCTATTTAGGGAAATTAGTTATTATATTGATTTAAAATTGCTGAACTTTATCATATTTAGCTCCTGGCGAACAGTTGAAAGATATTGACAGCTGTAAAAATATGAATAAACATAATTATGAATTTCTAAAGAACATGAAAATTATTAAGCCCCCAGCCTCTATTTAGCCCCCCCCCCCCCTTCTAGTCCAGAAGCACTGAAAAAAAATCCCCCAGGGGGCTAAATAGAGGAAATACGGTAAGCTGTTTCCAGTCTCCTGACCGCTAGAGATTTACTATACGACCAAATCACCGAAAGAATGTATATATCAGTAATCTCATGCACTTATCTGTTCAGGGCATGGAAAATGCAGTTTAAAAATGCATTGCATTTAATGCAAGCCGGCAAAGTAACAAAGAGAAATCTTGAAATAGTTTATGGCGCAATAATATCATTACAATAATAACATTTCTCAAAATTTTGGTCTTATACTGTCGTGGCAATAGAAGCGTCCCTAAAATATTGCTATACAATTCATTTGCTATGTTTGACCAATTCATTTGATAAAAATTATTGCTAACTTCCTGTTTTGAATTTGATTAGTTTCTGGAGTTTTTTAAACAACCAATACGAAACAGGATTATTTGCCAAACTCCATTCAAATTCAAAACAGATTTCAAAACAGCAAATTGTCGATGAATCATATCAAATGAACTGTTCAACAAGGTTGACCTTTATGTGTGAGCCGTAAAATCTAGTAAGAAATTTATCAAAAACGGCAAGCGTGTCTCTAGCACCCTTAACACACTTATCAAACATGAGGGTTTTTTGGGTTTTTCGTGAGTTAATAATTGAGTTTTCGAAAGCTTTTAGATCTCTAGATAATTTTATTCGAAGGGCCCACTGCTAGGAAAATATTAAGACACTGCTGTCCTTTAGAGCGGAATTTGCCGCGGACTTTCTTTCTCTTAATGCAACCTGTAGAAAATGAATTTTGATGCCTTAATCAATCAGGAATAAGTGAAATTGATTGAAATATTGTTCTACATTGTACAGATGTTAATGAATGTGCTGCTAATCCTTGCAATGCGGGACAAACGTGCAAAGACACAGAGGGATCGTACGAGTGTTATATATGTATCAACGGCACAGTTTTTGAAAACAATAAATGCGAAGGTGAGACTGTTTAAACATAATTATATTATAGTAATAATAACATTAATAGTTACAATACCATTAACAACAACTTTGCACTGAATAAGTAGAGGTTGCATTGCTTTTAGCCAAGCACAAGTAAAACAGTTTTGCTTTTGTACGATGATGACGATTAAGTATTTACAACAAGTGATGATTATAGCATGCAACAACCCTAGCATATTAATAAAACATAATAAAATTTTTCGAGTAAAATATTTAAGGCTACGATATATCGCCTGATGATTTGTTAATACATGAAACTTATCACAAAAGTTACTGTATATAGTAACGTTTGGATCTGCAGTTGTTGTTTATGGTGGTGCGATCCTGACATAAAGCCTACATAATTTATTTTGTTCCTTTTTATAGATATAAATGAATGCGAATCTAATCCTAGCTGCCCTGGTGTTTCAAATTGTAGTAACACATTTGGATCATACAAATGTGTGTGTCCAATGAGCAATCAAGTCTTGTTGAACGGGATTTGCATTGGTAAGGAAAACATTAATGCTGTTATTAATATAGAAATGAATACAATGAAAGGAGAAACGAATAGAAAGCAAAAGAAAGCGGTTTGGGGAAGAGAGACAGACAGAAGTGTATGTGACTGTATGTCTGTGAGAGATGGAGAATGGATGGAAGGAGATGCAGAGAGAAAGAGGGAAAGACCTCAAAAACGAATGAGAATATTTTCATTAATTATTAGTTAAAGAAATTACAAAATTTATAAAATGTCAGTGAGTTTTAGGTTACATCTTTTGATTAGTAGTTGAGTAATTCCAAGCTTGAACACCCTCGTATTTGAAAGTTTTTAAAAAACTTTTTGGGTATGGACAGACAGACAGACAGAGACGGAGAGTTAGAGAGAGCATATACAGTTAGAGAGAGCATATGATACCTTTACAGTCAAAATGGAAATATTTTCCCACTTCCGCTTCTGTAGTTGGTTGTATATTACTGTATTTCTGTAGCCACTACTGAACCACGAGGAAAGTCTAGTAATAAAAGTCGCCAATTCTTGACGTATATATTCGTCTGTTGGTATTGATTTGGGATAAATTAAACATCCATTGTATTATGATTAAATGGCATTTAAAGCTAACTTAAACTATTTGTGTACAGTTTTCAACAAAAAAAATTCTCAAGCTTCTGTAGCGGCTACCGCAGAAATACAGTAATATGCAACGAACTACATAAGCGGAGTTGGGAAGGTATTTCCATTTTGACTGTAAAAATAAACTGTTCTGACCTTGTTTGAATTATGATAGATGCTTTGGTTTACGAATTGGTTTTGGATACTAACCAAACATACTCAAACAAAATGAACAACATGTTGTCAGAGAAATTTGCTGAATTGGCAGCCAAGTTGGAAAAAGAGGTCAGAGTTTCTTAAATGTTTTCATGTTTATGTCTTATTTGATTATTATATTTAAAAAGTTTTATTGTCTATGGTCTCGTTACATTGGAGAGCATGTTTCTTGTCCAAACAGAAGACAATAGTGGTTCTGAGATGGTTTTAGTGAAATACGTAGAATTAATTAAGATTAAATTGTCATATAATATTGATCTAAGCTTGGTTTGAACAAAGAAAACGTTACCCGCTATATCTTATGTTTTGCGCACTGCTCTCGTGCTTTTTGGATTCCTTGCATAACTTTCAAAAATTTGAAAGAAGAATAAAACAGGTTTTGCGAGCTGTTTCTTGAAAAGCATTCTAGTAAATTACGATTAATTAATTTTTTTTACTAATTTTTCCATTCTGTACTGTTAAACAGCTCAAAGAACTTTTGAATAACAATGGACTGGGCAACAGTACAGTCGAAGTTGTTCTGGAAAAAATAAGGTACGATATATACTCCTGCGCGTGAATATATTAAATAATTGGTTACTTAATATACTGCAGTATATAAACTTTACTGAAACACTCTCCTTTTATTAATATTACCTTTTCTAATACACCCCCTATTCTTTGGGAAACAAATTCTATAACAAGTCTCTGTTTTAACATCAGTTATTATGCAACATGATACAGATATGAAAACAAATCAGATGTGAAAACACCAACAGACAGACAGACAGACAGACAGACAGACAGACAGACAGACAGACAGACAGACAGACAGACAGACAGACAGACAGACAGACAGACAGACAGTCAGTCAGTCAGTCAGTCAGTTTGGAATAAGCCATTATTTCTAAAGTTCTTCGCACGCTCGACAGACATTTTACGGTATGTCTTAATTTGTTTTAGTTTACGATCACCTCAATTTTCTTTGATGTACCGCGGTGTTTATTTATAATAGTTACTCCCAAGCACGCATAAATCTAGTTAATTGCCCCGGGCTAATTAATAATTAGACAACGAGACCAAGTTTTCTATCGGTAACTAACCTATACATATTTCGTCTTCTTTGACAGTGACAACAACGGAAAAGCTAAAGCTCATTTTGATGTTTTCCTCAACGGAAACGCACCTGTTCCTCTGTCGGTCCTTCAGACTGCGCTCAAGAATGGTTTGGATAATAATGATAATATTTTGGGCAACCTTAAGATTCCCACTCATCAAGTCAGTAAGTTTGTTAATGTTGCTTTATAAATGCATGTACCTGCACTCTTTCAAAGTGTGTTTAAGCAACGAGATTATTGCCGAATACAATTAATATTTCTCATATTTATTTAATGCTCGATTGCTTTATAATTTAACTATATTTAGTAATATTTCAATAGCTACTGAATAGCTTTTGACGTTGCAAAAGCAACACAATCTATATAGAGTGTTTTTTGCAAGGTTTTGTAACAATCCTGATGAAGGATCTTACATAAAACTGTATTATTAAAAATATAAATAAAAAAAATCCAAATATACGACCAGGTTTTTAAATTATTTAAGTTTTACTATTTAATGTAGGGTAATTACTTCAGGTTCTACTTTCCTGCTGTATATAACTAAAGCATATGTTCATTGTATTTGCTCAAAGTTGTCATAAAACATGAAAAGCTCAGCAATAAAAAGACATAACCCAATGAGTAAATGGATAAGGCAAGGGTTGTAACGAGTGTTACTTTTCTTTACAGACGACAAAAAGGAATGCGACCAAGCAAACGTGTGTGCAGCAGATCAAGATTGTTTCGAAACCGACGGTACATACGGATGTTATTGCTCAGAACCTAACCGCATTGTTTACAATGGAGAGTGCATCGGTATGTGGAGAGCGTTGAATTGCATCATAGTCACTATAGAACTGATTAATCTGGAAACGCAGCGAATGTCAAAACAACTAAACAATAAACTGCGAGTTTTGCTGAGGGTGTCCTGGAAGTGCATATACATCGTTTTTACTACTATTTATTATATAAAATAGAGTTTCCGCCACTAATGAAAACGATAATCTCACATGTGTGATTATTTATGAGTGTCGATTATCGTGAAACGTATTAGAGTTTACTGCTCTATTTTTGTGGGAAAATAGGACTATTTTTTTATATAATAAACAGAACAATACATGAATGCTTGGAACTATGAAATTTATTTCTCGTGTTGACCAAGATATCCTAGTCAACACTCGAAATAAATTTCATATTTCCGCCCATCCATGTATTATTCTCTATTTATATAGAACAGTTGAACGATTCAATCCCAAACGCTTCTATTTGCTGATTGCTTTATTATAGAAAAATACAGTTTGTTCAGCAAGTGTGAAGGGCATAATTAGTATCAACGTAACCAAAAACATATATAGAACAAAGAATTTTCCCGCGTTTCCAGGTACTTTATTTCTAGTGACTATGCGTAATGATGTGTCTGCAAGACACACTAATCAAAATCCAATAAGAAATGACGATATGCCATTACAATTGAAAAGAAAATCCCGCTGTATATGAATCGTAAATCGTTATATTAAAGAATACGAGAATGAAAACGTTATTTTTTCAGTATATAGGAGAGTAGATATCGCCAAACTCTTAACATTTTTAAACATTATATTTTAGGGTTTTTATTTGAAAGTAATTCATTTTTTATTACATTTGGCTTTACAAATATGGCCACTTTTGACAGACAGACAGACAGACAGACAGACAGACAGACAGACGGACGGACGGACGGACGGACGGACGGACGGACGGACAGACAGACACTTTTTTGGTGCCCATTTTGACAATGTGCGCCGCCGTGATCCGTGACGTAATTCATTGGGTACTCGTTAATAACTATATAATACTTTATTTTATATAGAAACCGATGTTTTTAATGGACAAATCACTATCATTGAAAACCTGGACTACAACAATGCACTAAATGACCCCAGCAGTACCATATTTGTCACTCTTGCTAACGAACTTTCATCTATGGTAATTTATTAATACAATACAGCGGTGCAAACGTAGACATAAATATAATTCAAGCCGGGTTTACTCTTCACTCTATGTATCAATCAAACCCAGTAACCAATGGGTGCTACAGTACTTTAGTACGTAACGTTCGTTAACCTTACAGACTTTGACTGGATTTGGGCGAAGATAACAACGAAAATGAAAATAATAATATAAATAATAATTGCATTTCAGTAATATCGTATTTTGTTTTTGTTTTTTTACAAATTTAGTTGATGGCAGCCCTGCCTGCCGCACAAAGCAACATTAACGGCGTACGGATTTACGCTTTTACGTAAGTCAAATTCTTATATCTTTCTGTCAACTATATTTGCGTGATCACGCGGTCGAGCGATTGAACCCAAACGCCGCTGTTGGATGATTGTTTTCTTATACCAAAAAATACTAACCATGGCATATATCTCAATTGACTATGTTCAGCCTTATGTTATTACATGAAATACGTTTCACTCCGACTCAGAACGTATCAGACTTTGTGCGTAGTCAAAATTTTAGACTGGTCTATTGAATCGATTTTTTTTCCTAAGCTAAATATTCCATTTGATATTAATGCAACTTTCTTTTTTATACAGAAAAGGCAGTGTGATTGTCGACTTTCTGATTTACGTCCTAAAGAAACAAGAAGTGAACGTAACTGACCTGCTAAGCGAACTAAATAACAGCCTGCCAATAGTTAATAACAAAAAGATGTTGGGAAACAAGTATGTTATTGGGAGCTACGTCGTTGTTAAAGGTAGGTTAAAATTAATATGTTGGTGGTAATTAAGAAAAAGAAAGCTAAGAGCTATATATAGCGGCGCATCCGAGTAAAGATCTGATATACTGAGCAAAGTTCCAATAATGGGGTTCCTATCTAACAGCTTCAATAACTTTCAGTGTGAAATAAAGCTGCAATTTGTCTTTTTTTTAGACCACGATGAGTGTAATCCTGGAGATTTAGGAAATGTGCCAAAAGTTTCTTGTCAATTTGGAGAGTGTGTTAATGTAATTGGAACATACAGGTGTCATTGTAGCGGAAACGTTGATCCCGTCAATGGAGAATGTGTTCCAGAGTCACGTACATTACCTACTGAAGGAACTCAAACCCCACTAGCTACAGTACCAGTTGATATGAAGGGTAAGTAAAAATAATAACCGTGTACAATAAATATACTGCTTATCGCAGCCAATCAGAACCCGCTATTCTGACGCTCTGTGTATTTCGTAGAACATGGTCACATGACACTCTGGGCAAATAAGAACCCAGTCATTATAATGTCCTTTACTCCAAATACCCTTTGAGTTCTAGTGTAAGTCGACAGCGGTGAGTTTATAACTCAACAGTGACTATACCACATGGCATCATAATAAATCTAATTATAACACTCACTCATGGTTACATCACGCATTGTATTATACCATCCTTAACCTATAATGGTTTTATAAAGTCCTAACCTTATAAACGGTAATTCTGGACCCGTATTATTTAAACAGATTATTTAGAATGTTTTAATTTACTTGCAGATAACTGGTGGGTTGTATATGCCGTTGTATTTGGCATATTGTTTGTTGTAATGCTTCTGGTGATCATCTCATTATGTTGCGTTGAAGTCGGAGGAGGACCCGACAGAATGAGGTAAATTAATGATAATACGATGTAAAATTATACGCTTTACAAAAAATATCAAAGAGTTTTACTGAACGTCTATAAGCCCTTTTTGGAGTTTCTTTTCTGTCACTTTTCAAAATAACAGTCAAACAGTGACTGCATGTTCATCCTTCACTCAAAGCTTCGCCTGCGAGCATCGTGCTACTATCAGCTATTCAGTTCATTGCATGAATATGTTTTATATTTACTATTTACTACGCCTAAACTATATTGTTATATGGCACGGATTACTTCCGGTAAAATCACGCGCTGTGATTGGCTCCGTAATGTCCGCGGGCATTATGAAAATTGTTAATGCCCTACGAATGGCAACAAACAAAAAATCCTAATAAAAACTTTTATTGCCGAAAAACGATAAAAGTAAATGAAATAAACGACGATGAACATTATAAAAGTAAATTCTAGTATCCAGACGAGAAAGAAACAGCAGAAAATAACGCTAGTTCGGTGTTTTGACAAAGCGAAGCGAAGACCAAGAAATACAAGATTGATTTTGAAATAAAAAGTGCCATATAATAAACTACTTAATAACCTCGATTGTTCGGTCTTTACGGTAAAATATTAAACCTCGGCCTTGAACGTATTAACCTCGCTATCGCTCGGTCACTAAAGACCTCACTCTCGGTTATTAAGTAGTTATTACTACAGTTTTTGGAGTTATATTTTAAAAAGCTAACATAACCATTGTTTTAAAAAAACAAATTTTAATTGTGCTATTCCTGACTAGTGTTCCATTTATCCATCTATATATCTATATGATAAGTTGTACGTATACATGTAGTGTATGTGTTACGTTTGCGAGCTTTGTGTAGTGTAACAGACGTTTAGTGGACGCGTTCATCAAGCTCAATTACTCAGCATCTATGTGGAATATTTTATACAATCTATATTGAATATTTAAATTATATCTAATAGCGCAGCCAATCATGCAGAGAGTGCGAACCACTAATACGCTTTTAAAAATTAAAGTTAGTAGAAATTAATTTCAAGTTTATTTTACTCAGGTATTCAGTGCACAGCCATTACGAACTGGATGGTAAACATGCGTACCATCATGACGTGCGAACTGATGATGAAGTTGCTCCTGGGGTTCCAAATTCCAAGAGTTACAACGTAAGAAAAGGTAATGAATACGCTATGGGAGACGAGGTGATCGCCTACAAGAATCCCGGCGATAACAAGTCTGGATTTTACGAGATCAATCCAATCTACGACGATACCAGTGGAGGGACAATGAGGACTGAGAAGAGTTATACCTCAGTTTCTACTGAAAAGTTTCATAGTGGCTCGGTGAAATCGGAGACTGAAAGTGCGTATCACTCAACAACCAATGGCGACGACTCTCCTTCTACAAGCCCTACTGTAAGTTGAAATCGCACAATTATACTCTGTGAACAACATCTAAAACCTCACACAAAATTTAACCCTTTCATGCATGGGTTTGCCGAGACGCCTTATCCTGACGAATAATATTGTTTCGCGTATAGATAGAGTAAAAGATAAAGTTGTCCCACGACAATAAGTTGCGTGAAAGGGTTATCAAAACTTTTACTGTAAAACCCTGACCTAACAAAAATTGATAACTTTTTGCCAACTTACAGACCACTTTCATAATGTCACCACTTTAAATATTCTTTTATGTGCATCTAAATCAGCCTTTCTGGCCTCGTTATGAAGCAAAGATTCTTTTGAATTGCAGACACACAAACGAGGCCTGAAAGCCGTATTAAAATTCACATAAAAGAATATTCAAATTAGTGATAATTATGAAAGTGGTCAAGTAATTTAAACCGTTTTTATAAGCCTATATATATATAATTGTGTTTGAAAATAAAAAGCTCAACATTGAGCTTTATGTCATTGTTATTTTTATAAAAACACTGAGTTTGACAGAAAAAATACGTAAATGGGTTTAATAGTAAGATTAACTTTTACTTCCTTTTTTTTCAGCCTGCAGACACCAACTTGTAAATTGGGAAGGAGTTAGCGCGTTTCTTCTTATTGCACGTAGTCCAATAGTTTTCTCTTTTTTAATAAAATTCTTAAAATTTAGTCATAATTTTGACCGAAATGACTAATCTACACTTTGCTTATATTAAATTTGTTAACAACTTCTTAAAAAGTATGTAACTGCACTTGGTTATGTTGTTTCACACAATAAAGCATTTTTGCACCCGATGTTGTCGTGTCTTTGTTTGAAAATGCATAGGGATCCGATGTCATGGTACTTTGTGGGGCAGGTCTTTATGCAACCTCGTCCCCAGGGCCATTTGTGGGGGCTGTGCCAAGATGGCGGCCAAGAACAAATGGCCCTGGCACAGGCTGAGCTATCACCACATCTGATTGGTCGAGATAACATTGGATGTTTTAGGTATTCTGATTGGTGGAAACGAGGCGGGCGGCAGGCTAACTCGCGGGCATTTGTTTTTAGGGCTCAAATTATACCAGAATTGCCGGCTGTTAAAAACAACTTCAAAATGAATGAAAATGTGAGGAAAGCTGGCGAAACACCCGTAAAAACGTCGGAAGAATATGTAATGATGGGTCGTGTCGTCTCTGTGCCCTGGCTGCCATAGAACGAAGTCCATGGGACGGCAATTCAGTGTGTTTTCTAAATCGGGCGAACGAAAGACTTGGTGCATGAAGAAAGTCAAAAAGTATTTTGGCTGCGAAAGGAAAGTACACCACAGGGCAGAATTTACGTGTTTGGCCATTGAGAAGCAGGCTTTTTTCAAACAGGAATTCTCGACTAAAACGCTGAATTGAATCCACTGAAACTCACGATTCACGAAAACAAGGCGGCCCGGCCAGACCACGGCAATCCAGTTTCTTGCGAATTTCGTACAACGGTGAAGCAAATGATAAATAATAAGCATTTACAGATATTTATTAAAAGTGTATTTATTTTAATAACTTGACAATGTATTTGGAAATGAATGTTTTGATTGTTTTCAGTTTGGGTCAGTCAAGCTGAACTAAATATTCAGAAAAAAATTAGCCTGACTAGGCGCGATAAACTTAGTGAAGACTGGGTCCGAGTCAAAAATGAGTCAAAATTTGACTCATTTTTTTGCAGCCTGTTCAGTCTGTGCCAAGGCCATTTGTTCCCGCCATTTTGTTTTGGCCGCCATCATGGCCCTGGGGACGAGGTAGGTCTTTATGATCTTTGCAGTTCCAGAAACGTTTTTTGCCAATCAGAACACAGCCTGAATGTTTATCCTGTAATATGTATATACAGGCTAAACACTTTCGTATAAATAAAGCAAAAGTTATTCCGATTTAAACGTAAACATTTTTTGGCGATGGATTATCGTAGAATTTCGTCACAGAATAAAGAATAACCAGTTCAGAAATCTCACTAGTTATATTAATACAGTGCCAGCCCCTGATCAGAGGTAACCATGGCAACCCCGTCACAGCCCATCTCCAGAGACCGCTCACGTGACTTAGCCACAGAAGAAAATGACGAAGGGCGAATCACTCCCGAGTAAAATCGCCTGGCGCTTGACAGAGTAAAATACTAAAATCTTCTTCGTTCGAAAACAAATGATATGGTGGGCAGAGTCAAAAATCAAAACCATTTCAAACAATCTGCACAAATCTAAAAAAATACGCAATAATTTTAAAAAATATCAAAAAAATAACAATTTTTTTTAAAAAATTCAAAAAATTCAAAAAAAATTTCCAAAGTCTCATATCACTTACGTTTTTTTCGGCCGTACGCCGTACAAAATATATCTTTAAGAGTTTAACTTAAAGAATCCCTTTTAGTATGGAGTTATTCTGTCATTTTTTGTCACTTTTCCAAACTAACAGTCAAACAGTGACTGTTCATCCTTCACCCAAAGCATAGCCTGCGAGCATCAATTCATGCTACTACAGTTCATTGAATGTGAAAAATCTCTTACGCTTTTCGGGAGTGATTTGTCTCTTGTAACTAATGAGAGAATGAATCCGACTTTGTAATAATTATTTTTTCGAGCAGAAAAACGGTAGAAACGGCAGAAAAGAGCGGTACGGGGCCGGGCAGATACTTAACTTGTTTTTGGACTATCTTTGGGTTTTAGAAAATTGTGGTAGAATTCGTTTGAACATCAGTGTTACACTAGTTTTTTGTTTTGTCGTTGTGGAGCAAGAGTCTTGCCTAAGAGTTCAAACCAAAAAATTGCCGAACTTATACGTTTGTATTTATTGTAGCGATTTGTTCTGCTAAAACAACACTGACCTAAATTCGAAGTAGCAAAAAAGGGAAGTGGATAGACCAAATACAAACGGGATTAAAAAATAAAAAAAATAAAAAATACAATATAAAAAAAAATAATGAAAAAAGAATAAAAAAATACACAGATTTTGTTATCTTTCTTTCTTTTCCGTTACATGTGTTTTTTCTTTTCCTCATCGTTCTCGTATATCCCTCTATGTCTCTAGTTCCCCCTCTTCCGGTACTGGGGCTAGTACAAACAAAACGCAACAAAGCTGGATGGACTATCCATCCTCCCCCGCAGTGAGCTTTCAAATACGAGCAATAACTAAACGTTTTACAGAAAGTTCCATTTACTAACGGTTCAATAGTAATATAGCCTAAAGTGCTCTCATCGTTTGTTCACTTAGGTACATGCTTCTAGCAAACACAATTTTGCAGCCGGCCGCATTAAGATTCCGTTTGGAGTCCGAACCTCCGCTGCTCGCACTCAACCATCCTTTCCGGGAAACGTCTTGAGAACTCTGCAAGAGGCCAATGCGAGCGGGGTGCATCGTCGCTCTTCAAAATAACCAGATCATTCACTTGCAGATTTCTTTCCTCTTTGTTCCATTTCGCGCGGATCGTTAGACCAGGAAGGTATTCCTTACGCCATCGTCGCCATAACATGTTAGCGAGTGCTTGCGCCCTTCTCCATCTTTTACGACTATTAACTTCACGTTCTTCAATAGCACTAGGTGGGATGTTGGGCGATGCTCTTCCGATTAGAAAACCTTCTTTGAGAGTTGTTGATGTACTGCAGCGTAATCTTCGAATCACTCCAAAGGTGGGATTGATCAACTTCAAAATCGATCTCTTCAAGAATCTTTGCTTTCAGTCGTACAGCTACGACGGCGGCTTGTAACTCCAAACGTTCCCAGAGCCCACGTTCTCCACCCGGGAAACGAGAGACTCTGGGATAATCCGTTTGAAATCGTTACGTTATTGGCTGAATAGTGAGCATGAGTTGGCCTTAATTGACCGGAAGTAGAATTAATAAAACCAAAATAACAAAGATGTCGGACGACAAGACTCCAGTGAAGACGTTGCCGCGATCGATATCTTCGCCGTATGTGTGTAGATGCTGTAATTCGAGCTTCGCAAGCAACCCCATTGACTTGTTTGGGGAAAAGTCAAACAAGGAGAACATACTATCCAGATTCCGCTCGGATATTTACGCATGCGTACCCCAACCGGAATAACGAGAAT
Organism: Paragorgia papillata; assembly: GCA_035771165.1. Lineage (NCBI taxonomy): Eukaryota > Metazoa > Cnidaria > Anthozoa > Scleralcyonacea > Coralliidae > Paragorgia > Paragorgia papillata. Next base: position 1,928,220 of record JAWNZC010000349.1, read on the forward strand.
CCTGTGATTTGAAACGGATTATCCCAGACTCTCTCGTTTCCCAGGTGGGGAACGTGGACTCTGGGAACGAGATTGATTCCAATCAAGGTTTTTATACTTGGTTTTAGGCCTTGTCTATACACGTACCTGTTTTTTGAAGACCGTTCTAAAAAAATTCGCGTCTACAACAGGAAAACAGCGTCTTCAAAATTGGTGAGCAATTAGAAGCTTAGGAAATGGGCAATTCTATCCTGATGTCAGTGAGCATTAAAGAAATCTACAATTATCAATTTATCAATATACGGGGAAATTCCAGACGAAGGTTCTGGGATAATATATCATCGAGAAGTGTTTTAATTGGCTAGCTAAAGGCGGCGTCCTTTCAATTGGCAACAGGTTTTTCTGTTTTTGGTGATGGATTCTCGTTCCCAGAGCCTTCGTTGTGCACGCAAACGAAGGATCTGGGATAATCCATTACCCAAAACAGAAAAACCTTTTACCACTTCAAAAGAAGCCGTCTTTAGCTAGCTAGCCAATCAAAACACTTCCCGGCGATGGATTAAGGTGGCAGACCTAAATAATGCAGTGGGTATTTTTTCAAACCTTTCATTAGCCATTACATTGTGGTCGAAAATATAACCGACCACAATGCAATGTGTTTAAAAAGTTAAACTTTATTTTACTTTGGTGAAACACATTGTAAGTTATGCAAATTATTACCTCGTAAGTTACCTTGATAATTATTGGAACTAATGTTAAAAGAGACAGCATGCAAGCTTTCAATATCTTTGTGATCGAGCAACTACGGCGCTACCAGTTCAGGGTATGTGCACGCCGAGTTAAGAAGCGACAGCGACCGGTTCTTAAAAAAATATTTGTCTACGCTTAAAACACAAAAAAGCTTGCTATGTCTAAAACCAAAATGTAAACACTGAACACGTACCGTGGTGTTCACTATATATTTTATATATTAATATATACCCGACTAGTTTGCATTGTCGACGGGTCTTGAACGGATTGTTTGATTCTTTAGCCACTCGTCATGCAGTTCTTATATTTATTTAGTTATTATAAATAACAAATTTTAACAAACTTTAGCGTGACTTTGCGCGCGTGATTTCTTATTGTGCTAATTGAATAGGTACAGCTCCAGTCAATTTTTGTTCCAGTAAGTGATGAATTGGGTGCGAGACATCAGTTTAGGCTCGTCTCAGTTGAAGCCGCAACGCTATGAGCGGTTTTTGGATGCCTAAGTGCAAGTGATGGAATAATTTTGATATATGAAACGCGGTCCGTAAAAATCGCACATGGAGCACCACCCGTAAAAATCTCACGTGCAACACGGGCTGTTAAAATTGCACAAGAAGCAGGGACTGTAAAAATCGCACGTACGGTACCGACAGCGCGGCTTGTAAAAATGGCACATAAAACGCGGGTGAAAATCGCATGTGGAGCTTGCAAAGCCGACGCGACAGCTTTTAAAGATGCACAAAAAAGTTTTGAAAAATCTAATTAGTATGTAGAGCTTTTGTGGATTTCTTTTATAATTTAAGAAACTAGTTCAAAACCTATTTTTCATACTGTTTAGCATAGTGCCCTATATAGTCACAAATTTGTTGCCAAAGTTTGTCGCCTTATCTAGCCGCTATACAGTGCTCCAGAACGTCGACAGTTTGATAAAAAAGCCGTTGCATCGCGCGCTAATGCAAGGAAATCGCTTCTGCGAGAACCGCATATTACTACTGAAAACCGAAGTTTGTAGATTAGATCTAGACTGTTCATACAATGATATAAATGCCTGGCATCGGGGGAAGCTGGCAATGGCTTCGATGGTTTTGTGCGGGCCCGAGTCAATATGTCGACGTCCATGATATGATCATGATCACCCAGGCTAGCCTTCTTCGCTGACGTTCTTCAAGTCGTACGACCCTAAGATTTTAAGAGAACGTCTGCAAAGGAGGCTAAGATATAGATCTGACTCTGGAATCGTATCGGATTGCAATAGTCTCAAACGCGCAGATTTAATACTGCGACTCTCCTGGATGTATTTTCATATAATATTGTGCCTATCACTGAAACACTGTTAAAATTTGCAGTAATGTAGGTGTTATTAAATTAAACTACCTACTAGACTTAAATATCCCGTTATGTTGCCTATCGCAACCGGGTTATAACTCTTGAGTCCAGCGGATTAAACTATTTAATAAACCCTTCTGTTCATTCATCTAATGGTGCATGAATATCCTTTTGTGCCTGGTGAGTTGGTTATGGGAGGTACTTCTCAATACGCTAATTTAAACGAAAATATACAGAAATATTTTAGTCAATCCAAATAACATAAGAAATTAAAACAAAAGACAATATGTAATCAAGGTAACAATTATTTTACTGTTCAAATCAGGAAATTGTGGGAGACTTGTCTTTAGGCCATGCAAACCGCATAAACGCGAATATCGAATTAAAAATTAATGAAATACCGTAATTATATAAATGCTGTGCTTAAGCTGCAGTGCAATTGCCGAAATACTGTATAAATAATACGTAAAACCACAATACCAAAAACCCCAAGGGCCCCCTCGCTTACCAAAATTAAGTAAGGCTACTTGAAGTACTCATCAAATATTGGCTGCGTTGACCGAAAATTCGCGGGCTCACCTTTCTCGCCGCCATTTTGGTTCAACCATTTTGGCTGGAGACCACAAGTATTAATATCAACACGTCCAACATTCAGAAACAAGTTATTTAGACTTCCAACTATGGTTTTACGGCAAAATTGAATTGTCCCACGCTACCGTAAGTTTTCATACACCTATCTGCCTTGAATATTTCAAATTGTACCGGCATCGTGTAAACGGGGTTCTTATAGAACGTAAATTTTATTTTATTCTTTTTATGCTGATTTTTGACAATTGAGCATTAATTCACTACCTTGCAGGTAACCTAGTTTACCCATCTTATAAGTATTTACCCTAAAAGTCAGGCCTTTGGGGAAATTCCCTAGATGATCATGTGCCCAGCTGAAAATCCCCACAACATAATTCAAAATGTCTCCTTGTGAAAGGAAGCAAACAACCTTTGTCAGCCAACTTTTGTCGTATTTCCATTTTTCTTGGCTAGTATCGTTTACTTCCATTTCAAACTGGTTTCCCAATATCAAAACCCTTACATGTAAGAAACCGGTGCAGGAACGTTGTCGAGAATGGTCGATCGACGTCTGCCACGATAAAAAGGTGAAAACCAGTGAGAAGAAATCAAATAATAGTCATACCAAAGAGACGTTATACGCATTCGTTTCTTATCAGGACAATGTTTCTTCTGAATTGGAGTTTGGTAAGTTTAACAGCTTCGGCAACAGTCCGAATTTATACACTTGTTTTTTATTTGTACTGTGCGTGTTGACGTGTTGTGTATGTCGCCAATGCCGGTACTGTAGGCATTTTGTTTCCGCTAAATTCTACTTTAATAATTATAACTAATTTGTTACAGTCAATGACATCAAGAAGCACATCTCCGTTTCTGAAGAAATCAACAACACTGCAGAGTAAGTCGAAATCTGAACTTTAATATTAAAGTTTAAAGTACAGGTTCTTAAAAGTTGCTTAAGAAAGTGAAAGTAACCAAATATTGGACGAACTTTACTGTAAGAGTATGTTTTCCTAAACTGTTTCTTGATTGATTACAAACCACCAATATAGACAAGTAGACATGTAGCCAGTATATCCATGTAGCCATATAGTCAACTAGCCACGTAGCCAGTGGCAATTAAGTGGCCTCTGTAGCTGTTTGATTGCTTGAAAACCCTGTTCATCATGCCAGTAGCCACATGCATAGCCATATAAGCTGTGTTTACACTGCAGCCTTGGCCTGACCTTGGCCTAACTTTGGCCTACTAGCATTTTGGCAGTGTAAACACATCCTGGGCTGGCCTAAGCCAGGCCTTGGCCAGAATATCTGGGCAATTGCTTCTTTTTTTTCCCTAATTATTGCTAATTTGGTCTTGGCCAGGCTTGTGCTAGTGTATATATAAACACGACACATTTACCTTGGGCCGGGGCAAGGCCAGGCCAAGGCCAGGCCATGGCTTGCAGTGTAAATACGGCTATAGACTGGGAGCCATGAAGCCAAGCAGCTATATGTATAGCCATATAGCCAGTACAGTATCCATGTAACTGGTATTCACATAGAAGTAACAAGTTATGATTCAAGTATAGCCAGTCCCTTATGAAAAAAGTCTATAGAGCACCTATAGAATACTAACGGGGGTTAGCGTGTATAAATACCGTATTTTCTGGGCGATAACCCGCGGGTTATCTCTTAATTTTGCTAGGAAACATAATTAGTGTGGGTAATAGGGTGGTGTGGGTAATCTGTTGAATTCTTAAGACAACACCATCATGAAGACCAGAGACCAAAAATTCTACTTTCATCTTTCAACTACTGGTACTGTACTTTTTTTAAATTTTGTGGTCCCAAACCAAGGGAGGACACCAGACTAGACTGCCCTGTATTTCTTCTTCTTTGTTCGGAATGTTCGGCATTCCTTCATTTATATTCAGCCACTTTGAATAATGCGGTATATTCATTAGTGTATCGCAGGCATGGGCTATGTCCCCGGTTATTTCATTTTCGGAATGTGCTTGGGTTTCCTTTGGCCACGTAGCCCGTGCCTGTGATACGCTAATGATATATACCACATTATTCAAAATGGCTGAATATAAATGAAGGAACGCCGAACAAAGAAGAAATACAAGTCAGTCTGACGTGCTCCCTTGTCCAAACCTATTATTAGTAGCTGCGGGTTATCCGATGGTGCGGGTAATACGCTGATTTATTTTTCCAAAAGTGACATTTTTGTTGCTGTGCGGGTTATACGCCATGCGCGTTATTGCCCAGAAAAATTACGGTAGTCATTTATCTAATACTCTATAAATCCTATAGGTTTCTATAGTGGAACCTATAGAAATGTCTATACTGGTCTGTATAGGGAATTGGAACAATTTCTATAGGTGACCCAAGGAAAATCCTATAGAAATTTCTATAGGATTCTATAGGCAAACTATAGAAATTTCTATGGGACTCTATAGGCAACCTATAAATAATCATTTTGGTTTCTATATAAGCAGGCCTATTGAGCATAGCCAGTAGACAAAATGCATTTTAAGATTTTTACAGAAATTTATTCAAGTGGCCTCAGACAATATCATTATTTAAGTAGCAAGCTTCTCCTTTATTGTAAGTTTGGAAACTGGACTTTTGTAGCTGGTTTGGAAACAGCACTTTTCTTAGCTTCTTTACCCCAATGAAAATGAATATTCTTATAGGATTTTGGGACTCTATGGAATATTCTATAGGATTTCTAAATCCTATAGCATATTCTATAGAATATTCTGTGGCAATTTATAAAATCCTATAGAATATTCTATGGCATTTCCAAAATCCTATAGAATATTCTGTAGAATCTATCCAGATTTCTTTAGTTATTGAATTTCCAATTAAATCTATAGCACATTTTCAAATGGGACCATCGATCCGCATAACAAAGTAAATTATTTGTAGATGTTTCTGCATGGTATCTTAACACAGTTTATTCATAATATAATTTATGACATGGCTTTGTCACATGCACGAGCAGTCTTAAAACGATTTTCTTGCAATCTGATCTGGTTTCTGAGTGGTCTTTACAAACCAGTAAAGATTAGTACAAAAATTGAAATTTTTTTTTAAATTGGCAAATTAAGCAAGTCAAGTTAAAATGGTGCTTTAACGCAGCTGTCATAAAAATGAATTTACCATGACAAAAATTTTAAAACAACAGTACGTGTTTATATACAGTTAACTGAAAGTGTCTTATTTCGTTGAAATTTGGTCACTTTGTTTTTTGCTGCTTTGTATATATTGTCTGACATTCAATTAAAACTAAAAAATGGTCAATTTTGCACAAACAGCTCACTTTAAGTCCTTTGTAGCTCAGTCTGTACTGAAATAGCTGTATACAGACTTTGAATATTGTAGAAATTAATGCAATGAATTTCAGCTTCAATTTTCCCCTTATAATAATTTGTTGTGCAATATTAATTAGCTAGCAAGTAATTTATTAATAAATTATCAGTATAATCAAGACAAATAGTTTAATTATTATAATTTTAAACTAGAATAGTTGGTATATACAAAATACTACTGCATGAGTGTACTAGCTGATTTGATTTCAATGAGTACAGTACATACTTTGCACGCAAATACACCTTACAAGTTAAGATAATTAGTCTATGCTGTATGTGATGTCATAACTGACCATGACAAACCTATTTTCTAAATATATTTTCTAAATGTATATACAGTACTTCTTCCAATAATGCCTGGTTCTCCCTTCAGAAGCAATATATTTACTGTTTTTGAAACCTCTCCATAATCTCTTTACAGTAATTAGCAATGCTTTAATTAACTTATAAAATACCTAATCCAATATTACTAAAGTTCTGTTTGAAAAAGAAGAATTTAAGAAATTATAAATAAATATGTTTTACTCATTTTTGTGACTTAAGATGCGAATTAGGACTCACAGCTGTGAAGGAAGGAGAGGACAACAAAGGACACAAACATAATTCTAAAGATACAGTAGAAAATACTATTTCAAATTATGATGAATTGGCTTTCAGTATATCAAGTTTCTTGTGGGCTGTCCTGATAACACTAGCAGTTGAGAATACTATTCCAGTATATGATGAATTGGGCCTCAATACATCAAGTAGTATACAGTCAGCTGATATGATGAAGGAACCAAAACTTTTGGGACTTAATGGTCAAGATAAAAATGGATCTGATACAAATGTACACGGACAAGGTGGTTCAGAACAATCATCAAGCAGTCAACAGAACCCCACTGGAACACCAGCATATTGTCCATCTGACAGAAATCATTGTGGAGGATCTGATGGTGATGGAAATGAGCCAAGTAATACCAGTACTAGTATACCCAATGGCCATTACCAAGAAACACCTGTACCTGTCCAGCCTGAACAAGGTACAGTACACACATTAATTACAATTCTGTCAGGCTCTTGCCTGGGGGCAAACCCTTATCTGTTCAAAAATAAAATCAGTATTTTTTTCAAACAGCATGCTTACCAGATGTTTGTTTCTGCATACTGTGTGTGCTTAATCTTTGCCTTTGCCAGTTGCGTTAATAAACCTTACTTCCCTATCATTCTAAATGAAGTATATACATATACTAGTGGTGTGCGTCGGATTGGATTTGCCAAAACTGTCAATCCGAATCCGATCCGATCCGAAGCCAAAAAATCGTATTCCGATCCTATCCGAAAACAGCTGCTCAAATCCGATCCGGTCTGAGAAAATTAAAACACCGGATATATGTTGCAATAATTGCGCAAACTTTCCGAAAAGAAAACCAATGAACAAATAAATTTAAGAAAACTACTATACAATAATAATCTTATGTAATAATTATAGCCTTCATATATTGTGCAACGTGCATTCAACTAGTGAATTTGTTAGTTTTGTGACAAAAACAATGACAAGTCAAAAGTGAATCTGATGCGGGTAAAAAAGTGCAAAATCCGATTCAATCCGATATGGGGAAAAAAGAACAAAATCCGATCCGAACGATAAAAGTTTAGTCCGAATCCAATCCAAATCCGATTTGCACACCGCTAGTATATGTTGTACAGTCAGCTAGGATAACTGAAGTGGAGGGAAGTGGACAACAATGAAGTGGAGTGGGTGGAGTCACATAGAGAAGGATGGAGGGGAATATGTGAAACCTAAGAGGGGGGGGGGGGGGCAGCAGGTACTCTGCCAATTTTTGGGTAGGGGTGTCAGTCTGTGACCTCAAAATCCAGACCCTATGCCAGATCTAAAAAGGTGATTTTCTATCCCCATCCCAGACCTAAACTAAAAAAATCAATACCTAGCCATCCAAGCACTGGTGTCACATTGGCAACCATACTCCCAGACCTTAAATAGGTGTTCTATTGAAGACCAAAATAGTCAATTTGTATACCCTATCCCAGACTCTAGAGCTCGAAAACAATACCCGATAGGGTGCCACATACCTGTATACCAGTTATATATGAGAGCCCAGGTACCCGCTCTCTAAGCATCATGCCTTAATGAACAGAGTGACTTTAAATGAAGTGAAATGGTGTGATATTGTGTGAAATCCTGAAATGATACACTGCTCCGTATGTATAAACAAATAATTAATTGTTCAAAAATTGTAAAAGATATAATACGAAAGTCTGCTCGGTTCGAATTTGTCGAGCAGGTGGTGCTGTCACGGTGTTATGACCACGGGATTATACATGATTTTTCAATGTGTTATAGCCACAAATCATTTCATTTGAATACTGTATAAATTCAGTCTAACTCAGAGCTGTAAATTGATATTTTTCATTATTGTATAAAAACTGAATTTTCACTTCTTATAATAATTATACGCATCTTGTTTTATTAAGTCACATCTGATTTTTGTCTATATTACATAAATGACACTAATTAATGTTAATGTGACTCCAAAAACCCGTTGTGTTAAATAAATTACATTGTGATATCAATGATAATTAATAAATTTTGCGTACTGTACTTAAGATAAAAATGCTGTTGGGCTTAAAAAACTCAATTCTGATGGTAACTGCCAAGACTTGCCAACATTTGGAAACAATGACACGAGTGTGGTAAGATAATTTTTTAATGTTTTACTTATATACAGTATGTTGTTGTCATATGACAAAAAAATGTCTTAGTTGAAGTTCACAACTTAATTTCTAATTCTAATATTTCATTAATATACGCTTAATGTATGGACTTTTGTTATCTGCATGACAACACTGTATTGAGATAGTGCCTGTAAATTAGTTAAGTTAAGAAATACTGCACATGTTATGAGAAAAGTTATTGCAAAGTACAGCAAATATCGTTCAGTGATAGTAAAACATATATATTTAGGTCAGCAAATTCGAAGCAATGCGAACATAGAGACCTTAATATTTTATATAGGAATTTGGAAATTTAGGAATTTTAATATAATTGTCAGTTGTTTGCTGTACAAGCTATGTTAGTTGGTAATACTCAGAAAATCTCTGAGCGCTAAGCGGGACTCGAACCCGCAACCTTTCTGAATGCTAGCCAGACGCTCTAACCATTGGGCCACTAGAACTCGTCTGAGTTCTTAGCGCTCAGAGTTTTTTCTGGTTTTTTTCTGAGTATTACCAACTAACACAGCTTGTACAGCAAACAACTGACAATTATTACTAACATCAAGCTGCAATTTCTGAAACTAACTCATTTTAATATAATAAATAAAATAGAATTATCAATACACTGTAAAGTATCTACCTTACCTTTGACTATTTACTGTCCAGACACTTTTGCAAAATTTTCTTATATCAGAAAATTCATGACTTGACCGGTAAAATCGATACCATTTTTTCGTCGAGATACACAGTAGATATGTACTGAACTTCGTCTCCTGGTTACAGTACAATTATTCATGACAAAATTGGAATATAAATCTGTACTGTTTTATCTTAATATTATTTTTCTACTATTTGTTAGGATGTTTCAAGTGATACATTTGCACAAGATGGAAACACAAGTAATGAACGACTGGATTCCGATGTTACTCGTCATGCAAATTCCTTGAATTCACATCCAACGTTTCTTCCTGTTTTAGCACCTAATTTTTCACCAAACCCACATCTATCTGATCAGGCGTGTTATGTTTCTAAATCAAATGGTGTACATCCATCTAAAACACAACCTCAAAAGACAAAATCAAAGCAGGCAATTTTATATCCATTTCACAAGGTAAACACAGTTTAACGATGGTCCTAAAATATTTGCTTGCCTCTTTAATATTTTTTAACATAAATATTCTGAATGCTGTTAGTAACATATTTCTCATCGAATACTTTCTATTATTTCTTTTACGAAATTTGTACACCTATAGCAAGTCTTGAGTGTTGGAAAAGATGGACGTTACGAACAGAATCGCGATTTCGAAATATTTGACAATGTACGTGTAGGACGCGGAGCTTTTGGTGTTTGTGTCTTGTGTCGAGATCGGAAAACAGGCATTAACTTTGTTAGAAAGGAGGTAACCGTATTCGTCTTTTAATTTTGTTTCTCTGCGCAAATTTATATCATAGACGCAAGTTTATTATAGACGCAAGTTTAATTAGAACACTGATTTCTTCGCATGCGAGCTCAAGACGCTTCTGGTTTCTAAGACTATGATACCAATCTTTTCGATAACTAGTTGCGCTATGAAGGCGGCGATGCATCCCACTTTGTTATACATCACTTTGTTTTGAATGTATATAGCAAGATTATTATTTAAAAATATTTCTGAAAAGAGTTTTGCCAGTTCCTCGAGCGTCAATATTTAATCTGACGAAAACTACATACAGAGTTTTTTTTATATCTACAATATAAATGTACATATACAATATAAAATATCTATTTTTATACGTTTATACGTACAGGGTGTCCCAAAAAGAATGCCCCCCATCCGTTTTTGTACTTCCACTTCTTTAATTTGGGTACAAGAAGTAAATGTTTATATCACGCGTCGAAAGCCATGATGACTCCTTCTTTGTTGTCTGAAATTTTCAGAGCTAAATAGTTATCTACTCGCTTCCTGGAGTCATTTAAGGGGGCAACACAAAATTTGAACTTGTCCAAATTATGCAAGTTATCTATGCTACCACAGCTTTGTTTGAGTGCGGAATACAAGTTTGAATATATATGCATGTGAAAACTGACCACAGGGGAATAAAGTTTGATTCCAAATGAAGCAATGTGGCATCAAATCATATGGGGTTCCTTGGGGGTAATAACAATGCTCATGAGAGTTCCATGCACATGTTTGCCATGTAAGCAGAAGTGCACTTTACTTCATCCGTCTTAAGATGGTTGGACAACAATTCACTCCCGAGGAAAGAGCATTCATGGTACTTTCCTATCATGAAACAAGAAGCCCAACAAGGACAAGGGAAGCCTTTAGGAGAAGATTTCCAAATCTTGACGTAGCATACATAATTTGGACAAGTTCAAATTTTGATGTTGCCTCTTTAAATGAGTACAGGAAGCGAGTAGATAACTACTTAGCTCTTAAAACTTCAGACAACAAAGGAGTGATGGGCTTTCGACGTGATATAAAAATTTACTTCTTGTACTTTTTTGAGACACCCTGTAATATATCTACGTTTAAAGTTGCAGTTATAAGATCATTCTGTTGTGTTAGGCCTGTAGGTCATGCGTCGTTCTTCTCGTGTGCCTATAATGCAAATCAACATAAACAAAGGACTTAGCTCATTATCATTAGGTTCGTCACATGAGAAGAGCGACGTTTGGCCTTAATTACTTGATTGGAGATATTTCTTAACTTACCAAATCTCCCCAAACTACATGTCCGGTTTGCCGTTATCGAGTTACAATGCATATATACTTGTTTGTCTTAATAGCCATGTAATTGTTCATTTACGTGCAGTTATTTTATGCGTACTATCAAACCATTTCAATAACGAAGGGAAGCCAACGAAAACCTTTACAGTCAAAATGGAAATACCTTCCCACTTCTGCTTCTGTAGTTTAAATTGTTGTGTATGACTGTATTTCTGTAGCCACTACAGAAACGTGAGGAAAGTCTAGCGATAAAAGTCGCCAATTCGTGATGTATATTCGTCTGTTGATATCGATTTGGTATAAATATCCATTGTTAAAGCTAAATTATACTATTTATGCACAGTTTTGAACAAACATTTTCTCATGCTTCGTCGGTAGTAGCTACAGAAATACAGTAATACACAACGAACTACAGAATTAGAAGTGGGAAGGTATTTCTATTTTGACTGTAAAAGGCTCGTATATGGAAAGAAAATGACTTACTTGAAAATTATGTACACATGATTGTCTTATTTAAAGATCCACCCTGTGCATTTGAAGTCAAGCTGTGCGACCCTAAATATAGCATTTATGGTAACACAGTACAGTGTACCATATTTATTCCACGCCCACGGCTATCATATAAACGCCCCTCTCCAATAGACACCCCCTCTACTAATAAACATATTTAATGAACGCCCCCCTCCAACAGATACCTCCTCTACACCCGCCTCTCTAATAAACGCCTACCTTTAGAGCTCAATTTTTCAATAAACGCCCAGGGCGTCTATTGGAATAAATACGGTATGTGTAATATCAGAATCGGTTTACGACTTAGCAGATATTCGCCTGCTTTTCGTAGTTTAGCATTTTTAAGTTTGTCATTTCTAAGTCTTACTTGTATTTCTCTAGGTTAAAAAACGCGAGTTTTACATGAACGAAATTATCATTTGGAAAAAACTTACCAACTATTCAGGAATGAACTTAAATATTATCAGACTGTTGGGTGCACATGAAGGTGAAGAACATATGAGTATGTTTATGGAGCTTATGAGTGGTAAGTGATATAGAACGCATATGCTAGAATTAATTTGTCGTATTTTATATACATTATAAACTACAGCCGAACCTCTCGTAAGTGACCACCCAACCTCGTACCCAGGGTCCTCCCAGCGTAGGAACAAACGACCACGCCCATCTTGAATTAGTTTTTCTACCAGCAACAAGCACGTTTCCCTTCAGAACTATAGGAACTTATTTAAGAAATTAAAATGCGCTTTTTTATTGTGCTGTATACTCAACAGAGCACTTTCAACATGAGTGAATTATATCTTCTTGTTCTACGAAACAATAGGCACGCTAGCTGATATTGTTGGAAAACATGAAAACTTTCTTTTATCCGAAGAAGAGATTTATTCCATTGTAAAACAGGTTTTACACGGCTTGGATTACATTCATGGTCACAACATAGTTCATGGAGACATTAAATGTAAGTATTGATGTGTTTTGCCTTTTTTACTCTTTGCGGAACATGAAGGGTTAGTTAGCGTGTCTTAAGTCTTTTGAAGGGTCAACGAACAGATTTGTGTGTCAAACTCACCTTGGGACATATTTTAAAGTGTTTATGAAACGAAATTTCACCCCAGCTTTTTATGATTGCATTTAAAAGAACACTTAAAATGACAAAGTAACTTCTTTTGTAGAATTTCGTTCCCTTGCTTCATTTTGGAGATATTCAGGTTTGTTTGATATGCAAATGTACTACTTGTGACATCACACTGCATAATGATTTTTTGAAAGAGCGTCAATTTTCGGATGGTACAATATTTTACACACAACTACGCACGTTCATTAACCAGTTATAGGTACATAAATGTAAGTGCAAATTTTTAAGTATTTTCGATAAGTACTCTTGAAAAAAATCATACTTTTCTAAAAGGTCATTATGCAGTATGATATCGCAAATAGGACATTTGCATATCAAACAAACCTGAATATCTCAAGAATGAAGTAAAGAATCAAAATTCTACAAAAGCTGTTACTTTGTCATAAAAAGCTGTGGTGAAATTTCGTTGCAGAAAAACTTTGAGGTTGTTTTTTAAGTGGCCGTTTTATAGTTTTTAAGAGCTTTTAAGCCAGAGTATTATTTATATATTCTAGTATTCATTAACTTTTTCTTACTCGAAATAATTTCTATAGCTGTCTTGTCCTTCCGTCCAGCCACGCCAACTTCTTTGCTGGTTTTACTTTACTATTCTTATAGCTGTTTGAAACTCCTATAACTCTTGGTAACTGACAGCTCTCCCAAATACTAAACAGCAACAAACAATAACAATAACAAAACCATGTCCAACAACAATTACAACACGACTGTCGAAACTTGGAATAGTTGAAATACTTTTGTTTCATTTATAGGTGCCAATTTGTTTTACAATGTGAACACCCTTCAAATTACAATTGGTGATTTTGGTTTGTCGCTAATTCTTGATGAATTATTAGTCCAACCTTGCAAACTTCGTGGCACTGTCCATTTGATGGCACCTGAAGTATGTAGAAGTGACCCTTATGGACGGAGTGCAGACATATGGAGCCTCGCTTGTGTTATCTATCATTTGTTGACGGGTTGTATGCCTTGGTCGGAATACAAAACCGAAGAACAACAGATCATCTATAAGGTCAGTTTGTTAATCTTGAGCCGTTATAACGTGACGCGACATATTAATTTTCATCAAATTCCGTGCATGTGTGAGTGGGCAAAAACCTAATTACGAGAAATAAAAAAAAATCGCGTGACAATTTGTATGCGCAAGAATGTTTGCCATTCAAGACAAAATAAGGACCATCAAAATTACGTGACGTATCCATCTTGCGCCATTACGTGCGATGCGCGTAAAATGCTGCGGCTACCAAAAACTACAAATTTCTAAAAGAAACCCAGTGTATTTCAGTATTTTATCCGAAGACTTATACTGTATGCAAAAATGAAAAAATCCTGAAATGCCAAAAAAATGTTATTAAAGTGTCACTAAGACGAAAAAATCGTGAATCTAGTATTGATACGAGTAAACTATAATTTCCAAATGAGGAATACCGGCGTTTTCCGTTTCACAAAATATTGTTTCGTTCTTGAGATATTTAAGTTTCTGAAACATGTAAATTAAGTGCCTCGTGACGTCATGTAAGATTTACAAAATGAGTAATATATCTGAAACTATGCCGAAGTGGAAATAATCCAAACTTTGCGCAAGTATAGTTATCATAAAAGTACACTCCACTGTGCGCATCATGTTGTTGCTACGGAAACCGTTAACGTTTAGAACCACGAGCATTTTTACTAAAAAATTAAAATATTAATTTTATGTTTCTTTTCAAAAGAATATGATGATTGAAACATTCACAATACAATATCTGTGTGTCTACAAACATTCATGTCAATGTATTGCAGTAAAAGTTGTTTTATGGAGAAAAAATAAACATTTTTGTTTTACAAATGGATGGCACCTGTTTGCAAACGGTATCCATGGAAACAACATAATGTGAACGTTGGAGTGTATTTTCCCCATAACTATTCTTGTGCAAAGTTTGAATTATTTTTGCCTCTTTTAGTTTCAGAGATATTAGTCATTTTGTAAATCTTATTTTTGCCTGTGTGAGAAAATGACGTCACGAGGTACTTAATTTACATGTTTCAGAAACTTAAATATCTCGAGAACGAATTTATTACTTCTGTGTCGCCATAGCAACTGACACAATGTTACTAAAAATAGTGGAATTCAAAATTAAAAATATTAATTTATCTATATAATCTGTCGAATGAGGCTTAAACATGCAAAATCTGACATTTTCAAACAGATATACATTTAAGTTTTACGAAACTGTATCACTTTAATGTGAACAAACAAAATCAGCATTACAGGTGCCAAAAGATAGCGAGGACTTTTGGAAGGAATGTAACCCTTGAATAAAGCTTCTTGTAAATTTTCTTGTGACAACAGTATTGTTTTCTTAGGTGATTAGCCCATGTGGTAGTTAGTTGCATGCAGACCACCACCTGCCTTCTCCGCAGGCGTCTCTTTAGAATTTATTAGTAAAGCTGTAATCAAACGCGAACACAAGTCATCGCAAGTTGGCAGTCACGCTATCTCAGCCAGCCTCTCTGAATAATTTCCTGAAAATATCATGTACCGTAACAAAGTTAAAACTTTTTAAAAAACGTGTTTATTTTGTTAATTTGGGGAGTTCGAACGACGGCCATTCTCGTTTGATCTGGGCTTAAAACGCATACAAACGCGCGCGCGAAAGACGGAGAGGCGCTGGAAACTCCTGCAAAGAGCGAGGGCGCATGGGCTCAATCGCAAATCGCGTGCGAACGCAGAGACAATCCTGGGTCCCTGGATGCTGAGAACTCGCGAAAAGAAAAATGTAATGGCGACGTATAGGTACGAGGCAGGACCACCACTGTTTTTGTAACTGAACTTACTTCATGCATGCATGGGATTAGCTTTCTCAAAGTCCGTCTCTCTCCACCTTTGCAACATATAGACTTTTTAAACTATAACAACATGGCATTTTAACTGACCGGAATTTTAGTCACTTATGTAATCTGTTTTGCATCAAAAATCTACGTCACATCAAAAACGCCGCTTGCATGCTATTGATTCCGAACGAACGAACAAATAAACTCACAGGCAGAATATAAAGTGTGTTAACTCGTGACTCGCTAGGGCACAGCAATTCTTCGCTTTTGTTGCAGCAACAAGCTCGATTTGAAATCTCGCTGAAAAGAGGATCTCCTTCTGAAAACGGGTTGTGTACCGCTTCAGCACACTGGTTGTATGACAAGCTACTATTTAGAATTTTAGTTGGAGTATTTTCCGACATCCATGTTGAAATGTGTTATTAACAAACTTAATATGTGTGTTCAGATTTTTTTGGTAAACAGTAAACACGCGGTATAAGATAAAGTTTGCAACTTCCTATATAGCTACATTACATACCTGTCCGGTTTCATCTTTTTTTTAAACTGACGTTTTTAAATCAAACTTTGTGCTATATTTAGTCAGGTCTTAATTGCCACTCGTTTTTCTCGAACTGCCTTGTTGAAAGCTTCTCGAAATATTTAAAGTATTAAACTAATTTGGATTACCACAAGTTCTATTTTTTGTGGTATTATATGTTCGAGCTGAATGTTTTTTGGCAAAAGTATAGAAATGACCTGGAGGACTGAAACTAACGTCCAAAACGGTCGCGACGGTGCCTGACACTGACGACCAAACTGGCCTCACTTTTTTGTCCAAGGATCAATATAAACGATTTACTTTATTTTAGTATACAGTTGGACTTTTTTATGCATTCTTATATTATTGTTACATTGCTTTTCACAAAAGGTGGGTCATGGTTCTTCTCCTGAAATACCACCATGCTGCAGTGACGACATGAAGGAAATCTTAAATAGCATGTTTCGCTCAGACAAAACCGAACGGCCTACCGCCAAAGACCTTTTACGCCATCCAACATTTGCCAGCATCCCAGGTAAGAAAGATTCTTATGTTGCTTAGAAACTAGTGCAACCACATCGAGAGAGAATATGAAAATTAATTATCTGCTTATCATTTATCAATTTTAATTAAAATTATTTGATTTGTGTTTCTGCTATTTTTGTTCTATATTTTTTCTTTATTTGTTCCCATGTTCCTTCTTCTGTCCCTCCTTCCTTCCATCCTTCCTTCCCTCCTTTCTTCCCTCCATCCTTCCATTCTTCAGTTTCCTTCCTTCCTCACTCTTTCTCTTCCTTCCTTCATTCTTTCCTTCCTTCCTTTTGTACCTCATCTTTTTTTTCCTTCCATCGTCCTTGATTTGATTTGAGTGAAATTTTATTTTAACGAATTACTCACAAATTACTTTTTAAGATGATGATGAAGTATTGCATAATTGGTTCTACCGTATTTTTGAGCATGAGCACAACCAATCACAGCCTTCTTTGACATCTGAAGAAACTCCTTCAGCACTCTCCGTGGACCACCAAATCATGGACGACAGCTGCTCACCAATGTCACTTTCCCCAGTCCGAGACGATATCTGATGGTGCTATGATGCAGGGACAAATCGAGGTAAGAATCTACCAAATTAGCAAAACAGTAAATAACTCTGAATTTAGAAAAAGCTAAAGCTAAAGAGGTTATTATTATTATTATTTTAATTTCTAATATTAATATTATATTGCGGTGCCCTGACTATAGTACCCGCTGAGCGGCTGGCTCGTTAGGTAGCATTCAACCTCGTACCCAGGGCCATTTGTAGGGAACCAAGACCCAAAGAAATTCGAAATAAATGTTCTTACGAACGGCCGGTGTAGTAGTTTGTATATGAACGCGTTTCTCGAGCTGCGAAGATGAACGTTGGGGTCGAAAGAGCAATGAACCGGAAAGCCAAGTTCTTGACGAATGCACTGATGGCAATTTGGGCCAGATCGAACGGTTTTTGTGGATTTTACCAAGTAAGCGAGGGCCGTCTGAAATATTCTGTATAAAGCGGTTAATTGACCGTGAGTGCAACTCGCCGAAATATAGTTCAAACTCGACTCGGAAAGACATAAACATCAACAAATACAAAGCAGAAACAAGGTAAGACTGAACATTTATTTCGAATTTCTATGGGTCTTGGAATATATTTCATGCATTTTATAGTGATATTCTATTTGAATTTGTGCCAACAAAAGGAATACAACACTGCTCGCGTGCAAGAGGGTGTTGGGCCGCCTGTGGTTCGGCCGCGAGAAAAGAAAAAGACTAAGAACGGACATCCAAGATGACCGCATGGGGACCAGGAACTGACGCCCATGTCCGCCATGTTTTGCCCCAGGTATATATAGAGTTCACTGGGTACGAGCTCAAACGTCGCGCAGGCGCAAAACGTTGCGGTGTTGCCACGGACACAGAAACGCGGGCTCTGGGAACGAGACTTTCTCTATTATTCAACTGTAAAGATCTAGTTAGTTAGTTAGTTAGTTAGTTAGTTAGTTAGTTAGTTAGTTAGTTAGTTAGTTAGTTAGTTAGTTAGTTAGTTAGTTAGTTAGTTAGTTAGTTAGATAGTTAGTTAGTTAGTTAGATAGTTAGTTAGTTAATTAGTTAGTTAGTTAGTTAGTTAATTAGTTAGTTAGTTAGTTAGTTAGTTAGTTAGTTAGTTAGTTAGTTAGTTAGTTAGTTAGTTAGTTAGTTAGTTAGTTAGTTAGTTAGTTAGTTAGAGACTTTATTTCAAGAGGGTAACACTTGACATTAATAAAAATGATAAACTTGTGGCCCTCTATATACCTAATTTGTAATATTATCATATACTACAATTTTTACATTACATATAAGTCTACTTTTAAATCTATATTTACAATTGGTACTGTGAATTAGTAATATATATTAATAAAACAAAATTAGTATGCTATGGTAAAATTAAAGAGATGAAAAAGATAGAAAAGTGAGTGTCTCGTTGATTTGTTAAAAAATATTTAAGAAAGTTTCTTTTAAAGCTATTTGCACTAGAACTTTTCTTTAAGTCAGTAGAAATACCATTCCAAGCCCTGATGGTATTAACAGTAAAGGCTCGACCCCCCTCAGTAGTTCTTTTGTATCGAGGGCAACGTAAATTAAGTTTAGAAAACCTAGTATTTCTAGTATGAATGTCGGAATTTCTTATGAGCAGGTCATTTATATAGTTGGTACGTGCAAGTCCATTTAAACGTTTATAGACTAAGCTGCAACGGTTTATATGTGCCTCAATGTAAAATGGTACCCAATTTAAAGTGTTGAAAAGCTCAACTGAGCAGGCACGACGGTCAGCATCCAAAATGATTCTTGCGGCTCTTTTTTGCAGCTTAAGTACTCTTTGTAGGTCATCTTGTCTGCAGGAGGACCATACAGTACTACCATATAGCAAAACAGGCTTTATAATTGCACGAGGTCTTTGCGTCGAATAATAACCGAGTCCATGGTTTTTAAATACTTATATACTTAATCCCAAATCGGGAATAATCCGAAAACAGTGTCTATTTTCGTAATGATGTCTTTACCTTCAAGATAATAACTGACTAAAAACAAAAGAGGAATTATATTGTTGTTCAGTTTTGAGAAAATTAACCTTCCATACAAGAAAAATTATATCCATTTCTGTAATTACTCGGGCTACCTGTGGTGGCCGAGTCTAGGTTTCGGCTCCGTTCGGCCCCTATTTTCTCCCACTTATAATTTCCGAAGAAAATTCAGAAAAAGTTAAGTTAATTTTGGGTGATGTCACTTTGGTGTAACATGAGTTACACACCACTCTATTCTCCTAATTAGTGGCATTGTACAATTAAATATTCCATCCTCATAATTATTCAATACCTTAGGACCTTAGGTGTTTACAGATAATAGTTGAAGTGTTAAAATAAATTAATCACTAAACTAGATCGGAATTGATCCGTTGTTTTTGTTCAAAATGTAACATGAGTCACCATGGAATTGCCCAGTAGTCTTATTGATCCATTAGGATTTATATTCAATGTTGTAATTGCTTTAAACCTTTGAGTATGTAATTTTGTCACAAGTACAGGTATGTTATCCATATCTTGATGTTCATTTTGATATCAATTTTGATGCATAGATTGAGTGAAAAGATATTCATTGTTGTCTGTTGAAATAACTTTGAACCAATCATGTTCCTCATATATATACAGTAATACATTAATGACATATCGGCCATTATAACATCGACAGCCAAGTGTGATGGTACCAAAATCTATAGAGAAATTACAGTGTCTGACATTCACCTACAGCACCAGTGCCGCAGAGTCAAAGAGCCTTCTCAACATGTTCTAAAGCAAAAACATGGAATCAGGATTCATGTTGTATGAAGATATTGCATAGATGTAGGGTGCAGGTATATTTTACTGGTCACGTATTGCATATTTGCTAGTGCATCTGTACCTGGCCTACACATGTGACGTTTGGGCACCTCAAACAATAACTAAAATCAGTAAGACTACAACGCAGGGCAACTATAAATATATTTTAAGTTTTTGAACTGGCAGGATGATTTATCATACAATCTGAATGATCATCTGAAAACAGTTAATCTACTACTATACCATTATCATACTGGCATGACTTGAAAGATCTTATCTATTTTAAATGTTATACAGGTCGCTATAATATTCCTATTAATAGTTTTGTGTAACTCAATAATTCAGTCAGAATCACTAGAAACAGTTCAGAACTAGATGCACTAGTTTCTAAGTGCCGTACTAAAATATTGTTCGTTCGTTCGTTCGTTCGTTCGTTCGTTCGTTCGTTCGTTCGTTCGTTCGTTCGTTCGTTCGTTCGTTCGTTCGTTCGTTCGTTCGTTCGTTCGTTCGTTCGTTCGTTCGTTCGTTCGTTCGTTCGTTCGTTCGTTCGTTCGTTCGTTCGTTCGTTCGTTCGTTCGTTCGTTGCTAGTTAATACTTTAACTGTATATTTAAACTTTGGAGTAGTCTAATCTACCTCAGTTAATCAGTTTAAAACTCAACTTTTAAAATGTTCTTCATCCTGACCTGTAACATACTCTCTTCTAAACCCTACTGCTACTGACCTTAATCACTCATATCTATTGTATTTGTGTACATGATTATCCTGAATTGTGAAATGGTCTAGAATTCAGGATAATCCTGAATATTAAAGAAAATGAAACCCAACCATGACCCCCACCTCTAAACCTGACCCTACACCTAACGACAACCCCCAGGAGAAAGTTCCACCTCTCAGACCCTGACTACAACACCCCTACTGTTTTTTTGTTATATGCTTTTACCCGCATGTGGGACAGAGAAGTCCCCTAGGCTTCAGATTGACAATTCAAGATAATCCTGTTCACCAATATGAAGTATGCATGCACCACATTCAGCCTTCGATCTGATCTTCCTCAGCCCACTCCCACCTCTGCTCGCGCGTTATAGAGACCTCCGCACTTTCCAGTAGACCGAGTGAACGCCTGACCCGGCGTCTTGTTATATTTAGATCAGTAACTGCGATTTTGTAAATATTTTCTCAAGATATTGCAAGTTTACCAACATAGCTTTAATAAATATAATTTATTTACGTGTGTATTCAAATATCTAAATAGCGCTTTTACGCGTATTATAACAAGACTTGTAATATTAAGGTCAGTTGACACTTGTGTTGTTTTATTGTTCAAATATATATTTTTATTGGTCAATATATATAGGTTTGGCCAAGATGAATGCAGAAGAAATTATAAAGTAGTCTCACTCATGAAGTATGAGATCGCCAAAACAAGAATTTCATATAGTGGAGCTATGTTGTTTAATTCTCTTCCTAATGTATATAATGAAAGACGTCGACAACATTTCTGTTCAAGTATAAATTAGTCTGTTCACGTGTCTTGTATCAAATGTAGTAATTATTTCTCATGTAATTCTTAATTAGGTACTTATATAGTTAAGGAAGGTCATCTGGTGGAATACGTTATCGTAAAGATGTATATACCTTCTTTCAATAAAGATCACTATTCACTATGGAGGTAGAATGGTAGATTGTGCCAGTATAATGCCCGAGAAATTTGCTCCAAATGACGCATAAACAAGAAGGCTTCTAATAAGTTCTCAAAAATTTAGCCATTTCGAAATTTGGAGTCGGGTGTTAAAAATTAACGTTGTCATGAAAATAACAAAATAAAAAATAATCAGAATAAAAATCTACTAACTTGAAAAAGAAACTTTGAAATTGGTAGGTATCCCAAGTTTGAAGATGTTTAGATAGAGTTTAAAATAAGTATGAAATGCATGTCTGCCCCCCTCCTAAATCATGTATTTCATATTAAATTTCGCGATTTTTATTGTTCTGCAAAATGTTAGGACTATTCGATCTTCAAAAATAAATTAGCATTTATATACTCGATTAGATTTTGAGGAAAATGTGATGGTGATATCATGCACGAGTATCAATTATTTGTAAGATCATGCAACCGAGACTATATAGTTGAAAAAATGCAACTACAAATGCAGGTCCTTCGGAGGTCGTAGGTTCGATTTCGTCCGAAAGACCTGGAAGTTGCATTTTTTGCAACTGGTCACGGTTGGTCTTACGAATAACAATTGACACTCGTAAATTAAGCCGGTTTTTCACTAGGCGAATTGCGCGAATCAACTTTCTTTTGTTAGAATTGAATAGATTTCTAAATTCGTTCCAGCCCAGAGCTAATAAAACAAAAGAAACTAAAGTTGCTTTGCGCAACTTCTTTGCGCAACTTCTTTGCGCAAATATCTTCTTTAAACTTTGTAAGTTTACTTGTTTCGAGGTTCTCTTTCTGACGATTATGCATGTTTAATACATAGAGTATTAATTAACATTCTGCCCTTGTCTCCTTGAAAATCATCTCTGGCAAACAAGCCTGTTCATTTACCCTCCTCCCCCCTGGGATCATACGTAATCTCATCTAAGCTCTCTCCTTTCATCACATTCCGTTATCATGCTTGCTATAGTCAGTCGGCATCATGTCATCGAAAAATTGTGGAGTTGTTTGTGGCACAATGCACATCACGTGATCATAGATTTGAGTAAGCAGCCATCTTGAATAAGGCCTGGTTAGATAGGCAACTTTCATAAAAGCGAGCCCAAACTTTTGTGCGTTCGTTACCCTGGGTGCCAGAGGTTTTTCGACGCTCGTGAGGGATAACGACTTTACCGCCTGGCTTCTTCGCCCATCCCCTATTATCCCTACGAGCGTGGAAGTGTGAAAATTTATAAACACGGTTTGTCTGAAAAGAATTTTGAGAGTTTGGCCAAGTATTGCTATCAAGACAAGTATTGTGTTTGCATCTTCTATTATGATACTATCATTTGAGCGTATTCAAGCGAGACAAGCTTCCGATTTTGCCGCGCGTTTCACGGTTTATACAGGGCAAAATTACTTACCAATGCTAATGAAATTTTTTTGTAATTTAGGGCAAAATTATTTGCACTTGATTGGTTCCTTGATCAGCAGTACTTGCATGTGATTGAGGATCGACTTTTTTTCAACAACTGAATCTGCAAGGTTTTTCGCTTTTTTGTTTCACTTTGAACTACCTTATTACAGGAAATTAACGATGCACTAAATTAACGCGAATTTTAAAATTTCGCGTTAATTTAAATAACATTAATTTGTGTCATCGTAAATTTCAAGTACGCAAGTGTTAGTTATCGTTAATTCAAAAGTCCTTGATTTGTTTTAATAAAACTAACTCTTTTCAACAAATATACAGTATACCAAGGTAGGTAAGAAAAAACATCAGTTGTCCTCTTCACCGTCACTATCACTATCGGATTCAATAATCTCTCCATCATGTAATAGAAGAAGTACTGGATTTGCCCCATCTTTAGACCCGTATGCCTAAAGACATTACCGGTAGTCATTACCATAACATTTTGATGTAACAATGTAAATAGTATAGAATTGCCGTTGAGTTTTGTTTTTATTTTTCCAAATCGCGTTAATTTAATTAACTGTGTTTGCCATGAGATCAGATTCGCGTTAATACAATACAATACAATACAATACAATACAATACAATACAATACAATACAATACAATACAATGGAATTTATTATGTAATAGATAAAATACGAGCGGCCGATCTGTATGGGCATTTACAATGGCGAGCGCGTAATTTATCTTACTTGTGAAATGATAATGGATTATTGATGAACGACAGTTCACAATAGTACTATAATGAATAATTACGTATGTAGAGAGTTATATTCCCCTTGGTATTCTAATGTTAATGAATTAATTAACTCGAAAACTACATCATTGTTATTGTACTCGCGTTTGTGTTCTTTTAATTCTATTACTAACCCCATGTTTTCCCTGTTACTTTTCAAGCCCTCCCCATGCTTTTACATACTCGACCTTTATTGAGATTTATTATGTTAGTCATGTGACTTGAATGCCGCGTTAGGATTCGTTCTTAACTTTCATTAATTATTCATGAATTTCACAACTTTAGAAAACGAATTACAAAACTATATTTCACTAACCCGCAGGTAGCATAGGCTAATCGAAGCGGGTAATGATATTACGAAACATTACAAGAGAATAGAACGACTGTAGTATATAGGTAACATACAAGACAGAACTCACGTACAATAATATTAGTAACTTATATCATAAGAATATATTGAGATCGGAGATTGACTTTATAATTAACTTATCAGATGTGATATTTATTAATTTTGTTAATTAAAGTAGCCACATCAATATAGATATCCTCATCTTCCAAAACTTTCATTAGTAGCTCGTGTAACTTTTTCTTGAAAATATTCTTCTTAAGATTACGTATTAATCTCACTGGAATACTGTTCCATACTTTTGCACCAATTCTTGCAAATGATTGACTTTGTATGTTTAATCTCGAATATTTTATATAAAAGTTACCGGCAACAGAAGACCTAGTAGCATGAGAATGTATTTCATTTGTTTTAGTTGAATAAGTCTAGAATATTGGAAGGTGCATATTTATTGCAAACATCATACATCAAGTTAGAAATGGATTCGAAGTAGAGCATATTTATTGGGATGTTTTTCATAGAAATAAATAAAGAAATAGCATGCTCTCTATTTTTTGCGAAATGCATAAGTCGAAGAGCACGTTTTTGAAGAATTAAAATTTTGTTTAAATGAGTCTGAGCTGCTTGACCCCAGGCAACTATACCATAAGACATGTATGGGAAAATAAGTGATCGATAAATGTTTAGAAGAGTAGAAAAAGGGACGAAATGTCTTAGTCTAGCAATAATACCGATTGTTTTACTCCTCTTTGAAGCAATATAATCGACACGATATTTCCAAGTAAGGTTGCTATCGATTAAAACTCCAAGGTATTTAACATACTCTTTGCTCTCAAGATAAGCAAAAGAACCGGCATTATTGTCAAATATCTTAAGGTTTATTTGACAATCAAGCTTTTTTTTATAAGGATGAAAGATATAACATAATTCGATTTCTTGGCATTTAACGCCAGTTTATTCGCTGTTAACCACTCACCTACTTTTGCCAATTCTGTATTCACAACTAACTCTAACGATTTTAATTCTTTATTGGCATAAAGTAAGTTAGTATCATCAGCAAATAAATAAAAGTTAAATATATCTGAAGAATTTTGGATGTCATTAACATAGCTTGGGGGGCGATTACATGGACCGGGCTGGCCCGGTTAACCGAGCTAGCCCGGTTAACCGGGATGAGTTTACGAAACGATTACATGGAGCGGGCTAGCCCGGTAAGCCGGGATGATTTCAGGCCGAAATTCGCAATTATCAAGTAAATAAGGGCAAAGTTACGTTAGTTTTACTTCAGTTTTACACTAATTAGTCTATTATTTATTTTGTAAACCCATCGTTAATAAAAAGATTATTAAAGTCTTAGCTAACCCAGGAAAGCGTCTTCACGAAGACTAATTAATTTATTAAATCATTACCAGAAATTTGGGACAAGATGGCGTCGCGCGGGCGCATATAGGCCATTAAACATGACGGCCAAATCGTATAAGGAATAATACAGTAAAATCGTAAATTTTAAAATTTATCCTACTAGGGACATAGACTTCTCGGTTGCGGAGCTCGATTCCTGTTAAGAGTTAAGTAAGGAAACGTTATAACAAAAAATGTTCGCTTACCGAAATACACAGCCGGTTCCCAACATCGATTTATTTACGCTGCTTATTTGACTCATTCTGTTATGTAAGCCATAGTAATCCTGCTAAACATGCGATACAAATCTGCCAAATACACCACTTTCCTTGCGAACGATGCAAAGTGCGGAGCTTGCTATGTATTTAGCAATGTTCGAACTGCTAATATAACTCGTAAATATCTCCGTATCTAACAACATTGCGGTTCCCAAAGCCTTTAAACTTTCTTGGTTTTACAGTGTGTTTGAGCAATACACCAAATCGTAGTTTTATTTAGGCCTACATGCAAATTAGTTTCCTTTTCAATTTGGGCCCCTATGCAAATTACATCGTGTCTATTAAAGCATAACGGGAAGATAACATAGGCTGGGACTATTTTTTCATGTTTTGAGTTCATTATTTTTAGACACTACGTTTAGGATTATTGTCAAGGATAATTGAGAAGCAAATTTTATCCTTATAGAATACCTAAGCATTAAAAGGTTTCTGAAATCAGAAATGTTATGTTTACTGCGGCTGCTTCAGCCTCATGTTATAAACGAACTACGTTTTATCCCGACTCAGATTGTATGCACAGTCGAAACTCCGATTTCGTTTATCAGCAGGAGGCCGTTATGTCTAAACGTGGAGTTGAGCTGCGAGAAGGACAAACGACGAAGCCACGGAGGTCTCTTCTCTTTCGAGCAGCCTGCAGCCATGTTTGTTTACTTTGAAAGCAGAGGCAATCTTTGTTCTTAGCAGCCGTTTGCATTTTCGCAAAATATTTACTGTATATTATTATCATGGGAGTAACCACTGGCTACGAACGTGGCCGCAAAATGTCCCAAATTTCTGGTAATGTCTTCACTTTGATCACGAAACACACAAACAACGTTGATGTTCTATTTCAGTTCCTTTAAGCCCTATTTATTCACACAGTGAGTCAAGCAAACGAACGCGTATCGAAGCGAGTTCAACAGTTTTTCATCCCGGTTAACCGGGCTAGCCCGGTTGCGACAACCGGGATCCCGGCAAACCGGGTTAGCCCGCTTGCCATGTAATCGAAATGTTAAAACAACATGTGTTTTATATATAAAGCGGGCTAGCCCGGTTAACCGAGCTAGCCCAGTTAACCGGGCCAGCCCGGTCCATGTAATCGCCCCCTAAGGTCCCGAATTTGATCTTTCAACAGATTGTTTTCTTTTATTAGTGTCTTTACCTCTCCCATTCCTCTCAATTCTTAATACAGTAGAGTCGAGCGAAGTTCGTAGGTGTAAATTAAGTGTTCGTTTAGAAATTTTTCTCAGGGAGCATAAATATGTGATAAATGAATGTGTCTATAAATAGATTTTAAAAGTCCTACATTAAATCGCGATAATTTAGTGCATCGTTAATTACTCGGGCTACCTGTGGTAGACGAGTCTGGTTTCGGCTCCGTTATTTTTATTATTTTTTTGTCTATGTTTCGAAATGGCAATCATTACGTCATCCCGTCAGGCTTTGCGAAACTGATGCCTGCTAAAATTTCATACGTTCTTTCTATAAATCTTCGCTTTCCTGATGTCTGATCAAGTTGTTTGAAGTGAAGTGAAGTGTTCTTTCTTGGACATATTCAGTGTGGTCACAGACGTAGTTATTGTTCAGTAATTTCGCTGGCAGGTATCTTGATACAATCGCTTATTAAACATGATCGTGCTGTGTTGATATTTAACACCCGAAGGGACTCGACATATGAAAGAAAGACTACATCTAAAGTTCTGCAAAAGAATCTTGGGTGTTCACTCAAAATCTACAAATTTAGCTGTCTATGGTGAACTAGGAAGGGCACCCCTAATTATACAAATAGCTACACTTATAACAAAATATTGGTTTCGCATCAAAAGCTCAACTTTTACAGATACCCTCGCTGGTGAAGCAGCGAGAGTCTGTATGGACTCTAATTTACAACCAATATTATTTACAAAATATTTACTACAGCTATGTAATATAGAAGTTAATAATTTTAAAAATTTTGTAATACCACCCGAAGAACAAGGAAATTTTTGCCATTACTTGAGGAATAAATTACATGAGTTTTATACTGAATACTGGAAAGAGCAGATTCAACAAGGTGGAAATAATGGCAAATTAAGAGTCTTTAAAAAACTGAAAATAAATTTTGGCTTTGAAAAATATCTTTCTTCAATTCGCAACTTCAAACATCGTCAAGCGGTTACAAAATTAAAAATTTCAGCTCATAAACTACCTGTTGAAACTGGTCGATACGGAAATGTTTCATACAGTGAAAGATTATGCAAACATTGTGATCTAAATGAGATTGGGAACGAACAACACCTTTTAATGTCATGCAGAAACACAAAGTTCACCGATCTTAGAGTTAATTTTATGGAAAGTCTCTGTAAAATAAATAACTCATTTTCTAAATTTAGCTATCAAGACCTTTTCATGTATGTCATTGCTATGCAAGACAAAACAATTATGACTTTGGTAGCTAAATACTGTTTTAATGTTTTAACAAGTTTTGAAAGTTTATAGTTGAGCACGTGGTCTAGTTTATATGTTATATGTATGTATCTTATATACCAAATCTGGTATTTATGTTGTTTGAATAAAGTACTCTACATTATGAACGCTGTGTGGAAATACCTTAAATACAGGCAATAGTGTTTTGTGTATTGCGAATTGTGTTTTCTATTGGAGAATTAGATAGGGCTTTGACTATTTTCGGTGACGAATGACGTTTAGACTTTTATCAGTAATCTTGCTGACAAAGTTTGTCCATGAAGACAGAATAGACGAAGTTATTACAGACGCGAAAAAATGCCGTGTTGACATCAGCCTTCGATCTGATCTTCCTCGGCCCACTCCCAGTCTCCCACCTCTTTGCTCGCGCGTTATAGGGACCTCTGCACTTTCCAGTAGCCCGAGTGAACACCTGACCCTGTGTTTCCAAAAAGAAAGCAACATGTACAGCGATAGAGCGAGGAAAATCGGAATGTTGCCGAGCACCAACCGCGATAAGATACATGTACTTCGACATTTTCTGGACATAATAATATACATGAAAAAATTCTCAATTTTGATTGGCTATAGAGCCCATGTTCCCCCCTTACCCAGCGGGCGGGAAACGAGAGACTCTGGGCCAGATTCCTTAGTCCGCCCGCTGGGTAAGGGAACGTGGGCTCTGGGAACGAGATTGTGTTTTCCTTTTTTCTGCAGTGTATTTCCTTAAACTGTGCATGCACTGCTCTTAGCCAATCAAAATTGAGAATTTTTTTCATGTATATTATTATGTCCAGAAGATGTCGAAGTACATGAATCCGTTCACGCCATCACAGGATTCTTGTTATCCGGAAGAAGAGTTATATAGAGTTCACTGTGTTCATCAGCCAATGAAATGTCGATGTGAAACAGATTATCCCAGAGTCTCTCGTTTCCCGGGTGGGAAACGTGGGCTCTGGGAACGAGATTGAGGAAAACAGTGCAATTTTTTTAAGCCAATGAACCAATCAAAAACAATAAAAATTGAAGAGCCAATCACGTTCTACAGCAGATTTTGACGGATGACATTTACCAATTTCGCACCCAGGCTCTTCCTGGACGAAATAAACAAAGATGGCAGCCAACATTTGGAATAAAGGAAAACATTTCGTTCAAATTTGAAGCTAATTATTCCTTCTTATTGTCAAGTAAAGTGCCTGTAAGAAAACTAGAAGATTCTTAGTGCTTTAAGTAAACTTTCTCGAGTAGTGGTAGAAGAAGCAAAGACTGCTAAAGCGTTTTTAAACAACCAAATACACGAGAACTGTAAGTACAGTTTCTTGAACATTTTTTTCATGTACTGTATATTATTAATATAAAGTAATAGCATGGTTTTTCGTGCAATTTGGAAAAACATACACTTGTGAGTTTTTCAAAGAGTTCAAATAGCACTCGACACTCGTCCTTCGCACAAGACCAAGACAGTCGTGTCATTTTGATAGTCTTTGAAAAACTCACTCGTGCATGTTTTTTCCAAATTGCACTCGAAACCATGACCAATTGCAACTTATGGGTATTGGGTAATCGCATGGGGCCGAGGCAAATTAAGGTTTAATTTCACGTGCAAACACTCATGAAATTAAACCTTAATTTATGAGAACTTGTGCGATTAGGTGTTAATAATATAGTGGGCAAAATTATTCAAGAGCTATGGTAATATATAGCATATAGGCTTCATCTTCGTCTCTAAACAATTTAGCCAAGTCTTTCTGTCAAGATAAGTATTTTACTACTTGTTTTATTAATTTAACAATGCAGTTATGCATTTTAGCATGTCTATGTTATGCACCTATCAATGTTAGGCCCGAGGGAGGGGGGGGGGGGGGGGGGTTGGGCAAAGGGTGGGGATTTGACATTTTATCGTTAAAAATTTGCAAATGCCACTCCCTTGGGACAAAATTCCATGTCAAAATTTATCAAATTCCCCACCCTATTAGCCGTGCTATGACAAGTAAATATACTCGTATAAACCAAAAGTGAGATGATATATTTCTCTACAGACTACAGATTTTGTCCACAAACAACATCGCAAAAGATCAACGAGTTTTTACAGTAATATTTTGCAAAAAAGAATCAAAAGATAAGAAATTATAAATATTTCATCACTGATAAATATCAACAGATGCATATATTAAACTTAATAAGATGTTGGATATGCTTAAATTACCTCGAGCTCTTGTGACGACTCCATTTTGACAGCGGAACGAAGTGCTAGCAAGCACTAGCAGCAACAAACTCATGCCCAGTCTTCCTCAGCTACAATCAAAATTGACCAAAGTACCCCACCCTCGGGGAGAATTCAGTGTCAAAATCTCGACCCTGGGGACATGTGTTTTTTATCAAAACACCACCCCTTGCCCGACCCCCCCCCCCCCCCCTTGGGACTAACATTGATAGGTGCATTATTATTACAACTGGTGTCAAAATTTACTGGCAAAACGATCATTTCCCCAAAAAGTGAGTCACTTCTCAAGTCGGCTTGCCCATACCCTGAACAGCCCCCTGAACTTGCAGTGGTAATAAGTGGCTGGTATTAATGCACACATGTGGCAATGTGTTTCACCAAAGTAAAAATTAATGAAGTTTAACTCCCACAATTGAAATTGGCTTAAGTTTAAACACATTGCATTGTGGTCAGTTACATTTTCAACCACAATGCAATGTGCTAATGAAAGATTTGAAAAAAGCCCCACTACATTAATATTTAGGTCTGCTGCATATTGCTCACTCGCTTCAGGCTTGCTCGCTGTGGCAGCAATTGGTCATTGTTAATTGTGGAACCAAGACTGAAAAGGTGTACTGAATTATTTGTTTGACCAAATAGGAATATCAGTAGAACATGATTTCGAGTTTGTATAAACAAAATATCAGTTTACGTTTTTGCTGAGTGACTCGGGACATTTTGATGATAAAGAGTCTTATTGTAGCTCTGAACTAAACTACAACATAATTACTATACATACATACATGCATCATCTTTATTTTAAATACGCTGGCCTCACACAACTTATAATATAAGTTGATTTCCAGGAGGGGTGTATATTTAAACTTACCTAGTACCTAAAAACTAACTAAATAACAAACTAACAAGTAATGTAAATCTGAAATATAGTCTAAAAACTAAGTATTAAAGCAACCGGGTCAGCATGTTTCAGCAAAAGGCAAGGTGGCAAGTCTATTCTTAAATTCATAAAGTGACGTTGCCTTTTTTGCCTCAGTTGGTAAATTATTCCACAGCAGTGAACCACTATATTTAAAGCTACGCTTGAGAAAATTAGTGTTTGGCTTTGAAAGTGCTAGATCAGTTTCGAGATTTCTGAGATTATAATTTTTATTGATATCTTTAAGCTTTGTCAAACCGTCTCGCAGACATGGCGCGGATTGCCCATTTAGGATTTTATAGAATAGAGTGCCCTTTACTCTTGCATGTCTAATTTGGAGGGTATCCCATTGTAAACTGTTTAGTACGTCCATCGAACGTATATCATAATTTGCTCCCATTATGACCCTTGCAGCACGGTTTTGAAGTCTTTGTAATTTATCTTTCAGTAGCTTGCCACATGTATCCCATAAGGGTGAACAGTAATCAAAATAAGGCTGGATTAATGATTTATAAAGTGTTGCAACTGGGCTAATTCTCCTTAGGGCGCCTATACCAGAACACACCTTTTTACATAAATTTTCAATATGAATATCGAAAGTAAGCCGTTCATCGATATCAACACCCAGACATTTCTGAGAGTTAACATGCGAGATAGTATTATTATCTATGGTGATATATAGCGCCTGGTATATCGCCAGTTTTAGTTTTCAGATTATGCGCAGATCCTAGAATCATGAACTTTGTTTTTGAGGAATGGGACTGGAGTTTATTTACAGTTAACCAATCACTTATATTATTTAGGTTAGCATTTAAATTATTAGTAACCTCCACAGCATCAAGAGAGGAGGCAAAAACTTGAGTATCATCAGCATATAACAAGGGGTAGTAGATTTTAGACAGTTAGGTAGATCATTTATATATATTAAAAAGAGTAAAGGGCCAAGTATTGAACCCTGAGGGATCCCAAATATTGTTTCATTTTGCGAAGAGAGAAACCCGTTTACAAAACATTGTTGACGTCGAGCGGTAAGATAGGATTGGAACCATGTATGTTCCATTTCAGATACCCCGTAATATTCCAATTTCTCAAGTAAAATTTCATGATCAATAGAATCAAACGCTTTTCGGATGTCAAGGAAAACTACTCCTGTTAATTTTCCTTTGTCCATGTTATCAAGCCACGCATCGCACATTTGGATTAAAGCTGATACGGTGGAGTGAAAAGGCCGAAAGCCAGATTGAAATTTAGATAACAGAGAGTTTTTGTTAAGATGAAGGTAAAATTGCTGAAAAACCTTTCTTATTATTGGTAGGATTGAAATTGGTCTATAATTACCCATATCACGACGATCCTCATTTTTGTAAATCGGGCTTACTCGTGCATTTTTTCATTCGTCGACGAACACCCCAGTTGAAAGTGACAAGTTAAAAATAAATGTCAAAGAAGGAGCTATGATGTCTGAAGCAATTTCTAATATCTTTGCTGGGATTTTGTCGAGACCTGTACTTTTCGACACATTCAGCTGTAAGAGTTAACATGACATTTTCCACTGGGATGTTCGAGAAACGAAAAGGTGGAAAGTTTGAGCTACCTTTCATATAGGTATTAACGTTATTGCTGGACTGTTTCGTTGATTCAGCAGCTAATTTTGGCCCAATATTGATAAAGAGCTCGTTAAAGGCCTCAGATATGATTTTGTCATCTGAAATGATTTCATCACCTACATGAATTTCATTCACATGGGATCAGTTTTGGGATCAGTTTTCTTGCAATCTTCATAAATTTGGCGATACTAGACGGTTGTAGCTCTGAATTGAAGACGTCGCGGGTGTACGGCACGAATAATCAGCAATAAAATAAACAATTAATATATGGAAGTTCTACAAACTTTTTGTTTTATTAAGTCACCAGCTCTACTACTGTAAGAAGGGCAAGCGATGACGTACATGAGAAAATCGTAAAGAAGCGAGGCGTAGCCGAGTTCTCCTTAGAGTGTCTTTATCAATTAACCTCGACCAGAAGGACCTATAAATGCCGCCATTTTGAAACTGAAAATGGTCACACTTTTCCCAACTCAAAAGTAATAGGAGCACGCAATCCAGTTATATACAGGTCAGTGCTTCGTCGTCCTCCAGCATCTTAAAGTCCTTATTGGTTGGTTGCAATTAATCCCCTGAGATTTAGAGGACAAAGACACAGCGGCCATGTTGGTTGGTAGGTACAATAGCATCTAATATAATATTCTTTTGCACCTACCAACAAACATAGCCGCCATGACGTAACGTGCAACCCAGCAATAGTATCTCAGGTAGACTGCGAGTCGTCCCTCTATTTTTCTTCGTTTGAGCGTCGAGGATTGGATATAAGGGAAGTCAAGTTAGTGCATGACCCCATTCTCGAGCTTGACCCCATTCTCGAGCTTGACACAGGTGAGTAGAGTTGTTGTCGTTGGTCATTCCTGTGTTTTGAGGTGTTTTCACCCTCCGTAAACTCAACATCTAGATTCTAGAACTTATAGCTGTGCTCCGCGGTCTGCCAATGAATCAATGAAATATTATACCATGGCAATTATAGACCATCCAATCACAGAGTATATAGGGATCTCAATTGTCTAGACGTTAATTACAACAACCCTTTATTTGTTGATGAGCAATTCAATAACTTTTTTATGATGATTTAAATAATGAAATATGAGCGGTAGATCTTCATGGGTTTTGACAATAGCTAGCAAAATGAAACGAAAATTAAGTCTGTCTCATTTGAAAGAATATTTAAAATGACAGAGTAACACCTTTTGCACTTTTTCGTTTCCTTGCTTGTTGATATTTCAGTTTGTTTGATCACGGGATATGCAAATTATACATTTTGACGTCACATGTGCATAATGACTTATCGTGGAGAATCTAATTAAAAGTTATACAGACCACTTTCACAATGGCCGACACTTGAAATATTATTTTATGCGCATCTAAATAAACCTTTTTGGCCTCGTTATGAAGCAAAGATTTTTTGAATTGCAGACACACAAACGAGGCTATAAAAGCTTATTAAAATGCACATAAAAGAATATTCAAAATTTCAAATTAGTCGCCATTATGAAAGGTCTTTGTCCTTGCTATTATCAAGCCGAAGTGTTCTTTCAAATAAGCCAGAATTAATTTTCGTTTGATAGGTACTTTAACAAACTTCGAGTTTATATCATAAATACTGTGTTAATAACAGAAAGTTGTAGTCGGAAGAGTAAAAACAAAAGAACTTTAACTTTGGAAAGCTCAACTTGTTCCACTGTGAGTTTTTTGAGCATGAATAATGAGGTCAGTTAGTACAAATAAGTGTTGCGTTTTATATACAGACACAAAAAGAACTTACATAGAAGTGTCTCGCTGAATTTGGATAAAATTCTGCATGACGATTCCAAGACAAACATTTTTTAATAAACAAATGGGAAATTGTGAAACACAATACAAAAATAACTGTTGTTGCTTTACTAAACAAAACATCTTTAGTTAGCAAAAAGTTTCAATAAGAATGAAAGTCTAGATTTCTTAGAAAGTTTGTTGTCAAACATTTTAAGATTTAAGGTAGATTTTAAAACGTCATGTTCTCACGCACATATTTAATCTCTAAATCCTCTCATTTGGAGCAAATGACACTATAAAAAGATTGTGTTGTATAAACTACACTGTAGACAAAACAGAGAACCATGTTACCAAACCGTGCACGTTTTCTTGGATTGCTTGCATCCAAATGCTTTACTGAATTCGGGAAAGTTGTGAAGTGGAACACGAATTCTAGAAATAGAAAGCATGAGAGAAATAAATTGTAACAAGTATATAGCACAGAAGAAAAAAGATGTTCGCCGAGAGGGTGCATTTGTCGGGAGGGTACGTTTGCAGAGGAAGGAACATTTGTCGGAAGGGTGTATACGTTTGCAGAGAAGGGGAGAGTAGGGAGCGTAAGAAAATACAACGCGAACGCCAACGAAGACGTCCTTAATACAATAGAATTTGTCTCACACAACAAAGAAAATGAATAATGTTGAGTCCCAAGAGTATAATCCTAACGCCGCGTCCGTTCTATATACAACGTTATTCAGATCATTTTTACGTCTTCAAGACGACGTTAACTCATGAAACGGCAAAACTTGTAGCTGAATTTGAATTCAAACTATGCGATGAAATCGAACTCTAAAGCTTTTGAATGTTGGAAAACATACTTTAAGTATTCAATACTACGTAAATGGATTCGTGGTTTCTGCTCGTTACTGGTTTAGATTGCCGTTGTTGTCCTAGCTTGCTTAAGCTCCCTTAAGACTTGTTGGGAGGATAGTTTGCAGAGGAAGGAACATTTATCGGAAGAGTACGTTTGCAGAGAAGGTACAATAAAGTCAAAGTTACGTAAGCAAAGTATAAGCGGTTAGGTTGAATTACTGTACGAAAATATTTTTCAACGAGCACGAAAAAAAACTTTGCGAGAAAAATCGGTTTACAGCCAAAATGTACATCTTAATACCATGGAAAAAGACCAAAGAAAGAAAGATATGAAGAGATATGGCAGCGAGGAGAGGTAACATTATAAAACGACTTGAAACGACTGAAAAAGCCGAATATTGCGGTAAAGACCGAAAAAGATGCCGACAAATTATGTGACTGCAAAAGCAAAAGGATGTTTCCCTGCATGTGGCATTGTGGCTGTTTAAAGCCGGCAAAGACTTGTGCACTGGTATATCTTACTTATCTGGAGAAAAATTAATAAAGATAAAATCAAAACAAACAGCTTTTTACAACTTAAAGAGAAGGGGCACATTTTTCGGTATGGAAGAGACGGACTTAGTCCAAGGTCTAATCCATAGAAATAATATACCTAGAATGCGGGCTCCTATCTGTCGTTAGTCAAAAAAGTAACTCCACAAAATGGCCGATTTATAAGGGCAAAAGGAACTCACCCTAGGACTTTTTTAGGCATGTGATGATTCCCTCAATTTTCCCATTTAGGCAGTTTTGTGACATTCAAAATGTGCAATATCTTCGCCAAAACATTTCGAACATAAAACTCTGGATATATAGACATGGCGACGATAGCGGCCTTTACGAATGGTTTACATTACAGGTATAGTTGAATGATTCTCACTTGCATGCCAATCTGTGTCACACCGTACAAGTGATTTATACTGAATGTGGAGACAGTAAGTGTTTTGTTGGGGTTTTTAATTTAATTTAATTTAATTTAATTTAATTTAATTTAATTTAATTTAATTTAATTTAATTTAATTTAATTTAATTTAATTTAATTTAATTTAATCTAATCTAATCTAGTAATCTAATCTAATCTAATCTAATCTAATCTAATCTAATCTAATCTAATCTAATCTAATACGGATTTCTGGCTTGTGATTCGTGAAATATAAAATATGTTTATGCGCCTGTCATAAGTACATCACAGTCTTTTCGATATCATCTATTTATATTGACATCTTGAATCCGTGTTTTTTAAAGATTTTCTCATAGTTTCCATTACGTATCTGACTATTTTCTTTTCTTTTAAACAGGCTTTGATACAGACAATTTCTGAGTTTCAAGTTTTGCATAAGGTATCTTTTTGTTGCTTTTTGTAATTGTGGTGAATTGATCGAAGTATAATTTTGAAATTATTAGAACAATACAAAATTTTATATATATCTCAAGTCCTTGCAAAATTTAAAATGGCGGATTTATAAGGGCAAAATAAAATTTCAATTGGACACCTGTCACGTGACAGAGCCCGCATTCTAGGTCTATTATTTCTATGATCTAATCCCAAAAGGGCAGAAAATATTATAACGGTAAAACGACCAATGTTTTTCTATGTTAAGCCAGTGTTATCTGAAGTCATGTGAGGTCATCTGTAGTCACGTCATCTTAAGTCACGTCAGCTGAAGTCATGTGAGGTCATCTTAAGTCACGTCATTTTGACTCTGATGACAAGTACTACAAGGGAAGATATAACACTTACCTGACTGGACTCAGTGAATGTGTGTCGAATCCCATCAAACTTGAGATTCCTGCTTTTGTATATTTAGTGCACCATGACTATCGTAAGAGAAAAAAAATAAGGCTTAACAGCAAGGTTCTAATGATAAAGTATTTGTCTTTTCGTATCAGATGAAAAGTTTCAGATCATGTGCACTTGAAAATCAACTCAACTCTTATTTACTTATTTATTAAACTTTGCCAAAAAGAAAATTACGGGCAGGGGTGACACAACAGCTTAGTGGACGCCAATTACTGTGATCCCTCAAAAATAGTGATAATAACAAACAAACGAAAACAACAATAAAAAACCGAAATTTTAAAACAAAAACAACAGAAAGCAAAAACCAGTTCGGTGTTAACAGACGAGAATAAAACTCAAAAAAGCAATGTTAAAAACAACAGGAAGGGATATGGTCAAGGCCACGAGCAGCGTTGCACTTGGGACAGATGGTTTTCCATGTCCTGGGTTCGTCCTCGTCATAAACGTTTGTTACTGCGCAAAAATACTACTCTAGCAACAGGTTTTTAAAAGAGTTTAAACTGAGAATTTTCTGTCTAAATTGATCAGGTAGGACATTCCAGCTGGTTCTGCAATATCTAACGAAAAAGGAGCGCTGTTAGGTTACTGTTTTTCAAGAAATGTAAGTAATTACATGGTTACTGTGTTTCTAAGAGAAGGTAGATTGGCACTGTTTATATGAGTCACTCCGTTGAAAAAGAAAAAGTAAGTCTAAATATACCAGTGAACTCTATAGGAAGACTGGAACGCTAACTCCATAAACAGGCCCTATGATTGGATGAAGCCAAAAATCTTTAAATGTTAGTTTTTCTGAGTTTTGAGCTGAAATACTTAACGCTGAACGTTGGGCTGTATATGAAGTTAAAGAAAGGGAAATATTTAAAAAATAGAAAAACAACTGCCATTTTGTTTGCTGAACGTTACAAAACGGCAGTTGTCTTTATAGTTTTTAATTATTTCCCTTTTAGCTAAACTCTTGAAGTTTCTATACCAAATAGCATTTTTCAATAGCTTCAGTTTCATATACAGCCCAACGTTCGGCGTTAAGTATTTCAGCTCAAAAATCAGAAAAACTACAACAAGTTTCTTAGTGTTATTTCCCAACAAAATATGGCCGGACATATACCACATTTGAAAAAGTTTAACATAACGAGGAAACTTATGCTATACATCAAATTGAAGGCAATGCTATTTCTAAAAACATACGTACACAATGTATTTCAACTATTCGTTGTTTTGGAGTAATTTGTTATCGTCCCAAATAAAATATATGGCAGGATGAAAATTAAGTAGCTTGAAGCACGGGAGCTACCTGCAAAGAGACTGGCACTGGCTTCAAAATCCCCCCCCCCCTGAGTTATCGTTCCAGTCTTTTTAGAGTTCAATGAAATATACTCCTGCATGCAGTAGCAGATTGGTAGTAGTTTTGCAAGTTGTAGTCCCTCTATAAGATGTTTCTGTGCGGAATGGAAGTTTGAGAATAAATTTGGTGGCACGTCTTTGTACTCTTTCCGTACGTTTCATCAGTTTAATGGATTGCGGTGACCACACTTGAGTTGCATACCCAAGGAGGGCGCACCAGAGCCAGGTAGAGCGTGCGAAGTGTACATGTGCTTTGGATCTCACCGGATGACCGGCGTACAAATCCCAGACGTTTGTTGGCCTTTGTGCACTGCATGATCACAGACACCAAGGTCTTTCTCTACATCGGATGTGTTGAGGCTCGAGTCTTTGATTGAGTAAGTAAAATTTACGGGGTTTTTCTTGCGCGTAACTTGCTGAGATTTACACTTTGAGCGGTTAAATGTCAGGCCTGATGATTCCAGCCAAGCCACTAGTCTGAGTAGACAAATCCGATTGCAAGGTGGCCGAGTCCACAGTAGAGTCTACTCTCTTAAATTAAAATCGTATTAAATTAAATCGTATTAAATTAAATTGTATCATCTGCAAAACAAATTATTGTTGACGATTTTGCAACTTCCGGTAAGTCATTGACATATAGTAAGAACAACATTGGTCCCTATATACAGATGGATCTTGTGGCACTCCTGATGTAACTGGCAGCTTGCTTGAGGTCGCGCTAAGTACAGTGCCTCGTTATCTACGATCACGTAAGTAGGAACCAAATCACTCATGCAGCCAGCATGGTCTCTACTGCCGCCAGCACACAGCGCTCGATGACTTCCGAAATTATGGGAAGCAGGGAGATGAGTCTGTAATTTTCTACAAATTCTTTCTTCCCCTTTTAAAGACTGGTACAATGTTTGCCAGTTTCCAATCCTCCGGGAGCACACCCTGTTGAAGAGATTTGTTAAACAGCAAAGATAAACTGTTTCTTTCAGCAGGCGAGCTGGTATACCATCAGATCCTGACACTTTGTTGCATCTAACTGCTTTAGCAATGCCAGTACCTCGCTTGTTGGTACAGTATTTCCAAATCCATCAGAATTTGACCTGGTGGAGAGGAGGTTTTCTCTTGGTCTACGCTGGTTGAATTTTTGGAGAAGACAGACGCGAAGTAGGAATTAAACAGTTCAGCAATCTGGCTTGGTGTCGAGGCAAGGATACGTGATGTATCTGAACATTGGTTATAGAAGATATTAACTCTCAGTTAATATCTTTTAGTTATCGACTAATATATCTCCCATCTACAGTCTATGTTTACCTGTGCAAAACCAATAAAGAAAAGTTGATCATTTGTGAAATTAAGACTTGGCAATCTGTCTTCTACGCCGTGTGTCTCACGCCACTTTTGGTACGCCTGAAAAAAATATGAGAAAACTAATTTTACTATCGCGGGAAGTTTGTGTTTCAAAATTAAACTAATGAAATCTTTTTATGATATTCCTAAATATAATGTGACTATGGTAATGACATTATAAAACAGAAAGAATTTCAACTCCTGTTATTTAGTCCTCCAGTCAGATGTTTTCACTCACCCTAAACGCATATTTTAAACCCCCGTTATCAGCAATATTTTCAGACAAGGTTTGATTGCCGTCTACCTAAATAAAAGAAATAACAAAAGTCTTTAAAAGTGACGAGTAAAATTGTGTCTGGCGTTGGTCAGAATAAAATACGTGAGAGTCGGATGCCGCCCAGAAAGAGTTAAGTATAGGTGGTTTTCACTGTGATGTCACAACATTCTAAAACCTAAATTATTAAACTTATAAAGCTGGTTGTTTTAAATATTTTGTAGATCGTTATTACGAGTATCTATGGAAAATTATGAGTCAATACAAATATTCCTTCTTGAGTTACAGCATTTTGACATCAGCATAATTTTCAAATGTCGTTAAAAGTCACTTTGTACACGCAATTCAACGTACAAAGCTTGGTTAAGCTTTAGAAGTGACGTCTAATTGCATCTGATGTACAATCTGAAAATTCTGGTTTGAAACTACACTTTTTACGAGCATTTGTTTTTTGGCCGCCATGTTTGTGTACCTAATTGGCGTCTGCGAGGTACACAAATATGGCGGCCAAAAAACAAATACATTTTCATGTATATTATTAATAAGTAATAGCATGATTTATCATGCAATTTTGAAAAAAACACGCACTCGTGAGTTTTTCAAATACCTCATATAGCACTCGTCCTTCGCACTAATGCCATTTTGATAGTCTTTGAAAACTCACTGGTGCATGTTTTTTCCAAATTGCACTCCAAACCATGCTATTTTATTTTATTTTATTTTCAAGGCAATATATATATAGGTAATCATATGATAGCGAGTGCAATTAGTATAGGTAATACCTATACTTAGAGAATGGTTTCACCCACTCAGCCAATGCCGATCGAGTATTTCAACCCTCTATATTCCATAGTGTTTTGATTCATCAAGATTAGACATATTAGTGAGCTCTATATAGAGTCCATTGCAAAGATCTTTTGTTTTCTTTTGTCATAGCACAGTGAACTCTATATAGAGTCACTAATGAATTCAATAGAGTCACTGCTGTAGCCTATATAGAGTAAATTCTCAGGTAAACGTGCCAGACGCAAAAAAACACATTTATAGTTGAAATCGAAACTTCTTCGTGGTTGCAAGCATTCTCTAAGACGGTTAAGGAATGGTCGTCACTCGTGCTCTATGGGATATAGAATCTCTCGAATTAGATAGAAGGCCACTTGGAATGGCCTTCGGCCCCTTGGAATGGCCTTCTATCTAATTATCGGGACTCTATATCCCATAGAGCACACGTGACAATTCTCTAACCCTTACTAATTACACCCGCTGTCATATGATTACCTATACTAATTCATTGCCTTGACAATTTTATTTTATTCTCAAAAAATAACGGCATAATACATTCGCAATGTTTTCCTAAATGATGTGCTCAACAAAAAAATTATATCACATACACTAACTTCCGAAAATAAGCTTAAAGCTTATATTTTTCCAAAGACCATTTTTTTCTGGAGCTTATTTTTGGAGGGCTTATTTTCTAGAGGGTTTACGGTTGAAATAAAATTTCGCGTTTCAGAAAAGGTGATTTTGTAAATATATTACACATTAGCTTGTGGTTTTTAATGTTCGAGAGGGTTTATTTTCGGGAGGGGTGTGCCCTGCTTACTGACCGCAAAGTCCTACAAACATCATGGTCTATATAGACCAGTTGGACACATTGCCACGATGATACGATGTACTGGCTGGCTGGCGATGTTTCGTTTGGTACGTGAAAGTCATGTGACCCGAACGTAAGCCGGAAAACAACGAATGAGCATCTTTGATTGTGCATTTATTTGTGTTGCTTCAATATACTGTTTTGGTAAACTGTTTATTTCAATACTGTATCACTAATTTTCTCAACAGAATCATTACTGAACAACTCTTCTCTGTATTTTCGCGAGAAAAGCGATGAAGCGCGTATCAAAGAAATCGTACTGTAGTGTTTAACACGATGATCTAAACTGTGTTTAAAGTGTAGACGCCTGACGGTTAGTACCGAGGGCCTTACTTGAGTATGCATATACTTGCATAAAGGCTCTTTAATTTATGCCAGTTGACACATGTATGCCTATTTTTCATCTCTAAATTCAAGGCGTGTATTACCAACCTTTTTGCCAAATATGGTAACATTGCTATACTCTTTGATCAAACACTGCGATCTCTCCAAAAAATGCTTATGTGATTCCTTGCTCCACCATGAACGGAGATTTCCTTTCCCGTCAAATAGACTTCCTGTTCAAAAAGAAAATGCGACAGTCCTCATGATCCTTCATATTACAGGCACAGCGTCTCGATTGACTTAAATTTGTACAATTTTTTTCACGTTTGCGTCCTAGTGACACTGTGCCTTTAAACAGTTTTTCGCCCAACGTCTTCATGGGTTTCTTTGGGCTTCCAACTTTCTTTCGCCTCACAATCCCCCCTCCCCCCCCCCCCCCCCCCCCGCGCCCTACTCCTTCAACACACGCACGCCCGCCAAGCTCCCGCGAACAAGCGTTTCTATAGTCCATTTCTATTTGCATTTTTCTAGCCAATTTTTTAACTCCTAAATGAATGGCCCAACTATAGATCGTTTGACATGACATGACGTCACGTCCGCCATCTTGGTTGGTTGATTTTTGTGTCTGC
Organism: Paragorgia papillata; assembly: GCA_035771165.1. Lineage (NCBI taxonomy): Eukaryota > Metazoa > Cnidaria > Anthozoa > Scleralcyonacea > Coralliidae > Paragorgia > Paragorgia papillata. Next base: position 1,971,530 of record JAWNZC010000349.1, read on the forward strand.
CTGATAAGGCAGGCTTCATGTCATCGTGAATCTTGTTATGTGCAGGTCACGTGGTACGTTGCGTTTAATACCATCGTCCTATCGGATAATAAATGAACTGTCGTTAGGCCGACGGAGTATAATTGCATCTCCTGCTATATGCGTTTTCGCATACATATAACGATTTCAGACTATTTTGCGTTTGGTTAATGCCAAGGATATCAGTTTCTCCCTCCGAATGCGTTCGGAGCTGCTGCTTTTTATTTGACAATTTGCATATAGCAAGTTTGGTTTGTCAATTGGCTTACTATAAAAGGAATGATACTACCATTTGCGTTCAAGTGTTTTGCGTTTAGCGAATAAATAGTTGTTTTCGAGTTTTGAAACAAACGTTGTCCAATGACAACTATACGTTTGACAGATCAAATCAATAACGAATAGGGGGTGTAAAGCCCTGTTTAAACGGCCAAGATTTAAGCGGGATCTGAGCCACATCTGACTTTAAGCATAGTCCCTGGAATTAAAGTGTCTGGAAACGCGGCGTACTTCAAAGGAAAAACACGGCAAGCTTTGCCCATATTAAGGTACATAGCCTTTCACTGACATTTGACTATTGTTGCTTGATCACGAAGCAGAGATCACGAAGCTAGTTTTGTATTGTTAAGCGTATCACGTGACATGAAGGGGCACGGTCAAGGCTATCAATATGGCGACAGAACAAGGCGCGAGCGCTTTCCAAGTGAAATATTGACGATGATGAGTTTGATTTTGGAGATGATACCTTAGCGATAAATTTAAATTTACTGGAGATGGATGCGGCGGAGATTGAAGCTCAAATGGAGACTATTGTCAGCGCTGTAAGTGTTTTATCGATGTTTATACTACGATAAGTGCTGCTCTGAGTGCTCTCAGGACATTAGGAACACCGAAGACTGAAATGGTTCTTTGTATTTTCAGATTCAGGAATCCCCAAGTGTTTTTTGTGTGTTATGTGCATCAAAACATGAAATCGAAAGATGGTTTGACCTTACATGTTCGAAGGAACCACAGCTTAGTAAAAGGTAGACTTGCTCCAAGTCCGCCTCTTAGCGCTAGTTTTTGCGGGCGGGTGGAAAGGCGGGAGAGCGGAAAAGCGGGAGGAAAGAGACGGACTTGTTTCGCTTGCAGGTTTTTGAATCTTATTAAATATTCTGGCGGGAAATCGCTGAAATGTACATCGCCCTGTTTGACGTGTTTCGGGTTGTCGTACATGCAATGGAAAGTGGTTCTACCCCTACTAAAACGTTTCCAAGAGTCTGTTTAACTCCAACTTCCAAAGATAGCACTTGCATAGCAATTTAGCCTGAATATAATTATTAGCCCGAATTACGTCACCGGTCGAAAAATTCACCGGTGAATTTTGGCGCGCTGCAGGTGGGAAAAGTCCTTTTCAACGAGGAACCGAAAGGTCAAAAATGTTTGAAAAGGACTTTGAGAAAGTCTAAGTAAAAGGCTGTGAAACGGGAGAAGACAACCACAAGCTGGCATCCTTACATGTGCGGTGTTGTCAAACATTGTCGAAGGGGCTAAACAAAATTTTCTGCAGTCGGGTGTTTATTCGCAATAACTAACCGCTTTCTGGCTTGTCGAAATCAGAAACATATACAGGCACCGAAAAGGGGAATCGAGCGATTAGCAATTCTATGGCTATTTATTTTGCGCTCAGCCAAGTTGTTGGAAAATTATAATTAAACTTCTGTTGTCGACTGTGACCTGCTGAGATTTAAATTATTAATTTTGTCAAAGCATATTGTCTTTTGGTAATTAGTAACTATTTTGTGTTTTTAAACTTGTTATCATTATTTTCTGTACATAAATGAGTGGTCTTAACGTTTTCATTAATTAAATGCTATTTAAAGATTATATACCATGCAATTGTTATCTTTGTTATTATTTTACTAGTAATACATAATAAATTATCCTGTGCAGTGATCACAGACTTCTCTACAGTATGCTTTCTGGCTTTTAATGGCAGATTAGTGATATCAGTGCTTTTCCTTTTTATGACATCCTGAAACATTTCCTTGTATCACTGGCAAACATTTTTTCTTTGAATAGAAATGGGATTAGCATTTATAATGTACCTGAACTCATACAGATCAAGTTTGGGTTGCCTGAGCGTTTCCCTGCAATCCTCATTTGATGGTCTCTAACCATCAAATTATACTCTTTAACCATGCACATCGTGACAGATTTCAGTCATCATGACGTATTTTAATCCTTGAAGAAGGAATTGAAAAGAAGTAGGTTGTAATTTTATTACACTGTATTTGTGTTGAGATAAACATTCTACATTGAGAAAAATTGGGGACTTTCCAACACTTGATAAAAGGTAAAAATTCTGTTGTCAACTACTGCACGCGTACGTGCATGATTCAGAATTTTCACTCTGTGCTTAATTTGACTCATGCATGGGGTTTTTATGGCAAATTTTGTGATGCTCCATAACAGCTCCAAGCCCGGTTTCTCTGTAGTCGTCTAAAATTTGTATTGAAATGCAGCATGTTAAGTAAACAAACTCACCCGACCCGCGGATTATTTTGTCGCGAAACCCATATATATGGAAGTTTTATTAATGCAATCTGAGCGAATTTGACCACTTGTTTTAACGATTCTCTCCACTTCACAAAACTGATATATTGCCTTTAACCACTTGGAATGGATAGCGGTATTTTCGACCTTAGTCAGTTTACCAAGGCCATGCCCACTGACCGAAGCTTTGCGCGGTGCATGACATACAGTAAGACTTATTTCCCGCTCTAGCGCACCCGTTTTGGCAAAAGTGATGCGCAACTGCTTGTTGCATTTAGGGCAGGCTAGTTCTGGGTCACAATCTGTTTTGTTTTTTTAACGATTTAAAGTAAGAAATAATCGAGAAATATTAAACAAAGTGAGACCAAACAAATGCGATCGAGGCCTACTATTATTAACCAGCTGTCAAGTCATTCTATCATCGGATATAAAAGTATAACTTTCTCTGAAAATCATCAAATTCAGATAATCAAATTATATAATGTAGCGTGTATATACTTATATACTAACTTCAATGTCACTTGGTTGGAAATGTCTGTTTTTTAATACAAATGTGTAGAGTTCATTTCGCAGTTTTGAAAGGAGGTGACTATGGGCTCGAGATTGTAGTTTTGAAGGATATTTTAGTTATGGCTACCGCTTTGTAGGGACAGCGGGCGCAGACAGAAAAGTGGCCTAGTTTTAGTTTCGTTTCCAGACATGGAGTTTATGTTCATGTACTTTGATGTTAGCTATGGCACAATAACTTGTAACAGCATTGTTTAAATTTGTAATGTATATGTCGTATTTCTTTAAGTAATGTCATGTAAGTAACAATTGTGTAATATTTGTGTATTTTAGTGAATCGTTCGTTATTAAACTGGATGAATACGTGTTGTTGTGTTGTGATTATTGCGTGCAGACGAGATCGTTTATAAAATA